>JADBJO010001725.1:97500-115000 GCA_016801955.1 Conus betulinus
AATATGAATGTTGGTTTTAAGAGCCAAAGGCCGGAAAGGACATGTTTTTTTTTGGTTTGTTTGTTTGTTTGGTTTTTTCCTGACTGCTTACCGCCATTATTGTGTTGACACACCCTGAATAGCAACATGTTCCGATGGATGGAGAAAATGATGGGAAAGCTGATGATCTGTTTCACGGTATTGGAAGGAAGGATTCCGCTGTTGAAGTTTTACATTGTTGTCCCTAATGGTAACTCTCCGGGGATATTGGAATCTGTGTCTGTGAATGGATATTGGAATCTGTGTCTACCGGAATGGATGTGCCATGTGTCATGTCAACAGTACGACGTTGACCGATTTTTTGATACCGCTATTCCTTTGCAGAGTCAGTCAGAAGATGAGGACAACGATGAGGACAGTGATGAGGATAACAATGAGGACAACAGGACAACGATGAGGATAACAATGAGAACAACAAGACAACGATGAGGATACAATGAGAACAACAAGACAACGATGAGGATAACAATGAGAACAACAACAATGAGAACAACAATGAGGATAATAATGAGGACAACAGTGAGGACAACAGTGAGGACAACGATGACGACAACGATGAAGACAACGATGAGGACAACAGCAATGAGGACAACAATGAGGACAATAATGAGGACAACAGTGAGGACAACGATGACGACAACGATGAAGACAACGATGAGGACAACAACAGTGAGGACAACAATGAGGACAACAATGAGGACAACAATGAGGACAACAATAAGGACAACAGTGAGGACAACGATGACGACAACGATGACAACGATGAGGACAACAACAATGAGGACAACAATGAGGACAACAATAAGGACAACAGTGAGGACAACGATGACGACAACGATGAAGACAACGATGAGGACAACGACCACGAGCCTTCAAAGACCAGAAGGACATCTCATTGTAGTGAGTAATGACCACACTGGTGTTCATTTCAACCAGCTGGACTTCGGTTGAACGACGCCGTCAGCGCATGTTCTCAATGATAATTAATCATTAAAAGCTTACTTGATTTTATGGTGTGTATAGTCAGTCTGAAAATAAGATATACTTAGTAATAGCTCTTGGAAAACTATTTCATGGTGTCTGATTACTCTTTATCATGATTTTTTTTTTTCATCTTTGAAGTAGTGACAAAATGCAACTTTTGGGGGTTATTGATGTGCCATACAAATCCAGACGATGAGAGATGTCATCTGTTTTTTTTTGGGAAGGGGTGGGGGGGGGGGGGGGGGGGGGCATATAGATCCAGACAACAGCTGTGCTATGCAACGTTCACTTTTTGAAACTAATGATCTTGAAAACAAATCTAGACGGCGACAGTGGTATTCTAGCCTAAGGTTCACCTTTTGGCACTAAGGATGTCCTATACGGACCCAGACGACAACAGAGGTTGTACTGTTCACTTTTGGCCCTAGTGAATCCCCATATTGACAGATGACGACAAAAGGTTGTAATGTTTACCTTTCGGCACTAACGATGGCGCATACAGATCCAGACGACGACTCGAGGTTGCGATATTCCCCTTTTGAAGCTAGTGTTGTCATATACAGATCCAGAGAAGACAAAGTGCGTAGTGTTCACCTTTCCTCATATAGACCTAAACAACAGATGTAGTTTTGTTCATCTTTTGGCAATAGAAATGCTCCATACAGACCCAGACAACACCGCTTATGCGTATTTTTCACCTTTTGGAGCTAGTGTATTCCATACATACCCAGACGACGATTGAGGTATTTGATATTCACTTTTTGACGCTAGGTCTGCCCTATACGGAAGCAGACGACGAAGAAGATGCGTATTCTTCACCTTTTTTGCATTATCGATTTCCCACACAAATCCACAACACAAACAGAGATGTCGAATACTCACCTTTTGGAGCTAACGATGTTCCATACAGATGTTCCATATGGCAGTGGTTGCGTAAGTTGAACGTGCGTTGACTGTCTCTGAAAGAACGAAAGAAAAAGAGAAAGATAAAAAAAGAAAAAGAAGAAAGAAAAGAAAAGAAAGAGAGAGAGAGAAAACGTGATATGCAGAAAGACAGAAATATAGAAAGAAAAAATAAAGAAGGAAAGAAACAAAGAAAGAGAGAAAGTAGGAAGAAACTGACTTACAGACAGAAAAAGGACAGAAAGAAACAAGAAAGAAAGGGAGAAAATTGGAAAGAGAAGTAAGGGGGAAAAAAACAAAAGAAAAAGACAGATAGATTAATGGTTAGATAGAACGAAAGAACAAAAGAAAGAAAGAGAAAGAAAAGAAAGAGTAAGGTATAGAAAAATACAGAGAAAGAAAGAAGAAAGAAAGAAAGAAAGAATAGAGAGACAGAAAGATTAACAGACAGAAAGACTGATTACAGACAGAAAGCAGATGAAAGCAAAAGAGAAAGAAAAGAAAAGAAAGAAAGAAATAGAAAGCACCCCCCCCCCCCCCCCCCCCAAAAAAAAAAAAAAAAAAAAATTGATAGAAAGAAAGAAAAGAAAGAAAGAAAAGAAAGAAAAAGAAAAAAAGAAAGAAAGAAAAGCGAGAAAGAAAGAAAGAAGAAGAGAAGAAAGAGAAGAGAGAGAGAAAAAAAGCAAAAAAGAAAGAGGTAGCAAAAAAAAGAAAGAAAAAAAAAAAAAAAAAAAAAAAAAAGACAAAAGAAAAGAAAGAAAAGAAAGAAAGAAAGAAAGAAAGAAAGAAAGAAAAAGAAAGAAAGAAAGAACGAGAAGAAAAGAAAAGAAATAAAGAAAATAAGAAGATTAGATGAAAAAAAGAAACGAAGAAGAAAACGAAACCAAGATGTGAGACTGTAATTTAAAACAGCATGTCTCTTGAATCGTTCAATACTGGCAACACAAGGAAAAGATAATGTGCAGTTTAAGTGCCCCTCCATGTTGAAATCATCAGGATGCCATCACGAACACGAGAAAGCTCTGTCCATAGTGAGACAAATTAAAAGCCAGATAAACTGTCCTCTCCAAAGTTTGAATCGCTCCAATCCTGAGACATCAAGCGATGTGACTGCTGTGAAATTCAAGGAAAATTCCACAGCTGTGATCCGGAACAGGCGATTGACATCATCCGGCTATCTTTGAATCTAACTTTCATGGCAGTAATGAATTTACTTCGGTTCTCTTTTTGAAGCGGAAACACGCAGACGCGCACGCACGCACGCACGCACGCATGCACGCACACACACGCACGTACACACACCGCACACACGCACGCGCGCGCGCGTACACACACACACACACACACACACACACACACACACACACACACACACGATGAGAGAGAGAGAGAGAGAGAGAGAGAGAGAGAGAGAGAGAGAGAGAGAGAGAGAGAGAGGATGGGTGAGGGGTACGGGGCACGGGTGGGGGGGTGGGGGGTGGGGGGCAGGTAGGGAGGAGGTAAGGTGGTGACCTAAGAGAGGAAGGGGAGATTATTTAAGCAGAGTTCTAAGAGCTGTGGCTATCAACAAGCGCATGATATAGTCTGGTGCTTGTGTGGTGTGGTGAGGTGTGGTGTTGTGTTCTGTGGTTGTGTGATATGGGTGTAGTGCGGTGTGGAGTGGTGCGGTGTGGTGGTGTGGTGTTCTGTGGTTGTGTGATAAGTTGTAGTGCGATGTGGTGTGATGTGTTTGTGTGTGGTGTTCTGTGGTTGTGTGATATGGTGTAGTGCGATGTGGTGTGCTGTGTGTGTGGTGTGTGGTGTGGTGTTCTGTGGTTGTGTGATATGGTTTAGTGCGATGTGGTGTGGTGTGTGTGTGGTTGTGTGGTGTGATGTTCTGTGGTTGTGTGAAGTTGTGTGATGATGTGTGTGGTGGTGGTGGTGGTGTGGTGTGGTGGTGGTATGGTGTGGTGTTGGTGTGGTATGGTGGTGGTGTGGCGTGGCGGTGGTGGTGTGGGTGTGTTGTGGTGCACCGATGTGGTGTGGTGTGTGTGTGGTGTGTAGTGTGTTGTGGTGTTGTGTGGTGCAGTGTGTTGTGGTGTGTTGTGGTGTATTGTGGTGTAGTGCGGTGTTGTGTGGTGTGGTGTGATGTGGTGTGTAGTGTGATGTGATGTCGTGTGGTGTAGTGTGGTGTGGTGTGTTGTGATATGTTGTGGTGCACTGTGGTGTGGTGTGGTGTGGTGTGGTGCGGTGTTGTGTGGTGTGGTGTGGTGTGTTGTTTTGTGGTGTGATGTAGTGTAGTGTGATGTGATGTGGTGTGGTGTAGTGTGGTGTGGTGTGGTGTGGTGTGTGTAGTGTGTGTGGTGTGGTGGTATTGTGTTTGTGTGTGTTGTGTGTGGTCTGGTGTGGTGTGGTGAGGTGTTATGTGGTGTGTGGTGTGTTGTGGTGTGGTTTGGTGTTGTGTGTTATGTGGTGTGGTGGGGGGGGGGGATGGGGGTTGAGGGTCATGTGTTTAAGATCTTGCTCACCACTCTTCCCATTCTGCAAAACAAAAATAAAACAAAACAAAGAAAAACGAAGCAAAACAAAACAAAAGTAAAGCAACACAAAACAAAACAAAGCACAGAAAAACAAAGCAAACCATAGCAAAACCAAAACAAAGCAAAACAAAAACAAAAGAGCACGCAAAGCAAAAACAAAGCAAAGCAAAACAACACAAAGCAAAGCAAAAGAAAACAAAGCAAAACAAAGGAAAAGAAAAACAAAGCAAAAAACAAAACAAAACAAAACACAACAAAACAAAAAGCAAAAAACAAAGCAAAACAAAACAAAACAGAACAAAAAGAAAGCAAAGCAGGGCAAAACAAAACAAAACAAACAAAGCAAAGCAAAGCAAAAACAAAACCAAGCAAAACAAAACATTGTAAAACAAAGCAAACCAAAACTAAAACACAACGAAAACGAAAGCAAAACAATGAAGAAAAAAAAATGTTTAAAACAAAACAAAACAAAAAATCAGGCAAACTTAAAAACAAAAGTATTCGAAATATGGCTAGAAACGACTTAGCTCGGTGATAAAACACCTCACTGACATTTCTTCCCATAGACGTTAAGAAAGTTATGCGGGTTGGTGTTTTTCATCCTCCCCCCTGCTACCCCGCCAAAGTTTCTCCCCCCCCCCCCCCCCCCCCCCCTACCCCCTTCCACCCCTACCCCCCCCCCTTTCTTATTCCTTCCCCACCCCATTCTCTCCCCCCCCACCCCCCTCCCCCCCCCCCCCCCCCCCCCCCCCCATGCCGTTAGTTCCTCCCACACAGTACTTTGGAGAATGTAGTCTATCGTCTGTGATAAACGAGGGGAATTTCTGTATAATGTCCTTTCTTGTCATCAGTAGGAACTTTTCTCTCTCTCTCTCTCTGCTGAACGTTTCTTTTTGTCGTCAGTGTGAACTTTGTTGTTGTTGTTATTGTTGTTGTTGTTATTTGTGCATGCCTTTTCTGTTAGTCTTGAAAGTAGATTTTTCTGTCTCTATATGTCTTTTTTTTTTTTCCCTTAGGTCTTCAAAGTGGACTTTTCTGCCTGTACCTGTCTTTTTTTTTTAGTCTTCAAAGTGGACTTTTCTGCCTGTATCTGTCCTTTTCTTTAGTCTTCAAAGTGGACTTTTCTGTCTGTAATGTCCTTTTTTTTGTCTTCAAAGTGGACTGTTCTGTCTGTACATGTCCTTTTTTTAGTTTTCAAAGTGGACTTTTCTGTCTGCACATGTCCTTTTTTTAGTCTTAAAAGTGGACTTTTCTGTCTGCACATGTCCTTTTTTTAGTCTTCAAAATGGACTTTTTTCTGCCTGTACCTGTCATTTTCTTTAGTCTTCAAAGTGGACTTTTCTGTCTGTAATGTCCTTTTCTCTTCTCTTCAAAGTGGACTTTTCTGTCTGTACATGTCCTTTTATTTTAGTCTTCAAAGTGGACTTTTCTGCCTGTACCTGTCCTTTCCTTTAGTCTTCAAAGTGGACTTTTCTGCTCTGTACCTGTCCTTTTCTTTAGTCTTCAAAGTGGACTTTTCTGTCTGTACCTGTTTTTTTTTTTCTTTAGTCTTCAAAGTGGACTTTTTTCTGTCTGTCCCCTGTCTTTTTCTTAGTCTTCAAAGTGGACTTTTTCTGTCTGTAACTGTCCTTTTCTTTAGTCTTCAAAGTGGACTTTTCTGTCTGTACACGTCCTTTTCTTTTAGTCTTCCAAGTGGACTTTTTTCATCTGTACTTATCATTTTCTATAATCGTCAAGGTGGACTTTCTATCTGTGCATTTTTTTTTCCTTTAGTCTTCAAAATGGACTTTTCTATCTGTGCACTTTTTTCCCCCTAGTCTTCAAAGTGGACTTTTATGTCTGCACATGTCTGTTCCTTCAGTTTTTAAAGTGGACATTTCTGTTTACATGTCATTTTCCCTTAGTCTTCAAAGTGGAGTTTTCTGTGTGTCCATGTCCTGTCCTTTAGTTTTCTGAGTGGACTTTTCCTGTTAATATGTTTTCCATTACGTCTTCAAAGTGGACTTTTCCCATTAATATGTTTTCCATTACGTCTTGAAAGTGGACTTTTCCGTTAATATGTTTTTTCCATTACGTCTTCAAAGTGGAGTTTTCCCTTGATATGTTTTCCTTTCGTCTTCAAAGTGGACTTTTTTTCATGTTTTAATATGTTTTCCCTTAAGTTTTCAAAGTGGACTGTTTCGTTAATATGTTTTTCCTTTCGTCTTCAAAGCGGCCTTTTCGGTTAATATGTTTTTTTCTTTAGTCTTAAAGTGGACGTTTCTCTTGGTGTTTTTCCTTTCGTCTTCAAAGTGGACTTTTCTGTTCATGTTTTCACCTCTAGTCTTCAAAGTAGCCTTTCTGTCTGTACGTGTCCTTTTTTTTTGTTTTTTTTTTTGTTTGTTTTTTGTTAGCCTTCAAAGCGGGCTTTCTGTCTGTACATGTTCTTTTCCTTTGGTCTTCGAAGTGGAGTTTTTTCTGTGGACACGTCGTTCCTTAGTCATCAAAGTGGACTGTTCTGTCTGTGCATATTTTGCCTTTAGTCTTCAAAGCGGACTTTTCTATCTGTGTGTGTCTTTTCCTTTAGCCTTCAAAGCGGACTTTTCTGTCTGTGCATATATTTTCCTTTAGTCTTCAAAGTGGACTTTTCTGTCTGTGCATATCTTTTCCTTTAGTCTTCAAAGCGGACTTTTCTGTCTGTGCATATCTTTTCCTTTAGTCTTCAAAGCGGACTTTTTCTGTCTGTGCATATCTTTTCCTTTAGTCTTCAAACGGACTTTTCTGTCTGTGCATATCTTTTCCTTTAGTCTTCAAAGCGGACTTTTCTGTCTGTGCATATCTTTCCTTTAGTCTTCAAAGTAGACTTTTTCTGTCTGTGCATATCTTTTCCTTATAGTCTTCAAAGAAGACTTTTCTGTTTAAATGTCATTTCAATTTTTTTTTTTTTTTGCGACAGCGGACTTTTCATCTGAAATCCTCCCTAGGGACAGTTCCTTTCTGTCAAAAGGTCTACCTTAGGGGCCGCAAGTATGATGTTCTTAGAGGGCCGCAAGTATGATGTTACACACTAAGCCACAGTCGATCTTCCCACCGAGAGGAAAGTCGCCGGATTCTATTGATTTGATACTGAAGGAGAACGAAGAAGGGGAAGGGCAGAAAATGGAATGGAAATGGAAGCAGACGGAGGAGACAGGAGAAAAGAAGGATTCAGGTATTTTCTGGATACTTTGGCCAATACCTCACCCACCCCGCTACTGCTTTACCGGACAAGACGCGCAATATGTATTACTTCCATGAACAATGCTGTAATCCGAACAAATAACATATAATGCAACGCCCATCTTGCGCCGAATTGGATGAAGATAAGTGATTGCTCGTTCATTTTCGTTGTCCTGAGTGTTGTGTGTCTTGCCTGAAGAAGACCTAAGAGATGGAAACGCGACGTGTTTTGTCTTGCGATTTGTTTGTCTACGTGTTTCGGCGGCGGGATTATCACTAACTTTTCAAATGTGTATAATACAACGCAAAATGTGACAATTCAGCCGTCTCCTCGAAAACCTAACGGTCCTGCATTTTCAGAATGGAAACATATACCAATGGTTGCATTTTTCGTGCACGGTGTACAAAACTTGGAACTATTGCTACATTTTTCCTCTGGGATGCATAAACGTGGTTCCATAGAGAGTACAGCTTTCTTTGGCTTCTATCGATCAGTAACTACAGAATCTGATGGAATAGTGAGACTTCGATCTTTGGCTGTCGTCGGGTAATAAATCATATTACTGGCATTGATCTGAACTCTTCAGCAGCACCGAAACGTACAGCTGATGAATCCCTTACACAACCGGACTCCATGGCTCAGCGGTTAGCATCGGGAATCCCCGGCTTGGAGGTCGTAGGTTCGGTTCCTATCAGTGCCACTTATTCATTTGAGTGACTTGTTTCGGCCTACGACCAGCTCCTTCCGAGTATAACTCAGATTTCCTGACAACACTGCAGGCTTCTGTATCTCTCGGGCCTGGTTGACACAGCGATGTCTTATGAAAGTAAGCGTGGAGTTCAGGCCTGTCGTGCAGTCACACATCAAACTGGAACTCTTGAACCATCGTTTCCATCTTCCTGCATCGATCAGCATCACATTAAAAAAAAACAAACAAACTCAAATTCGGTGGCCTTTATGCTCTGCTCTCATGATGACTTCAGTTTCGATTTCATTTCCACGTCTACACCCTTGGTGTGATCGTGTTGAGGCTGGCACTATCGGCGATTTCACGCGCACTGTTGTTGCACGGACGTACCGGTGCGTTCCAGAGGAGGACGCTAACTCACGCTGGCTCCGCGACTAAAAAAAAAAATGATTGTCGTGAGAAGGGAGCTTAGTAGATACAGTGCCCTGCATACTTGTTGGATCAGTACAGACACCAATGAACACCACCGAAGTGACTCGCCAGTCCAGCGTATGCTAGATCACAACAGGCGCCAATGAACACCGCCGAAGTGACTCGCCAGTCCAGTGTATGCTAGATCAAAACAGCGCCCAATGAACACTGCCGAAGTGACTCGCCAGTCCAGCGTATGCTAGATCACAACAGGCGCCAATGAACTCTGCCGAAGTGACTCGGCAGCAGTGCGGCGCCTCTTCTGGTGGGTTGCCTCATGACGACTTGACAGTGATTCCTCCATGTGGATTGGCGAGGCAGGGACTGCGACTGGACAAGCTCGGTTGTAGCTGTGGACGGGGGAAGGGGGAGGGGAGAGGCGAGGGAGGGGGGAGGGGAAGGGGGAGGAGGGGGGAATGAGCGGCATGGGAGAAACGCGACTCGATGACACGAAGGATGAGACAGCAATTTCTAAAAAAAAAAAACCCTGAATGTTTTTGCTTTTCGTGTAGATCATAGCAATCTCGTAGTCGGCTGCGGCAAGTTTATGACTCCACTGATTAATTTGGCTTTTTTTGTGTTGTTGTTGTTTGTTTGTTTGTTTGTTTGTTTTTTGCCGCCACAAATGTCGAACAGTGCACGCAAGTGTTTTCAACCTTTTGCTGTATTCGAAAAAAAAAAAAAAAAAAAAAAAAAAAAAAGAAAAATGGAAGTAAGTAACTAAGGAAGGAAGGAAGGAAGGAAGGAAGAAAAGACAAGCAGGCAGACAAACAGAAGAAGGAAGGAAAGAAAAAAAAAAGAAAGACAGAAAGAAAGAAAGAAAAAGGAGGGAAGGAAGGAAAAAAGTATGAAAGACAAAAAGAAAGAAAGAAAGAAAGCATCTTAAACATCTGCACTGGGGATGTCCATGCAACATTCATCTCCTTCTTCTTCTTCTTCTTCTTCTTCTTCTTCTTCTGCATACGCACGCTGACACTCCTGCGGACACTCCCTATATTGACAGACAAGTTTTAATCCCATCTACCCAAAAAAGGGAGTGGAATTTTGTGTGTATGACCGTTTCTCATCCCGCCATTAAGGCAGTCATACTCCATCTTTCGGGGAAGGGCATGCTATGTGTAACGTGTCATCCATACCAACGGCCAAACTGGCCTTCTCTTCCGAAAGTTGGTGATGGGATTTTACGTGTGTGCAAGATGTTATGCGTGCGTTCACACATGGAACCTCGGTTTAAAGTCTCATTCGAAGGACTGTGCGGGAAATGGAGTCAGAACTAATGTTAATTCCGAGGGAAAAATACCCCTGTACTGAAACGGCCCGGCGGAGGTTCGAACCCGCAACCCTTGGATTACGAGTCTGGCGCTCGACCAACTGAGCTATTCCGGCCCCCATGCAACATTCTCTTTAAGAAAATTGTCACGGTTTGTTACTTTGGGACAAGGGTGCGGGTGGGGGTGTAAATCACACACACACACACACACACACACACACACACACACACACACACACACACACACACACACACAATATAACAATATGACATTTTTACCGGACAGCGCACCAGTGAGCTGGAACATAGCTACACTTTTCGTAGCGATTATTGCATTGTCACATTTTTCGTTGCATCAGACGTGTGTGGCGGCCTTTAGATACCCAACCAGGAGAACACTACTTTCTGTAGCGACTGCTGCATTGTGAAATGTTCCGTTGTATCAGCCGTGTGAGGCGGCCTTTATAGATGCCCGGCCAGAACAGCAGAACACTACTTTCTGTAGCGACTGCCGCATTGTGACATTGTACGTCGCATCAGACGTGTGAGGAGGCCTTTAGCTTCCCCGGCCAGCAGAGAACAGTCGGGCTATGAGATCGACTGGAGCCCAGTTTTTTGTGGGTGCCCGCGGATATCTTTAACTGTGGGCGTGCTTGAGGGGCAATTAACTCGCACGTTTTAGACTACGTGATAATTGGTGTCTTGTGCAGTGGGCATAGTCCCTGTCTGACGCCCGCTGTCTGTCTTTGTGTCTCTTGTCTGTCTGTCTGTCTGTCTCTGTTTTGTCTGTCTGTCTGTCTATCTGTGTGTCTGTCTCAAGTCTGTCTGTCCTAGCCTGTCTGCGTGTATCTTTGTCTGTCCTGAGATCAAACAGTGAGAGTGGGGAGGTGAAGCGAGGAAGGGAGACGCCACAGACAGACAGACAAACAGACAGAGAGAAAGACAGACAGACAGACAGACACAGACACAGAAACAGAGAGAGAAAGAGAGAGACAGACAGCAGAGAGAGTCGGAAAGAGAGAGAGATTGAGACAAACAGAGAAAGTGGGTGAGGGAGAGAAATACAGAGAGAGAGAGGAGGCAGACAGACGAGTGAGCGAGTAGTAAGACAGAAAGAGAGAGAGAGGGAGGGGAGAGAGACAGAGAGATTGAGACAGAGACAGAGAGGCAGAGAGAGGAACAGACAGGCGGCAGAGAGGCAGACTGACCATTAATTATATCCCAACATAAATCAGACGTCTGTCTGGAAGTTGAATTTTCTTCCCTCCATTTCTTCGTCCAACCCTCCTCTCTCACTCTCCACCCTCCCCGACCCCCACCTCATGAGTCCCGCTTCTCTTCATCCTCCCTCCCTCTCCTCTCCTCCCCTCCTACTCTACCCTCCCTGGCCTAATCCCCCCCCCACCCCCCCACCCCCGACGGAAATATTCGATCTTAAGCATGAGTGTTTATGGCTTTCCTGACATTCCAAATCTTCAAGGATAATTCCTGGGATTAGAGCTCGTTGTCCATATTGTGCTGTCCTCAGTCTGTCTCGTCAGTACGTGGCACGTCCACCTCCCTGAGTTTTGTATGCTTGGGGCCTTTGTTGCAACGCACCGTGGTACAATCCTGTGTTTTTTTGTATGCTTGGGGCCTTTGTTTGCAACGCACCGTGGCATAATCCTGTGTTTTTGTATTCTTTGGGGCCTTTGTTGCAACGCGCTGTGGCATAATCCTGTGTTTTTGTATGCCTGGGGCCTTTGTTGCAACGCACAGTGACATCCTCCCTGTGTTTTTTGTATGCTTGGGGCCTTTGTTGCGACGCACCGTGACATAATCCTGTGGTTTTTTCTTGTAGCATGCTTGGGGCCTTTGTTGCGACGCACCGTGACATAATCCTGGATTTTTTTCTTGTACGCTTGGGGCCTTTGTTGCGACGCGCCGTGACATAATCCTGTGGTTTTTCTTGTACGCTTGGGGCCTTTGTTGCGACGCGCCGTGACATAATCCTGTGGTTTTTTTCTTGTACGCTTGGGGCCTTTGTTGCGACGCGCCGTGACATAATCCTGTGGTTTTTTTTTTGTACGCTTGGGGCCTTTGTTGCGAACGCGCCGTGACATAATCCTGTGTTTTTCTTGTACGCTTGGGGCCTTTGTTGCGACGCGCCGTGACATAATCCTGTGTGGTTTTTCTTGTACGCTTGGGGCCTTTGTTGCGACGCGCCGTGACATAATCCTGTGGTTTTTCTTGTACGCTTGGGGCCTTTGTTGCGACGCACCGTGACATAATCCTGTGTTTTTTTTGTACGCTTGGGGCCTTTGTTGCGAACGCACCGTGACATAATCCTGTGGTTTTTCTTGTACGCTTGGGGCCTTTGTTGCAACGCACCGTGACATAATCCTGCACTTCGTCCCCCACACTGAGTCGCTCACTCCCAACGCTGGGTTTTTTGACTAGTTTCTGTTGTACAAGTTAATGAACACATACACACTCGCACGCACGCACGCACGCACGCACGCACGCGCGCGCACACGCTTGTACACACACACACACGCGTGCACGCACACGCTTGTACAAACACACACACACACGCACACACACACACACACACACACACACACCGCTCACACACTCATAAAAACATACACATACACGCGCATGCACGCACACACACACACACACACACACACACACACACACACACACACACACACACACACACACACACACACACATGTGGACGCACGCACATGCACATAAGCACGCACACGCACGTAAGCACGCGCGTACGCACGCACGCACGCATGTTCACACACACACGCACGCGCGCACACACACACACACACACACACACACGGATGCACGCACGCATGTACGCACGCACGCATACATGCATGCACACACGCACGCACGCATGCACGCGCACACACAACATTATTTATGTTCAGTATTCATTTCAGTCCCTGTCCAAACACTCTGGCCGGAAGTCCGTTGGCTCTCATGTGAAAATGTTCTACTTGGATTTTAGGCGGAGAGAAATGCTATTTCAATCCATTGTTAACACTGAAGGATATCAACAGCATGTGGAAATGTTTTATGTGGATTTTAGGCAGAGGAAAATGCTATCCCAATCCATTGTTAACATTGAAGGACATGAACAAGGAAAGAAGACGAGGACGATAATGGTTGAGAATGAAAGAATGAAGAGACAGAAGAAGAAGAAGAAGAGCAGGAGCAGCAGCAGGAGGAGGAGGAAGAAGAAAGAAGAAAAGCAATTACAAGAGAAACAATGTGGAGGACGATGCAGAGAAGAGGAGTAGGTGAAGGAGGATGAGGAGGAGGAAGAAGAAGAAGAAGAAGAACAACAACAACAACAACAACAACAGCATCATCAACAACAACAACGATAACAGCATTTACAACAAAAACAACTAGAACAACAACAACGGCAAAAACATCAACAACGATGCAGAATAACGTTTTGAAAAAAAAAAAAAAAGGTAGAGAAAGAAAGAAGATGACCAGCAGAATCTGCGATGCGTACCGACATTACTCATTTCACTGTGAAAATTACTTTGAAGTAATGAAAATGATTCTTTTCATGAAAGAAATCACACTGTTCATGACGTGACGGAATTAGTGTTTCAAAAGGGGAAAAAAAAACTCTTTCCGTCACAGAAATTACCGTTCTTCCGGTCGAAAGTACAACGTGAAAAATGTATCTTTTCATATTGACAATACTCTTTTCGTAATGTAAACAAATATTTTGGAGGACGGAAATTACGCTTTTCATGAAGAAACTTGTTCTTCTTGCAACAGATATAATATTTTTTTTCTAGGCATAAAATACTTTCGTCATAATGGAAACGAATAGGAAATCAATCTATTCATGACGCAAAGTATTTTTTTTATGGTGTGCACATTACTCTTTTCATAATCATGACTCTTTTCGTCGTGGATATTATTCTTGATGGTCGAAATTACTCTTTTCGTAAAGGAAATCACTTGTTCTACAACGCAACTTAAGTTACACTTTTCATGACGGAAATTACCATTTCTGTAGTTGAAATTAGTCCGTTTCTGATGAAATTTATTTTGTTCATAGGGGAAATCACTTTCCCCCTATCAGACAATATTATTTTTTATAACAAAAATGACTCTTTTTCTGTCAGGAATGAAACTTTTCATAAAGAAAGTTCCTTGATAACGGACATCACTTTTTGCACGGTGGACGTTATACCTTTCATACTGAAAGCTGTTGTGCTCTTGATGGTAATATTCTTTTCACAATTTCGAATAGTCTTTCCACAGTGCAGATTAATATTTTTGTTCTGAAAATTGCTCACTTTTTCCCCCTAAACTGAGAGGACTTTTTCCATATTGCAAATGATACTTTTCACAATAGAAATCATTTTCAATCATGTGATTTTCTCTTTTTAATACGAAAATAACTTTTTTCTCACATGGTAATTACCTTTTCACCACTTCTTTTTTTTTTTTTCTTTTCTTGGCGAAATTGCTCTCGGTATAGTGAACATTGATTTGCTCACGATAGAAATTGTCCTTTTGATAATCAATAATAATCAGAATTATCCTTTTTTTATAATCGGAATTACTATTTCATGATTTATTTTCTTCGCGTTCGATGTTGCTCTTTTCCTGCTGAAAATTGCCATTCTTCTATAGCAAAAATGACTCTTTCAAGGCGGAATCACTCTTTTTTTATGATAGAAAAATGACCCTTTTCATAACGGAAATTATTCTTTTCAAGACGGAAACGACTGTTCTTTAATCGCGTTTTTTTTTTTCTCATGACGAAGATTTCCCCTCTCATGTCGAAAATTTGTCTTTTTTGTAATAAAGGAAATTAATCTTTTTCGTAATAGAAATAATTCATTTTTGTAATGAAGGTTACTTACGTCATTTTGCAATTCACTCTCTTCATGGTATATCATTTTTTTTGTCGTGATCATGGCGGATAATTTAGTGACAAACTTACTCTACCTTTTGGTGGCATGATGGAACTTATTCTTTTTGTACTGGAAATAGCTCTTTTGATAGTGTGAACGTTATTCTTTTCAAAACGAAAATTCCTCGTTTCACATCGGATTCTTTTTTTTTTTTTTAAATGAAATGGACTTTTTTCTTTGTGTGATAAAAAAAAATAGCCGTTTCACCCGCTGCCTTGTTGTTACTGTCACCAACTGCCGACGGATTTCATCATGCAGTCGTTTTATTTTGGAAATCACTCTTTGGTGGTGGTGGTAATTGCCCGTTTGATGAAGCAATTCAAAAAGTTCATGCTCAACATAAAGGATCTAGACAGGTGATGAGATTCCAAGCTTTTTTCTCCACAAGGAGGATATCCAGGCCTCTGATCCTTTATCTCTCCCCCCCCCCCCCCCCCCCCCCCCCCCCCCCCCCTTACATCAAATGCCTGCTTCTTCTCACCCCTCTCTTCTTGAAGAACCCCCCCCCCCCCCCACCCCCCAACCCTTCCCGCCACCCTCTCGACCCCCCGTCCTGGCCCCTCTCCCACTTCCTCCTCACCTCAAACTTCTGAAGGCGGAGCATCTCTGCTTAGTGACACGATGAAGGCTGTCTTTGAATGGGTATCCCTTCAGTGCCCTCTGTCTCTCTCTGTCTCTCTCTCTCTGTCTCTCTCTCTCTCTCTCTCTCTCTCTCTCTCTCTCTCTCTCTCTCTCTGTCTCTCTCCTCTCTCTTCTCTCTGTGTTTTTTCAGTCTCAATCTCTCTCTCTCTCTCTCTCCCCCTCTCTTTCTCAATCTCTCTCTTCTCTCTTTCTCAGTCTCAGTCTCTCTCTCCCTCTGTGTCTCTCTCTCTGTCTCCCTCTGTTTCTCTCTCTCTCTCTCTCTCCCTCTCTCTCCTCTCTCTCATCTCTCTGTCTGTCTCCCTCTCTTTCTCTCTCTCCTCTCTCTCTCTTTCCCCCTCTCTCCCCTCTCTCCCCCCCCCCCCCCCCCCTCCCTCTGTCTGTCTGTCTGTCTCCCCTCTCTCTCTCTCTCTCTCCTCTCTCTCTCTCTCTCTCTCTCTCTCTCTCTCTCTCTCTCCTCTCTCTCTCTCTCTCTCTCTCTCTCTCTCGTCTCTCTCACCCCCTCTTCGTCTACATTACTTAATCACATCAACACTCACAGCAAATCTTTAATCGGTAAATTTTTTCTGCCCACTCTCCATCACACGGACATGGTTAAACAACTGTCTGAAGTACTGAAGGTCCTTCAGGTACCTCAATCAGTTTTCTGTTCTTCTGATTCTGTTGAAGCACTGGAACCTTCTACGAGGCATCACGAGCTGTGACAGCATCGGAAAGCTGCAGTGTCCCTTCTTCTCTCTGAATGTTTCTGCAAAGCAAACTCCAAGCTGATCGTTCCTTTAACAGACTTCCTCTTGTTCATTACCAAATCAGCGCTCTCGTTATTGGCCTCAACGACAAACAGAAATCAATGGGACCCCCCGATGAAACCAATTCCTTTCTCCCAAAGCTTGCGCTCCCCTATATACTTCAACCTCGCATATTTACATACAACATGTGTATAGAACAAGTCGAAGTCCCTCCTGTTACGAAATCGGCTGAAATTGTTCTGGTGTGGGGCCGGAATAGCTCAGTTGATAGAGCGCCGGACTCCTGATCCTGGGGTTGCGGGTTCCAATTTCGGTACAGGGGGATTTTTCCTTCGGAGTTAACACTGGTTCTGACTCCATTCCCATACAGTCCTTCGAATGAGACTATAAACCGAGGTTTCCGTGTGTGTGCACGCACAACATCTTGCACACACGTAAAACCCCATCACCAACTTTGGGAAGAGAAGGCCAGTTTGGCCGTTAGTATGGATGACACGTTACACATAGCATGCCCCTTCCCCGAAGATGGAGTATGGCTGCCTTAATGGCGGGATAAAAAAACAGCCATACTCACAAAACTCCCCTGCCTGTCTATACATGCAGTGTCCGCAGGAGTTTCAGCCTGCGTACGCAGAAAAAGAAAGAAAGAAAGAAAGAAAGAAAAAATGTTCTGGTGCCCGTATCAAAAGACTTGTCGGACTTGAACAATTTTAGACCTATTTCCCTGCTTCCTGGGGTGTGGAAGCAATTTGAAGACCATGTTCACGAACACATATCTCCAGAGCAACATACTTTTTTCTTTTTTTTTACCCATCCTCTTCCATTGGGTTTTTGGCCATCAGCATTCCTGTTTAACTGCTTTGTTCCGTTCTCTGTGATAAATGGTTTTCTGCTGTCAACCAGAGCAAAATCACAGACGCGGTCTTTCTCGATTTAAAAGAAGGCATTCGATTATGATGATCACATAATGCTTAAAAAAAAAATAATTTGACATAACATCTCTGAGACCAGAAGATAATGTCAGTCTTCGAATTCTGTCTGACCAACAGATGACAATGTGTCTTCAGCAATGGCTGCTTCTCTACTG
>JADBJO010001725.1:150000-152500 GCA_016801955.1 Conus betulinus
TCCCGGGGTATTTTCTTCGGTCCTCATAGGTGATTCTGTCCTGAGGTATATCGATCCAAGACGTCTTGGCAGTGAGAAAGACAGGGTGTTCAAACTGTGTGTTCCCGGGATGACAACGAAGGATCTGATGCTGTGGCTGGGCGCAATACCAGACAAATTCACCCACATCCAGCATGTGATTGTCCATGTAGGGGTCAATGATTGCCCCGCTGGCCCTGTGCCCATGACACAGTGGACAGAACTTATCAATCTCTGCAAGATCTCCTTCCCTTCAGCTGCCATCACCTTCAGCTCCATCGTCCCAGCACGAGGACGTCACCCTTTTAATAACTCGATCTCTTCCCTCCAACAGAACCTTGCGTACAGCCTGCATTGCTGCTGAAATCAACCTGATCGACAATCATGATACGTTTATTACTAAGAATGGTGCCCCAAGACTCGCATATTACAAAGATCCTGTTCACCCAGTTTTAAAGGTACTGCAAAACTAGCCATCAATTTTATGCAGTTTTTGCACGTTTCTCTCGTCAGACCAACAGCCGACATAGTGAAGGTGGCTTTTCGTCACACAGCGACAGCCCGAAAGTGATGGGCAAATGGCAGCAGCGGCCAGGTGCTTTTTGACAGCACCCAGCACGGTGGCAGGGTAGACTCACGCCCTGAGTTTGGTCAGTATTCAGGACGTGGTGGCTATGCGGCTGGCGCCCCTCCATCTCTTCCATGATCCACTACCCCATGCTGCGTCCCAGAGACAGGGGAGATGGACCGACCCCAGGGACACACCAGGCTCAACCCGAGGACGCCGTTCCCGCTCGACGTGTTCCGCAGCAGCAGCGCTACGACGCCGTCGAGGCCGTTCAGCCTCAGCCCATCAACACAGAGCCTGGTCACCCACAGCCGCGTTACAACACCACTGAGGCCTATCAGCCTCCCTTCACAGGGGTCCTGCTCATTCACAGCAGCTGTATACCAACGTGGGCGAGGCCTTCCAGCGTTCGATCTCCAGACAGCCTCAGGACAACAGGACTGTCCCAGTACATGAAACCAGCCGTGCTACCTACCCCCTATTCCCCAACCAGTCCCAGGCCTCACTCCAAGGACCCTGGTGTCCCTCCGTTTCATACCCACCTCCCACTTCTCAGAATCCCCTTCTAGCCACAGAGGGCTACTGGAAGACTGTCCCACCAAGCTGCCAGCGAAGCTTTCCAGAACCCAGTGGCAGCTGTGCCTCCCCCTACCGCCTGGTGTGTTGGAGAAGACGTCCCAGCAGACTGGGGAGTACGCCCTCCAACTGCTGAACATGGCGTCACAGCTCCTGAACCAGTCCAGACTTCAATAGTTTCCATATACACCACCCTGATTATATGACTGTCTAAATTAGAATGGGTGGAAAACTGTGTGTGTGTGTGTGTGTGTGTGTGTGTGTGTGTGTGTGTGTGTGTGTGTGTATGCATGCTCGGGTGTGCACTCGCGCATGCGCACATGCGTGCACGTGTTATTGTATTGAGAAAAAGTAAGGGGTGGGGGTTGAACGAGCGGGGACGGAGTGGAGCGAGAGCGGGAAGGGGGAGGGCGAAAGAATGAAGGAGGAAGAATGGTGTACTATCAAACATTAAAATGTAAAGAGAATTGTAGTAACCATGTGAAAGTTATCAACGAATCGGATACTTCCTTGTTTCCTTTGTCTGATTTGCTATTAACAAAAATAATTCAAATGTCTGGTGTAAAAAAACATGTTCATCAATATGTTAACAGTTAAGGATTTTCATGTATTACGAGAGAGAGAGAGAGAGAGAGAGAGAGAGAGAGAGAGAGAGAGAGAGAGAGAGAGAGAGAGAGAGAGAGAGAGAGAGAGAGAGAGAGAAGTAGCATGTGTGAGGGTATGTGAGTGCGTATGTGTATGCGCGGATGTGCACGTGTTAGCGCTCGCAGTGACGCGCGCAGCCACGTGCGCGAGGATGTATGATGCTGATACCGGACCCTGGTGATCGGAATGGACTTGTGAACTCTACTCGGTTTTTGGTTCACGTTTTTGTGTTTCGTCCGGATTGCTGATATTGCTATTTCTTGCTGAGTTTTGCCGCATATTGTTGTAGCTATAAAATTATCATTCTTGACTTGTTTAAGGCAGCTGATTTTTTTTTTCTGCTTTTTTTTTTGTTTTTTTTTTTTTTTTTTGTTGTTGTTGTTGTTGTTGTTGTTGTTGTCTCTGCTAAAACTTCATCTGAAAACAGGTGTTCCTGCTGTTGACTATTATTTTGCTCGTTTATCTGTAGTGTTGTGTAATCCGTAGAGTTTATTTGTAAATCAGTTTCATCTATAATGAATGAATGGTTGTCTAAATTCGGCTTGAAAATAGGCTATCTAAACGTGTGTCATCTTTTAAAAACAAAATTTCTGATGTTCCCAACATTTTATCCAATTCCAATAACTGTTTCCATTGTTTTTTTGTTTTTCAGAATCTCGACTTTCCAATATAGTACCTGATAATTTAGTTTCA
>JADBJO010001725.1:160000-167500 GCA_016801955.1 Conus betulinus
GAGAGAGAGAGAGACAGAGACAGAGAGAGATGGACGGAGAGAGAGAGATGGACGGAGAGAGAGAGATGGACGGAGAGAGAGAGATGGACGGAGAGAGAGAGATGGACGAGAGAGAGAGAGGAAGAGATGGACGGGGAGAGAGAGGGAGAGAGAGGGAGAGAGAGAGGGGGGGGCGGAGAGAGAGCAAGATGGACGGAGAGAGAGAGAGAGAGAGAGAGAGAGAGAGAGAGATGGGCGGAGAGAGAGAGAGAGAGAGAGAGAGAGAGAGAGAGAGAGCAAGATGGACGGGGGATAGAGAGATAGAGAGAGAGAGAGAGAAGAGAGATGGGGCGGAGAGAGAGAGAGAGAGAGAGAGAGAGATGGACGGAGAGAGAGAGATGGACGGAGAGAGAGAGATGGACGGAGAGAGAGAGGAAGAGATGGATGGGGAGAGAGAGGGAGAGAGAGGGAGAGAGAGAGGGGGGGGCGGAGAGAGAGCAAGATGGACGGAGAGAGAGAGAGAGAGAGAGAGAGAGAGAGAGAGAGAGATGGGCGGAGAGAGAGAGAGAGAGAGAGAGAGAGAGAGAGAGAGAGAAATGGACGGAGAGAGAGAGATGGACTGATAGGGAGAGGAAGAGATGGACGGGGAGAGAGGGAGAGAGGGAGAGAGAGAGAGAGAGAGAGAGAGGGGGGGCGGAGAGAGAGCAAGATGGACGGAGAGAGAGAGAGATAGAGAGAGAGAGAGAGAGAGAGAGAGAGAGATGGGCGGGAGAGAGAGAGAGAGAGAGAGAGAGAGAGAGAAATGGACGGAGAGAGAGAGATGGGACGGATAGGGAGAGAAGAGATGGACTGGGAGAGAGAGGGGAGAGAGAAGGAGAGAGAGAGGAGGGAGGCGGAAAGAGAGGAGAGAGAGAGAGATGGACGGATAGAGAGAGAGATATATAGAGATGGGACAGCGGAGAGAGAGAGAGAGAGAGAGAGAGAGAGAGAGAGAGAGAGAGAGAGATAGATGATAGGGAGACAGAGATGGAGGAGAGAGAGAGAGAGATAGAGACGGAGAGAGAGAATGGACGGAGAGAGAGATGAAACGGACGGATAGAGAGAGAGAGATATAGGAAGATATGGCGGAGAGAGAGAGGAGAAGAGATGGACGGAGAGAGAGAGAGAGAGAGAGAGAGAGAGAGAGGACGGAGAGAGAGACAGACAGAGACAGACAGAGAGACAGAGAGAGATGGACGGATAGAGAGAGAGAGAGAGAGATGGACGGAGAGAGAGAGAGGACGGAGAGAGAGAGAGAGAGATGAGAGAGATGGACGGAGAGAGAGAGAGAGAGAGAGAGAGAGAGAGAGAGAGAGAGAGAGAGAGAGAGAGAGAGAGAGAACGAAATGTTGTTTAATGAGGAAAAAGAATAAGCACAAGTCAGTGGCTTTTTTCTCTTTTTCATCCAGCCCTCAAACAATAAATACGTGGAAGAAATCATTGCATCGAACTGCATAGAAACCCATAACAACAATGAATACATTAGCAATTTAGAATAACAGAATGCACAATATAACTAGAGGAAGAGAGTGTGGGAGAGAGGGAGGGACGGAGAGCCACACAAAGAGAGAGGATGGGTTGAAAAGAGAGAGAGAGAGAGAGAGAGAGATGGACGGAGAGAGAGAGAGAGATGGACGGGGAGAGAGAGAGAGAGAGAGAGAGAGAGAGAGAGAGAGAGAGAGAGAGAGAGAGAGAGAGAGAGAGAGAACAAGTGCCTCTGAATAAATTATACAACCCTCACAAAAATGCTTCGTCGCTGCAGCGTCAGACACACACCACGTGTGAAGAACAACCTTCCTCGCTATGTAATCTCCTTTCGTTGTAATAGCCCCCATCGCCCACACAGGCTCTTTCCAAGGCTGTCAAACGCATACAGGAAATGACGTCACATCCTAAACAAAATGACATCTTGTAAAAGGAACGAACCACCAAACGATGAATAAAGGTTAAACCTTTAAAAAAAAATCTTAAATAAATGTCAGCGAACCGCTTGCACAAAAAAAAGAAGAGAAAAGAGAAGAGAGAGAGAGAGAGAGAGAGAGAGAGAGAGAGAGAGAGAGAGAGAGAGAGAGAGAGAGAGAGAGAGAGAGAGAGAGAGAGAGAGAGAGAAAATTGTGCTTATTCTTTTTCCTCATTAAACAACATTTCGTTCGTTCTCTCTCTCTCTCTCTCTCTCTCTCTCTCTCTCTCTCTCTCTCTCTCTCTCTCTCTCTCTCTCTCTCTCTCCGTCCATCTCTTCCTCTCTCTCTCCGTCTATTTAAAATTTTTTTTTTAAAAAAAGGATCGAACAACGAAACGAGGAATAAAGGTACATCCTTTATAAAGGATCGAACAGCCAATGAGAAATATGTTACACCACTGACATCCTTTAGAGACCTTTGAGACTCGACAGCGCGGCGAGTGCAATGCATTCCTGCTTGATTATTACTCGCATTAAAAAAAACAAAACAAAAGCGTTGAATTAAAAGGTAAACTAGTTTTTTTAAGCAGTTGTATGTGACACAAACGCATAGAAAATGCTGTATGTGTTAATTGACACGTCAGCGAGCGTCTTGAGCATGATTTCAAAAACAAACAAATGAAAAAAAAACCAAAACTGGTTGACAGCTTCGTGAGAAAAAAGTAAAACAAATTGAATCAGAGGTGCTCTTCCCCCAAAGAGTCACAAACTTACAACTTCCGGCGACAAGGTTTCTGTGACCCAGTGGCGAGCCAAATGCATGAGATTTATGAACAGTACTTGGATGGGATTTATTCAATGCTTTTTTTTTTCAAGTGCTGCTGAAATGTTCAAACAGATGGACATAATTCATTACCTATCAACAGCGACAAGACTCCACTCTCAATATTCCAAGGCACAGATGAAGTCTTTAAAAAGCGGCAGTTTTGAAGAAGAACGTACGATTTATTACACTGTTCGTAAAAATGTTGCAGTTGTAACTGTCGTGCACCATGCACGAAAAATGTATCAACGGTAACTTTTTTTTTTGGTGGAGATTTTTGCATCGTTATATTTTTCTACTCAGATTTCCGTGCACTTAATTTTTTTTTAAAGGCGATTACTGTCTGGGCTGTTCGTGGAATTTCCTGCATTGTCATATGTTGTTGTTGTGTGTTGAGACTGCTGCACTGCCATATTCTCTATGGAGATGTCTTTATAGCTATATTCCTTGCAGTGATTTCTGCATAGCCATATTCCTGGTGGTGATTTCTTTACAGCTATATTTCTTGTAGAGATTTCACCATAGCTATATTCCTTCCAGAGATTTCACCATAGCTATATTCCTTTCAGTGATTTCTGCATAGCTATACTCCTTGTAGGGATTTCTGCATAGCTAATTTCCTTGTAGGGATTTTTGCATAGCTATATTTCCTTGCAGGGATTTCTGCATAGCTATATTTCTGGCAGAGATTTCACCATAGCTATACTCCTTGTAGAGATGTCTGCATAGCTAATTTCCTTGTAGAGATTTCTGCATAGCTACATTTCTGGTAGAGATTTCACCATAGCTATATTCCTTTCAGTGATTTCTGCAGAGCTATATTCCTTATAGGGATTTCTGCATAGCTATACTCCTTGTAGAGATTTCTGCATAGCTAATTTCCTTGTAGAGATTTCTGTATAGCTATACTCCTTGTAGAGATTTCTGCATAGCTATACTCCTTGTAGAGATTTCTGCATAGCTAATTTCCTTGTAGAGATTCCTGCATAACTATATACCTCGTGGAGATTCCTGCATGGCTACATTCTTCGTGGTGTTAGCAGCACCGCCATTTTTCGTAGAGATTGCTATATCATTATATTCATTTTAATCACATCCTCCAGCAGACTACTGTAGCTTTATATTTTTCGTGAAGATTGCTGCATTAATAGATTGTTCACGGAGATTGCTGCATTGCTGTATTTTTCGTAGAATGTGCTGCATTGTTATTGTGTGTGTGAGTGCGTGCGTGCGTGCGTGCGTGCGCGTGCGTGCGTGTGTGTGTGTGTGGTGTGTGTGTGTGTGTGTGTGTGTGTGTGTGTGTGTGTGTGTGTGTGTGTGTGTGTGTGTGAGTGTGTGTGTGTGTGGGGGGGGGGGGGGGGGGAGTTTGCTGCATTTGTTTAACTCTTTTTTGCGGAAATTACTTTGTTGTGATTGTCGTGGAGATCGCTGCATTGTCACATTTCTCTCGGGGTAAAACTGCTGCGTTGTTACATTTGTCGTCGTATCACCGGGTGTCGTATTTGCAGCCAGACGTCGTCCTGATCCTGTAACAACATAATGTGTCCATTTCCAGCCAGGGAAGTTCTGGCATGATTCTCGGTGCCAGAGCGGATGCTCGGCCGCCTGCCATTCTGCAGCAGGTTGATGTTTCGGGCTCCACCAGATCCACCTCCGTTGGTGGGAATGCCTGAGCGGAGGGGGGGGAGGGGGGAGGGGAGGAGAGTTGGGGTGGGGGGGAGGGGGCAGCAGCACTGAGGGGGCAAGTTTTTTTTTTATCACTCGCGTAAAGTGTTTATATAATATCTCTGTCTCCGGTCTGTCTGTCTGTCTGTCTGTCTGTCTGTCTGTCTGTGTGTGCCTGCCTGCGTGCCCGCCTGTCTTGTCTGTCTGTTTGTCTGCCTGCCCTCTATCTGTCTCTCTCTGCCCGTCTGTCTGCCTGCCTGCCTGCCTGCCTGCCTGCCTGCCTGCCTGCCTGCCTGCCTATCTATATCTATCTATCTATCTATCTATCTATCTATCTATCTATCTATCTATCTATCTGGCTGTCTGCCTGCCCGTCTGCCCGTCTGCCTGCCTGCCTGCCTGCCTGCCTGCCTGCCTGCCTGCCTGCCTGCCTGCCAGCATGTCTATCTGCCTGCATGTCTATCTGCCTGCCTGTCTATCTGCCTGCCCGGTCCGTCTGTTTCTGCTTGTGGACTGGTTTGCAGCTTGCAAAAATTTTTTTTTTTTTTTTTTTTTTTGCTAGATGATAGATCGGTAGCTGGTCATTTTTTTTCTTTGTTTTCTTGCTGGACGGATGGCCCGTGCTTGACCATATCTTTGTCTTTCTGGTGGACAGGTCTGTAACTGCCCATGTCTTTTTGTACTCCCAATTCTTGTACAATGGGAACGAAGAAATGCTGTCTGTCTGTCTGTCTGTCTGTCTATCCGTGGTCAAAATATGTTCCACTCGCTCCAGACAAAACTTCTGGGCCGATCTTTCTGAAAATGTGTAGGTATGTTTATTATGGGTCACGGATGTTGCCCAATGTTTTATTTTACAAGAATAGCCGTTACTTTCGGCTATAACGACCCTAATGGTTTTTCTTCTGTACGAAATATCTTAGAAAATACCTGGCCGATCTTTCTGAAAATGTGTAGGTATGTTCATTATGGGTCACGGATGATGCCCAATGTTTTGTTTTACCAGAACAGCCGTTATTTAACGGCTATAACGGCCCAAAACGGTTTTTTCTTCCATATGGAATATCTCACGGCGTATTCAAGATACACTGGGAATACGTTTATAGGCGTTGCATCTTCTTCTTTTTTTTTTCGACTTGTTTTTGCAGTAAGTGACGCTTGTCTTTTTCTGCTGGGTCAATAGTCTGTAGTAGTGGCTTGAATCTTCCTCTTCTTTTTCGAGTTAATTGATTTGTATTTGACTAAATCTTTCTTTTTTTCTGGTTGTCCGGTTTGTAGTTGGCTGTAGCTTCCTATTCTGGTTGTCTGGTTTGCAGTTGACTGTGTCTCTGTTTCTCTGGTTGGTTGATTGCTCTGTAGTTGACCGTTATGTTTCCTGTTCCGATCGTCTGGTTTGTAGCTGGAGATATTTTTTTCTTATTGCGGCTGTCTGGTTTGTAGTTGATTCAGTCTCTTTGGCAAAAGGATTGGCTGCCTCCTAGCTTAGACTGCCAACACGACTGGGAACCACATGACAAAATTGTCAAAATGAATGGCTACCACACTGCCTTGACTGCCAACATGACTAATGAATGGCTACCACATTGCCTTGACTGCCAACGTGACTGGGAACCAAATGGCATAATTGTCAAAATGAAAGGCTACCACATTGCCTTGACTGCCAACATGATTGGGAACCACATGATATAATTGTCAAAATGAAAGGCTACCACATTGCCTTGCCTGCCGACAGGACTGGAAATCGGCAAAACGATTGACCACCTCATTATCATTATCTTGACTACCAAAACAGGATCGAGAAATTCTAGCGAAAAAACAACGTGGTAGCCATCAGATGTCAGGAAAGTGCGAAATTTAAAGAGAAGCATTCCGAATTCAGGGTAGACATCACCACCACCAGCAATGGCCACTGGAACAGGAAGGAAATCAGACAGATGTGGGAAAAATCCTTATACATGCACTGATAAAACCTTCGTAAGGGTCAAAAAACTGGGCCCGTGAGTTCAACAACAGAAATAAAGCTAGGGAATTGGGGGAAGGGTGGTACGGGTAGGGGGTAGGGGGAGGGGGGGGGAGGGAGGATGGGGGTTGTGATGAGGTTTTTTTTAGAGCACGAGGAGTTGAAAAAATAAGCAGCACAGGCAGCTTCCTTCTCTTGTTTGAAACTATCAGTAAATCACGTTCTTTGAATGGACGTTTAATTCTGAATCACGTTCAGCAGATTAGAGGGGGAAGAAGGTGGCGTGTGTGGTGTGTGTGTGTGTGTGCGTGCGTGCGTGCGCGCGCGTGCGTGCGTGCGTGCGTGCGTGCGTGCGTGTGTGTGTGTGTGTGTGTGTGTGTGTGTGCGTGCGTGCGTGCGTGCGTGTGTGTGTGTGTGTGTGTGTGTGTGTGTGTGTGTGTGTGTGTGTGTGTGTGTGTGTGGATTAGAGGTGGAAAAAAAGGAGGTCGGAAAAGGGGCGGGGGGAGGGCGGAGAGGGACTTGTGTGCCAGAGAGAGAGAGAGGTGGTGGAACCCTCGCAGAAAGAGGATCAAAGCGGATCTCCGGCGTTTAAAACAGATCCACGGTGAATTGTCGGGTGAAATTGGAAAGCTCGCAAACACCTCCAAGGTCAACGTCACCTTTGTTTACCTCCAAAGGGGAAAAACGCGTGCCCGGATATTCCCGAGGGTGAAACAGAACTGGGTGCTCTTGTAAACTTATTTTGAAATTTGGGGTGAAAAAGGAAGACGTCGACCGAGAAGGAAAAGAAGACGGGGGGGAGGGGGGGGAGAGGGATCGAAACATCGGCAGAAGAAAGGAAGGAAGAAGGGAGAAGGAGGAAAGAGGAGGACGAGCGGAAAAGACGTGGAGGAGGAAGAGGAGGCGGCAGAGACATGGGAAGAGAGGGGCACCCGAGGGGGAAAAGCCAAGAAGGAAGAGGAGGCGGAAAGCCGGACAAAATGGGGAGGAGACGCCCCACTCCCCCCCCCCAGGAAGAGGTGAAAAGAGAGAAGCCCCCACACCCCCCCCCCCCCCCCCCCCCCCCCCCCCCCCCCCCCCCCCCCCCCCCCCCCCCCCCCTCCCCCCCCCCCCCCCCGCCCCCCCCCCCCCCCC
>JADBJO010001725.1:175000-180000 GCA_016801955.1 Conus betulinus
TAATTGTTTGATATTCAAGACAGCAGGACAGAGACACACAGAGAGAGAGAGAGAGAGAGAGAGAGAGAGAGAGAGAGAGAGAGACAGACAGACAGACAGACAGAGACAGAGACAAAGATTGGGACAGAGCGAGAAGGAGACAGACAGACAGAGAGAGGGGGGGGAGAGAAAAGAGAGAGAGAGACAGACAGACAGAGAGATAGACAGAGAGAGAAAGATAGAGAGACACATAGAGAGAGACAGAGGTAGGGACAGAGCGAGAAGGAGACAGACAGACAGAGAGAGGGGGAGAAAGAGACAGACAGACAGACAGAGAGATAGACAGAGAGAGAAAGATAGAGACACATAGAGAGAGACAGAGGTAGGGACAGAGCGAGGGAGACAGACAGACAGACAGACAGAGAGAAAGAGAGAAATTGAGACAGACAGACAGACAGACAGGGATACTTGACACTTAACTGTTTTAAATACTCAAAACACTTTTCATTCACCACTAAACCCCCATCCCCCATCTCCCCCCTGCACTCCCTCCCTAGCTTTCATGTTTCCAGTACATGTGGTCTGGTGACACATAGATTGCTATTGCCCTCTATCTATGTTTCCAGTACATGTGGTCTGGTGACACATAGATTGCTGTTGCCTCTATCTATGTTTCCAGTACATGTGGTCTGGTGACACATAGATTGCTGTTGCCTTTATCTATGTTTCCAGTACATGTGGTCTGGTGACACATAGATTGCTGTTGCCTCTATCTATGTTTCCAGTACATGTGGTCTGGTGACACATAGATTGCTGTTGCCTCTATCTATGTTTCCAGTACATGTGGTCTGGTGACACATAGATTGCTGTTGCCTCTATCTATGTTTCCAGTACATGTGGTCTGGTGACACATAGATTGCTATTGACTCTATCCTTCATGTTTCCAGTACATCTAGTCTGGAGGCACATAGATTGCTATTGACTCTGTCCTTCATGTTTCCATACTTCTGGTCTGGTGGCACATAGATTGCTGTTGCCTCTATCCTTCATGTTTCCAGTACATGTGGTCTGGTGACACATAGATTGCTGTTGCCTCTATCCATGTTCCAGTACATGTGGTCTGGTGACACATAGATTGCTATTGCCTCTATCCTTCATGTTTCCAGTACATGGGTCTGGTGACACATAGATTGCTGTTTGCTCTATCCTTCATGTTTCCAGTACATGTGGTCTGGGTGACACATAGATTGCTGTTGGCTCTATCCTTCATGTTTCCAGTACATGTGGTCTGGTGTGACACATAGATTGCTGTTGCCTCTATCCTTCAGGTTTCCAGTACATGTGGTCTGGTGACACATAGATTGCTATTGCCTCTATCCATGTTTCCAGTACATCTAGTCTGGAGGCACATAGATTGCTATTGACTCTGTCCTTCATGTTTCCAGTACATCTGGTCTGGTGACACATAGATTGCTGTTGCCTCTATCCTTCATGTTTCCAGTACATGTGGTCTGGTGACACATAGATTGCTATTGCCTCTATCCATGTTTCCAGTACATCTGGTCTGGTGACACATAGATTGCTGTTGCCTCTATCCATGTTTCCAGTACATGTGGTCTGGTGACACATAGATTGCTATTGACTCTATCCTTCATGTTTCCAGTACATCTGGTCTGGTGACACATAGATTGCTGTTGCCTCTATCCTTCATGTTTCCAGTACATCTGGTCTGGTGACACATAGATTGCTGTTGCCTCTATCCTTCATGTTTCCAGTACATGTGGTCTGGTGACACATAGATTGCTATTGCCTCTATCCATGTTTCCAGTACATCTGGTCTGGTGACACATAGATTGCTGTTGCCTCTATCCTTCATGTTTCCAGTACATGTGGTCTGGTGACACATAGATTGCTATTGCCTCTATCCATGTTTCCAGTACATGTGGTCTGGTGACACATAGATTGCTATTGCCTCTATCCTTCATGTTTCCAGTACATCTGGTCTGGTGACACATAGATTGCTATTGCCTCTATCCTTCATGTTTCCAGTACATCTGGTCTGGTGACACATAGATTGCTATTGACTCTATCCTTCATGTTTCCAGTACATCTGGTCTGGTGACACATAGATTGCTATTGACTCTATCCTTCATGTTTCCAGTACATCTGGTCTGGTGACACATAGATTGCTGTTGCCTCTATCCTTCATGTTTCCAGTACATCTGGTCTGGTGACACATAGATTGCTATTGCCTCTATCCTTCATGTTTCCAGTACATGTGGTCTGGTGACACATAGATTGCTATTGACTCTATCCTTCATGTTTCCAGTACATTTGGTCTGGTGACACATAGATTGCTGTTGCCTCTATATCCATGTTTCCAGTACATGTGGTCTGGTGACACATAGATTGCTATTGCCTCTATCCTTCATGTTTCCAGTACATGTGGTCTGGTGACACATAGATTGCTATTGCCTCTATCCATGTTTCCAGTACATCTGGTCTGGTGACACATAGATTGCTGTTGCCTCTATCCATGTTTCCAGTACATCTGGTCTGGTGACACATAGATTGCTATTGACTCTATCCTTCAGGTTTCCAGTACATCTGCTCGTCGACCGGTCTGGTGGCACATAGATTGCTATGGACTCCCCACCTTACACACGCGCGTGCTCACTCGTAAGCACGGCACAGGACACGACAGAGAGAGCATGGAGAGAGAGAGAGAGAGAGAGAGAGAGGGAGAGAGAGAGAGGGAGAGAGAGAGAGAGAGAGAGAGAGAGAGAGAGACGGACGGGGGGAGGAGAGAGAGAGGAAAAAGACTGAGAGAGGAAGGAGACAAAGAACATGGATAGATAAATGGATAGAGAGAGAGAGAGAGAGAGAGAGAGAGAGAGAGAGGGAGAGAGAGAGAGAGAGAGAGAGAGACAGAGGGTAATCAACACTCGCGCGCGCTCACAAGCGCACACAGACACACACACATAGACACACACACACACACACACACACACACACACACACACACACACACACACACACACACACTTTCTCACTTCCTGTCTAATATCACTTTAAAGTGAAAAGACGTTAAATCGAAGAACAACAACAACACTTTCTTATTTTCAGAAAACATCATGATTCTCACACCTCCCCCCCCCCCCCCCTCACGCCCCCCATTTCTCATAAAAGAATGACCATTATACTTTCTTCTTTGGCACACCGTGTGACGACCTTCACGAACAACAATGACCTACTTTCACACAGGAAAACAAAGTTTAAGTCTCAAATTTCGTTTTTTTTATGCCGAAAAAAAAATCCCAGACTCTCAAAGTGTTCGACTAAGAATTCATTTGAATGGAATCTCCCCGCACACCCCCCACCCCCTCCCCCAACCTTCTTTTTAACCCCTTCATAGATTCCAAGAACACCTTTTCTGGTCCTGTTATCTCAGACTGTTATTAGGCCTGCTTCTGCTACTGTTTAGTGAGTCTAGCTAGGGTGGTGGTGGTGGTGGTGGATGCGGGGGGGGGGGGGTGGTCCGTGTGTGTGTGTGTGTGTGTGTGTGTGTGTGTGTGTGTGTGTGTGTGTGTGTGTGTGTTCGTGCGTGTGTGTGTGTGTGCGTATGTGTGTGCCTCTGTGTGTGTGTGTGTGTGTGTGTGTGTGTGTGTGTGTGTGTGTGTGTGTGTGTGTCTAAAAAGGGCGATACATTGCATATTCCTAACAAGTCTCTCACACACACACAGTTTTCTTCTTCCTCATGTGTTGGAACCTTTGTCATAGGCTGCGTAGAACCCAGGCACTGGAAATTTGGGACGCTTTCTTTGCGAAGGATTGTGATTTTTGTTTGTTTTGTTTTGGCTTGTTTGTTGTTTTCCCCAATCTGCTTCCAGCGAGGGATTAAGTGAAGAAAACCACCCCTACCAATAAAAAATGTTTGATTTATTGTCAAAGAGAATTCAGAGCGGATTTCCATTCCACGCACATTCATCATTCCCACATTCTTATACTTTGATAATAGTATTTCCTTTTTTTTTTTTATTTGTTTTAAATGCGCGGTCTCTCTCTCTCTCTCTCTCTCTCTCTCTCTCTCTCTCTCTCTCTCTCTCACACACACACACACACACACACACAAGTACGCACGCACCCGCGCGTGCACACACACACACACACACACACACACACACACACACACACACGCACACAGCGAGAGAGACAGAAAGACATACAGGACAGACAGACAAGACTGACAGACAGACAGACAATGACAGAGCAAACAGATAGACGGACGCACACACAGAGAGAGAGAGAGAGAGAGAGAGAGAGAGAGAGAGAGAGAGAGAGAGAGAGAGAGAGAATGTCCGTGCGTCCATACATATTTACGCACACACTCTAAAACAAAATAAAACAAAACAAATCTCCGACACCTGCAAACGCTCGTCAAACATTAAATCACCAGAGTCAATAAGACTGTATTGACACACGTGTGTTAAATTTCATTGCTGCACTGCCTAAAAAGAAAGTCTTAGCACAGAAGATGCGAGTTCAATCACTGAACCCCAAATAGCGCAATGCTGGCCACAGACACAGACACACACACACACACACACTGCTTACCGAGCTTCCGCGGCTTCCATTTGATGACGCCGATAAAACCGTGAAAAACGTATGAGGAAGGACGGGGGGGGGGGGGGGGGGGGGGGGGGGGGGGGGGGAGGGAATGCTGAGGTGAATTTATTGAAAGTCGACAGGAAGTCGGTCTATAGCTCACTTTCCATTTTCGTTCAGAGCTGCAAAGGGCGTGTGTGCTGCTGGCAAATCAAAGCGACCTACTTCAAAGGCAGGCTGCCCTTTCCTTTGGTCCATTTGCCTAGGATAACACGAGCATTTCATAATTATGAAGACTTATATAGCGCCTGTCCTCAGCTAGAGACCAAGCTGTAAGTGCTTTACAATCTACATTCGTTTACACAACGGGCTGCCTACCTGGGTGGTGCCGACAGAAGAGCTGCCAGCTGGCACTT
>JADBJO010001725.1:205000-212500 GCA_016801955.1 Conus betulinus
GAACGCTCGTTCTCTTGCCAGAAACTTCGCTTATCTTAATCAGTATTGGTCCATAACAACTACCAAATTTTACTCCTTCAGTCCTTGAACGTCAACAAAAGTGCCTTACTTAAAAATATCATATCAGGTTTTTATTATCCCCCCGTATATGACAGTCTGATCCCTCTAATCGCGTTCAAACTGCTATTTATGTTCGTGAAGGACTGGACCACTGTCAACGAACTTCACCAGCCCCTTTGGACATTGAGTCTGTATCATCGTGTGCTGTCATTGTCAGATTTTCCACATCTTTTGTTCTTAACATTGCTTCTGTATATTTACCTAGAGGTCCAGATGACATGAACACTGACTGGTTGAAAAACTTTCAAGACCAGCAAGACAAATGGGTGATAGGGGGAGATTTCAATGCGCATGCTCCTTTCTGGGATAATAACTGCACACACACATCAACAAGCACAGATTCATTGATAACATAGCAGACTCAAATTTATATTTGTTAAATAATGGAAATGTTACCCGCATCCCTCCCTGATATAGCAACTCATAGACCCTCAGCTATAGATCTCACTTTCATATCTCCTTCACTTGCAACAGATTGTTCATGGAATCCTGAAGATGACTTGCTAGGATCTGACCACACTCCCATTAAAATTTCTATCAATAAAGAGATAGAACAAAGAGAAACAAAACCTGACATACTTCCAAAATACAATTATAAATATGCAGATTGGTCAGCTTTTAAAACCTTTCTTCAAACTGTGACCATAGATATTACAGCACAGTTAACATAGACGACCTTTACACTTTATTTCAGTCTTCCCTTATAGCAGCTGCAGATAATTCTATTCCAAGGATACATATATCTAAACCAGGGAAGCACGAAGGAAATGTATGGTGGAATGATGACTGCAAGCGCGCTGTTGATGAAAAGAAAGAAAAATATAAGATATATATCAGGGACAAGGAACAGACCAAAAAGACAGAAAACAGAGAGAAATGAAATGGCTAGTAAGCATAGTGATGAAATAATCCAAGATGCAAAGCAGCACTACTGTCCACATTTTGCAAAACTGAAATAAAAGAACATAAGGATATAGGAAAAATTTGGCAGGAGATAAAAGTAATGAAAAATGGCATTAAGTTTCCAACATATCCAATAAAACAAAATGATAATCCCTTACCAAGTGCCCAGCAGAAAGCCGAAGCCTTCGCTAACATGTTTGCCAATGTCAGCTGTGAAAATGGTTTATCAAAGATTTGTAATGAGTATAGAGACCAAGAAGAGCAAAAAGAAATTTACAAAGATCCTATTCCCGATAACACAAACTATATTAATGCACATCTAACGCTTCAGGAACTCAAAGATGCAATAAATTCCATCCCAAAAAAAAAAAAACATCGGTGGGACTGGACGCAATTTCGAATCAAATGCTAAAAAATCTGCCTGAAAATTTTATCAATTTCCTGTATGAAATATTTCAAAAATGCTGGTGTGATGGTGATATGCCAAAAATTTGGAAAGAATCAATCGTGGTTCCCATTCACAAACATGGCAAAGCTGCACAGACATAAACAGTTATAGACCTATAGCATTAACATCCCATGTATGCAAACTTTTGGAAAGAATCGTTTTAAACAGACTTACACACTTTTTTGTGAGAAGAATGAAATAATACCTATAAATCAGGCCGGTTTCAGAAAGAGTAGATCGACAACAGAACAATTAGTGAAACTTACAACAAACATAAAAAAGCAATTTGCTAGACGTAAATGTATATTAGCGACATTTTTTGACATAAATAAAGCTTATGATCAAGTCTGGCATTCTCGGCTCTTACTTAAATTAAAAAACATAGGTCTGTCTGGTCATATTTATGATTATATCAGTTGTTTTCTAAAGAATCGAAAAATTCAAACTAGAATAGGAAACACGTATTCAACTAAAAGAACTCTTACCATGGGTATCCCTCAAGGATCAGTTATTGCTCCTTTCCTATTTTCATTACTAATGCATGATTTACCCAGTAAAATATCTAAAAGTGTCATCTTGATTCAATATGCTGACGATATATGCATGTGGATGGAAGTAACCTTAAAAAAGAAAACCCCACTACGTAGCATAACCATACCAAAAAAGTGTATCAAAAAGAGCTCGACATTATAGCAGAGTACTTGACAAAGAATGGACTAAGTTTATCTGAAGAAAAAAACAAAGATTGTTTCATTCAACAGTGGCTCGAATCCCGACAAAATGCCTGTTTTCAAAATGAATGGAATAGTTCTTAATTATGCTTCACAGATCAAGTTTTTGGGCGTTAACCTCACATCGAAAATGTCTTGGAATCAACACATAGATTATTTGCTGACAAAAGTAAGGAAAACTTTAAATTTTCTCAAAATTGTGAGTACACAGAGATGGGGACAAGACACGTCACTCTCTAATTTATCTATGTAAATGTCTAATAAGATCAAAATTAACATACGCGCAAGAAGTGTTTTTTAGTGCACCAAAATATCTGTTAAAGAAGCTTCAAAGCATAGAATGTGTAAGCGCTCAAACTTGCAATGGGTCTTCCCACCCATGCATCTTGTCTTCGAACATATAATGAGGCTCAAATTTTACCCTTAGATGATCAGAGGGAAGTGGCTGCCACGAAATTTGTGATAAGAAGCGTTCCAGTTAAGAATGATGTGAAAAATGAAATTAAAATTAGATCAGATATCGACTTTCCTACACGTGCAAAAACAATATCCTCTCAGATTACTCTGGCAACGTATACATCTGAGCTTAGGCAAGCCACGGGCATTACTGTTGATGAAAAGTCTGTATCTGCAAGGCCGTCTTTCTTCCCTACACCACCCTGGGAACTTCAAAGGGCCCAATTTGATATTGACCACACTGATTTAAAAAAGAAGGACATATAAATATAGTGGCAAGCATGCTAAATTTCATATTGAAGAGAAATATCCAAATCATTTAAAAGTATACACAGATGGGTCATTAATTCAAAAAAAAATGCGGGCTCTGCTTATTTGATACCTGATTTAAAAGTAGAGAAATGTTTTTCACTGGGGAAAATAAATCGGTTTTTTACTGCGGAACTTACTGCAATATTAATGGCGTTAAATTATCTTCTAAATTTCCCACGATCTATATTTCAAGTACTTTTTTGTGTTGATTCAAAGTCTGTGCTTCAGGCACTGAAATCATTAAAACTGAAGAACAGACAGATCAGAAATGATAATTGAAATTAGCTGTTTAATTCATGCTCTCTCTATACAAGGCACGGCAATTACTTTCTGCTGGATACCGTCACACTGTTTCATTTTATTATAACGACAAAGTAGACAGAGCTGCGAAACAAGGTGCAAAATGTAGCTCAGAGTCTCTCAGGATGGGTTTTTCCACTTACGGTTCAAGAACAATATAGTATAGTGGAATCATTTGCTTGGAACCATTTCCAGAATTCCTTCAGAAAGTCTCACAAAAAGCTTATTTACACAGATTTTAGTATTGCAAACTTAAAAACACACTCCCACATTAGCAGGAAGTTATCGTCCCTTATGTATAGGTGGAAAGTCGATGCTTTTACAACAAAATTTAGTAAAAATGCCTCATGTGTTTTTGTGGACAGAGCATCACAGTTGAACATATTATCTCATGTGCCGCTATCAAACAATTTATACCCGTACTTTCTACATATACTATTACAAATATTTTCGAATCACCAGCTTTAACCTATGAATTCTTTCTTTCTTTATCAAAGAGTCCATAAGTAAGTACTTATAGTTTCTTACATTTATTTACTCATACTTATGAGGTTACTTTTAAGTGAGTCAATCATTAACCTACTACTAAATTTACATAATATATACGAAAGGACCATCCTTATCCGTCCCCTACCTCTTACTGTACTCTCGTCATCTTTTTGCACGTAACTGATGACTTGAAATTTCCAGGAATAATAGCATTGAGACCAGCTGGTTTTTTTTTTTTATTATTCAGATGTTTGACAGCTTCTTTCTCCTCCCGTCCTACCCCTATTTCCTTCTAGTTAATACTGAGTCTCAGAGAGAGAGAGAGAGAGGAGAGAGAGAGAGAGAGAGAGAGAGAGATAGACAGACAGAGAGAGACAGAGAGAGACAGAGACAAAGAGAGGGTTGTGGGGAGGGAGGGGATGGGGACTGGGCAGACAGGCTACTTCTGAGCGTGGACGGCGAGCGGGTTGGGGGTCTGAAGTCTGGCGAAGAGGAAGGAATACACGGGGCGTTTTAAAAGTTGTGCGTGCCTGCCAAAGGGCCATAACTTTAAAAATGTTCATGTTTCTTTGTGTGGCATGACGGGAATGTAGAGGTTCAGCTCAGTGGTGATGGATTAGGGAAGGAAGATGAAAGAGAGAGAAAAAAAGAAAAAAAGAGAGAGAGAGAGATAAAGACTGACAGCGAGACAAACAGACAGACAGACGGAAAGGCAGAGACAGAGAGACAGACAGAGAGAGAGAGAGAGAGAGAGAGAGGCAGGAAGAAAGGGAGAAAGAGACAGGGACAGAGAGATAGAGGGAGACAGAGAATGACAGAGACGGAGAGAGGGGGGGGGGGACACACAGAGAGAGAGAGAGAGAAACAGAGAGAGAGACAGAGAGAGAGACAGAGAGGGAAAAGAAAGAGAAACAGAGACAGGGACAGAGACAGGGACAGACAGATACAGAGACAGATACAAAGACAGAGTGACTGGGGGAAAGGATGGAGGGTAGGCAGACAACTGTATGTCGATGGGGGCAAAGTGCTTCAAGGTTTGAGGAGAAAGCTTTCTCGACTTCTTCGCAACGATTGAAAAGTAGGGGAGTGTCTCTCAGGGTATGGGGAGGGGAGGGCGCGGTAGGGGGGGGAGGATTCCACGAGACAGGAGTCTGGTAACAAAATGGTCTGGTACCAAATGGCCGCAGACTTCCACTTAAGCCACAAGTTAGCCTAATCCCCGACCCTCGCCTGAATATCGGTGCCCTCCCAGTACAGTGGGTACACGCTCGGAAATCAAGCTCCATGATCAATGCATAATGACTATAATACATACAGAGCTCTTTGTCTTTGTGTCCGTCTGTCTGTCTGTTTCTGTCTCTGTCTGTCTGTCTGTCTGTCTCTGTCTGTCTGTCTCTCTCTCTCTCTCTCTCTCTCTCTCTCTCTCTCTCTCTCTCTCTCTCTCTGCACCCCTGTGAACATTGCTGCCGACAGTTCTCATGTTCTTTCAAAAAAAAAAACAAAAAAACTACAATGTCTTACCATCTGGACGAAGATTCCCAATTCCAAAATTCAAAACAAATAGAACTAAAACAGTTTCGTTCCCAATTCCATCAAACTCCTGAAATGACAACTGAACTTTCAATAAGATCCAGTTCAGAAAGCTTGTTTGTATGTATGTGTGTGTCTGTCTGTTATTCTCTGTGTGTGTGTGTGTGTGTGTGTGTGTGTGTGTGTGTGTGAGTGGATGGGTGGGGATGGATGGGTGTGTGTGATTTGTTAAATATAGAGCCACAGACATGTTTTATAGCCATTCTTAATTGCTCTTTGGAGACGATTTAAATTGTTCTTAAGTTGTCTGTCTGTCTGTTTGTCTGTGCCCCTGTCTGTCTGTCTGTCTGTCTCTCTCTCTCTCTCTCTCTCTCTCTCTCTCTCTCTCTCTCTCTCTCTCTCTGTCCTCTCTCTCTCTCTCTCTCTCCTCTCTCTCTCTCTCTCTCTCTCGTCTCTCCCCCTCGTCTCTCTCTCTCTCTCTCTCTCTCTCTCTCTCTCTCTCTCTGTCCCCTGTCTGTCTGTCTGTCTCTCTCTCTCACTCTCTCTCTCTCTCTGTCTCTCTGTGCCCCCTGTCTGTCTGTCTGTCTCTCTGTCACTCTCTCCCTCTCTCTGTCTCTCTGTGCCCCCTGTCTGTCTGTCTGAGTGTCTCTCTCTCTCCCTCTCTCTCTCTCTCTCTGCCCCCTGTCTGTCTGTCTGTCTGTCTGTCTGTCTGTCTGTCTGTCTGTCTCTCTCTCTCTCTCTTCTTTTTTTTCTCCTTTCTCTGCCTCTGTGTAAGAAAATGAAATACATCTGGAGTGCATCTAGCGAGGTCTGTTTCAAAATGATCAAACTGTTTGAGCGAGTGTACAATGTTTTCTTTTAATTGACCACTTGTAGGGTTTTTTTTTTTTCTATGTCGCCATGTTTGCCCCTTGACACATCGGTTGTCTTTCTTTGTCCCTCTGCTCTCCTTCACCTTCCCTAATTAAAGCCCCTGCTTCGGGGGGGAATTCTTTACGGTTGTTTGTTTTGTAAGAAGTCGTTCTTTTTTGTATTGTTTTTGTTTTTGTTTTTTGTTTTTGCAATCTTGTCTTTTTTTGTTCTGTTTATCAACCCCCGTTCTTTTGATCCATCTTGATCAATGTTTTCTGGAATCTTTTCGTGTCTTTTTTTTTCTCCCTATTTGTTGTTGCTGTTGTTGTTGTTGCTGTTGTTATTATTGTTGTTGTTGCAGTTGCTGCTGTTTTTTTCAGTTGCTGTCGTTTTCCGTTTCTTGTTTCTGTTCTGACAGCTTTTTTGTTGCTGTTGATGTCATCTTTGGTTTAATTAATTCATTTTTTTTTTAATCTTTCTTCTTTCATTTTTTTTTCTGTGTGTGTGTGTGTGTGTGTGTGTGTGTGTGTCTGTCTGTCTGTCTGTCTGTCTGTCTGTCTGTCTGTAAATTTATTCATTTTGATTTATTTATTTATCTGTTTATGATTATCTTTATTAATTCGCAAAGTAATAAATTCATTTGATGTATTCAGTTAATATTCAGTCGTTTATTTATTTGTCTCAATTATTAATTTATACATTCATCTCTATATATTTATATATTCACCAATTTATTTAGCTATTCATTTATTTACTTTTCTTTTTCATTCAGCAAATCTTTTTTTCTTTCTTTTTTTTTTGTCTGAACACCTGACCTAAAAGGTCTAATTGTCTGAGGCAATGGACCTTAAAAAGTCACTGGGTCTGAGCAGTTGACCCAGTGCGTCTCAACGTCTGATGTAACGGGTCTCAATACATGACCCAGTGGGTCTCAACGTCTGATGTAACGGGTCTCAACACATGACCCAGTGGGTCTCAACTCCTGATATAACGGGTCTCAATACATGACCCAGTGGGTCTCAACTCCTGATATAACGGGTCTCACTACATGACCCAGTGGGTCTCAACGCCTGATATAACGGGTCTCAATACATGACTCAGTGGGTCTCAACGCCTGATATAACGCGTCTCAATACATGACCCAGTGGGTTTCCACTCCTGATAGAACGGGTCTCAATACATGACCCAGTGGGTCTCAACGTCTGATGTAACGGGTCTCAATACATGAACCAGTGGGTCTCAATCCCGGACTCAATATTTGACCCAATTCTCCGTAACGCCCGAGTCGGTCAATTGTGATGGCTGACCTTCTACGGCTCTGTGCACGGACTAACTGCTGTCGTGTCCTGACCCAAACCA
>JADBJO010001725.1:217500-225000 GCA_016801955.1 Conus betulinus
TTCCAAGCGTTTCCATACATCATTCACATGCATACATACAGCAACTTAAATGCACATACAAATAGTCAGATACCGGTAACAAATAGACAAGAATAAGCTAGGATTTGAATTAGTCTTCAAAGAGCCCAGTGGGGTTTTTTTTTTCACAGAGAGGAAGAGGAAACTCGTTCAAGTGTGTGGACGGGAGGTAGAGAAAGAGCGACGACAGTTGATGGCTTGATACTGGGAATTCGCCGGCACAGGAGATTGACGTGCAAGGCAAGCAAGAACAGACAGGAGGGTGCAGACGTGAAGACAGTCACAGAGGTAAGGGAGGGAAAGAGTTGTCAAGGCACTGAGAGCAGAGAGTATCGATCATGTACTTTATCTTAAGTGAGACAGGTAGCCACACGGAGAAACTGCACGAGAGTGTGTGTTCAGAATTTTTCTTTGTGTTCGTCTGTTGCTCTTCTGCTCGCTCTCTTCCATTCCCTGCTCCCCCCCCCCCCCCCCCCTCCCCTCCTCTCTCTCTCTCCCTCCATCTCACCGTTTCCCTTGCTGTCTCTGTCCCTTCTCTCTCTCTCTCTCTTCTCTCTCTCTCTCTCTCTCTCTCTCTCTCTCTCTCTTAGATGAGAAACAGAGATGGAATTAGAAAGTAAGAGTGAGAAACCGACAGACAACAGGCAGATAGACAGACAGAGGAGAGGGGTATAAACAGACTGGAGACACAAAGGGAAGGGAGAGAGAGAGAAAGAGAGAGAGAAAGAAAGAGAAAGAGGGAGATAGAGACAGAGACAAAGATAATAAATCTCTCTTTCTCCTCTCTCTCTCTCTCTCTCTCTCTCTCTCTCTCTCTCTCTCTCTCTCTCTCTCTCTCTCTGTGACGAAAAACAGAGATAGAATTAGAAAGTAAGAGTGAGAAAGAGACAGACAAACAGAGAGACAGACAGACAGAGGAGAGGGAGGTTCAAACAGACTGAAGACACAAAGGGAAGGGGAGAGAGAGAGAGAGAGAGAGAGAGAGAGAGAGAGAGAGAGAGAGAGAGAGAGAGAGAGAGAGAGAGAGAAGGAGCCAGAGACAGACGAAGATAATAAACAAGCAAACCAATGAGTCTTTTTTTTTTTAATCATAGTGGTAATTTGCACACAAAAACAGACCCCATTTTTTTTTCACATCCCAACCTCAAAGAAGAAAATGAGACTGAATAGTAAGCAATGGGTAAAGTGAGAAAACAGTCCAAACAATACAGACAACAGTACATTTTCATCACAAATCGTTCCGCAACAGGTACACACACATATCAAGTCAAAGAGAGCCCAGTACACTCGAGATCGGCAATGAGACAGTGTGAACGAAATGGGAGAGCGGATCAGGGAAGAGGGGAGAGGGGAGAAGGGGGGTGGGGGGGAGGAAGGAGGGTAGGGGAGAGAAAGAGAGAACCAAAACAAAAAAAAAAATGTCATGATACATCACAAAACTGTACATGGTTCTATGCTGACATACACATACAATGATGTGTGTTTGTTTTTGGTGTACATGCCACCTACGCATCTATGATTCTTTAAACTCTTGTGTGCAAGTTTGTAGACCACGATATGCTGAGAGAGAAGAGACAACGAGGGGAGGGGAGGGAGGGAGGGAGGGGGGAGAGACAGAGGGGAAAGAGGATAGAAGGAGGGAGGAGAGAGAGAGAGACAGACAGACAGAGAGAGACAGAGAGAGACACAGAGAGAGACAGAGAGAGAGACAGACGGACAAAGAGAGAGAGAGAACGAATGAAATATTTGACCAGGGTGATGAGATATGGCATGTAAAGGTGTTTTTCACCCCGGTCCCCGAAGGAAGAGAGAGAGAGTGTGGGGAGAGACAGAGAGAGAGACAGACAGAGAGAGAAAGAGACAGAGAGAGACAGAGACGAGAGAGAGAGAGAGAAGCACACTAAACAACAGTCAAGGGTCCAGAAAGAGTGCAAAACACACACACACACACACACACACACACACACACACACACACACACACACACACTCACACAGCACACCAGTCCAGCTTGGTGACAAAACGCATCATTACCATTCTTCCCATAGACATCGGTATTACGCCGGCTGTCACTTTCAGCCTCTCTCCCCCTCCAACCCCTCTTTGTTCCCCCCCCCCCCCCCCCCACCCCCCACCCCCACACACACACCCTTCACCACCGCGCCCTCCTTTTCTTGCATCCGCCAACCCCTCCTCCCTTTGTATTCCCCCCTTTTTCCCCCCCCGCCCACACGTTTCTCCATGCTGTTTGGAGAGCGTGTTACGATGTCTTTGCTGACCACGGATCAGAACTTTGTGGACCTTTTTCTCCTGTCTTCAGACCCAATTCTTCCGCCTCTGTTTGTGTCTTTGCCTTTAGCCGCCAGGGCTCTGAGGATATCAAAGTTTAGTTTTCCTCTTTAAGAATGTGGCTTCACTGCCGATCTATCCTTGCCTTGTCGTTCTTCTGTATTCTACTGAATCACGTTAGGTGCAAGATGGTCACATCAGAGCCCAAAACAGCAATGACAATGACACTAGCAAACATCATCGTAAAAGCTTGACAAAGAATAGTTATATGTACTACAGAAGGTGTAACAAAATGTGGGGAGAGAGAGGGGATAGAGAGGGGGGGGGGGGGGGGGTGGGACAGACAGACAGACACAGGGAGACAGAGAGACAGACAGAGACAGAGTCAGACAGAGAGAGAGAGAGAGACAGACAGAGACAGAGAGAGAGAGAGAGAGATACCGAGAGAGATACCGAGAGAGATACCGAGAAAGACTGCGGGGCAGAGAGATTGAGATAGAGACAGAAGCAGACAGACAGACAGACAGACAGACAGAGATGGCTGAAGGGATGGATGAATGTGGTGGTGCATTTAGCACTGCAGACGCAGCAGTTTTGGTATGTTTAATTTTAAAGCAACTAAAGTAATGTCGCACTTTTATGATGGCAGAGAGTTCGGAAAATCAATGGCCCATATTATGTGAAACCTGATTTCACTAAATCAACTTGTACTCTGGGCAAAATATAACTTTCATGATGACAACTTTTGTTGCTGTTTGAAAAAATCTCAGGAACATCAAAAACAGTTCTGTTCCTTTACGGACCCTAACCATCAATAGCAAGTCATTGTGAGCGAGTTGTTTGCACAGTGTTAACGTTTTTGATTCTTTTGATTCTTCAGAGGGAGCTGGAATATCCAAGCCTGGCCGCCATTTTCTGCATAGAGCTCATTCTTCAAATGTGATTGTGGCTGGCAACACTCCAATCCAAATATAGTAGATGATGTGTGACAGAGACAGTGAGTTTCAGAAAACAGAATTAATTCCCAAGTATTAGCTTCAGCATAATGTCTGTTAATTTAGCAAAAGCAGGTCGCCAGCCCGTTGTTGGCGAACATGATATGTGACCGCCATTTTGCTCCTCGTCATTCATGACGCTCCCCAACACGATACTGTCTGACCTGTGCGACCCAGTTTTGTTTTGTTTAAAAGATTAAAGTGGAAAAAGCAATGTTGATGTTTTTGTTTTGATACTGAGAGAGCGAGAGGTAGAGACTGAGACAGACAGACAGACAGACAGACAAAAGAGAGAGAGAGGTAGGTGAATGAACGAACGAAATGTTATTTTACCCAGGATGATGAGATATGGCATGTAAAGGTGTTTTTTCATCCACCTCTCGAAGAGAGAGAGAGAGAGAGAGAGAGAGAGAGAGAGAGAGACAGAGAGACAGAGAGACAGAGAGAGGAGAGAGAGAGAGAGAGACAGACATACAGACATACAGACAGACAGAGAGAGAGACGCTCAGATACGTTTTTCACTGACAATGGCAGAGAGAGAGAGAGAGAGAAAGAGAGAGAGAGAGAGAGAGAGAGAGAGGGAGAGAGAGAGGGAGTGAGGAGTGAGGGGAGAGAGAGAGCCAGAGAGAGAGAGGAGAGAGAGAGAGATACGTTTTCACTGATAATGGCAGAGAGAGAGAGAGAGAGAGAGAGAGAGAGAGAGAGAGAGAGAGAGAGAGAGAGAGACACTCAGATACGTTTTCACTGACATGAGGACGGAGAGAGAGAGAGAGAGAGAGGAGAGAGAGAGAGAGAGAGAAGAGACAGACAGAGAGACAGGACAGACAGACAGACAGAGACAGAGAGAGAGACGCTCATATACATTTTCACTGACAATGGGAGAGAGAGGGGGAGAGAGAGAGAGAGACAAGAGAGAGAGAGAGAGAGAGAGAGAGAGGAAAGACGAGAGAGGGAGAGGGGCAGGCGCACTAAACAACAGAGGAATAGGATCTGAAAGGTGCAAAAAAAAAAAACAAAAAGAAAAGGAAAAAAAAAGACAAGTCCCGCTTTGTGACAAAAACACATCATCAGCGTTTCTTCCCATAGACAGGGGTATTATGCTGGCTGGCACTTTCAGCCTCTCTCCCCTCCAACCCCTCTGTTTCCCCTCCGCCCTTCCACTTTCCTTTCTCCGGTCACCACCAACCCCCTCACCCTTTCCGTTCCCCTTTCCTTTCCCCGCCCACCCGCCTGTGCATGCTGTTTGGACAGCGTGTTGCGACGTCTTTGCTGACCCAGGATCAGGTCTGTGTGGACCTTTTTCCTCCTGTCTTCAGACTGGATTTGTCCGCCTCTGTTGTCTTTGCCTTTAGTCTCCAGGGCTGTGAAACGTTTTTAGTTGAAGATAAAAGGGTTTTTTTTCTTTGAAGAATGTGCCCAGTCTTCCCATCTGTCCTTGTCATTCTTCTGTATTGTACTAAAACAAAGTTAGGTGCAAGATGGTCACAAACAGAGCCCAAAACAGCATTGACAGTGACACTAACAAGCGTCATGAAAGTGTGAGAAAGAATAATTAGATGTACTGCAGAAGGTGTAGAAAAAATGGCGGGAGAGAGAGAGAGAAACAGAGAAGAGAGAGAGGGAGAAAGAGGGAGAGAGACGGAGAGAGAAGGGAGGGAGAGGGAGACAGAGAGACAGAGACAGAGATAGAGAGAAGCGAGACAGACAGTCAGAGATAGAAAAGAGAGAGAGAGAGAGAGATAGAGAGACAGACAGGGACAGAGTCAGAGTCAGAGATAGAAACAGACAGACAGACAGAGAGAGAGAGAGAGGGGAGGAGAGAGAGAGAGAGAGAGAGAGAGAGAGAGAGAGAGAGAGAGAGAGAGAGAGGAAACCGAGGAGAGAGAGGGGGCAGAGAGAGAGAAGGGAGAGAGGAGAGAGAGAGAGAGAGAGAGAGAGAGAGAGAGAGAGAGAGAGAGAGCTAAATGAATGGGATGGATGACTATGAGGGTGCTATGATGCATGTAGCATTACAGATGTAACAGTTCCAGTATGTTTGATTCAAACCACTAAATTAATGTCCACTTCTATGATGGCAGAGAGTTCCAAAACCAATGGCCCATATCATGTGAAACGTGATTTGACTAAATCAGTTTGTACTCTGGGTAAATACAACTTTCAGAATGACCACTTTTGTGGCTGTTTGAACAAAATCGCAGAATAGAGAACAATGCTGTTTCTTTATGGACTCTAAACATCAATAGCAAATCCTTGTGAGCGAGTTGTTTTCGCAGTGTTTAGCATTTCTAATTCTTTTTAACTCTTCAGAGGCAGCTGGAATATTCAGCTTGGCCACCGTTCTCTGTTCAGACCTCATTCTTTAAATGTGATTGTGGCTGGCAAACACTCCACTCCGAATGTAATGTAGACGATGTGACACAGACAGTGAGTTTCAGAAAATACAACTAATTTCCAAGCATTAGCCTCAGCACAATATCTGTTTATCTAGTATAAACACAAACAAACAAACAAACAAACAAAACAAAAAACTCAGATCGCCAGCCAGTTGTTTGTGAACATGATATGTGACCGCCATTTTGCTTTCTCGTCATTCATGACGCCCCCAACACGATACTGTCTGACCTGTGCGACCCACTTTTGTTTCGTTTAAAGGATTTAAGTGGATTAAAAAAAAAAGCGAGACTGAGTTTTTTTTTATTTTGATACTGAAATAAAGAGACAGGCAGACACACACACACACACACACACACACACACACACACACACACACACACACACACACACACACACACAGACAGACCAGACAGACAGACAGAGATGGAGACAGACAGACACACAGACAGACAGAACAATCTTAACAACGGTATATTAGTCCTAGCAACAGTATATTCATTTAGCACTTCCTCTTGCGCAAAAGAACAATTCAAAATGTTTCCATACATCATTCACACGCAGGCATACCGCTACTTACAAAAATAAAGTACACATGGCATGGAGGAGGAAATCAGACAGGAAAAGGGGTAGGCTTGGAATGAGTCTGAAAGAGTGCAATGAACAATGGGACAAGTAGGGTAACTCTTGCTCCCATAGGAGCAAGAGTTACCCTACTTGTTTATCATTGATTGTTTACAGCAAGACTCACCTTATTTGTTTATTGTTTACAGCAAGAGTGACCCTACTTGTTTATTGTTTACAGCAAGAGTGACCCTACTTGTTTATTGTTTATTGTTTACAGCAAGAATGACCCTACTTATTTATTGTTTATTGTTTACAGCAAGAGTGACCCTACTTGTTCACTGTTTACAGCAAGAATGACCCTACTTGTTTATTGTTTATTGTTTACGGCAAGACTTACCCTACTTGTTTATTTACAGCAAGAGTTACCTCACTTGTTTATTGTTTACTGTTTACAAGCAAGAGTTACCCTACTTGTTATTGTTTATTGTTTACCTTATGGGAGCAAGAGTTACCCTACTTGTTTATTGTTGACCTTATGGGAGCAAGAGTTACCCTACTTGTTTATTGTTTACCTTATGGGAGCAAGAGTTACCCCACTTGTTTATTTTTTACTGTTCCCTGTCTCCTCGTTTCATTTTCAATTAAAAAGTGCAGTTTCCGTTTTTTTTTTTTTCACAGACAGGAAGAGGAAGCTCGCTCGCAAGGGTGTGGACCGGAGACAAGAGAAAGAGCGACGACAGTTGGTGGCTGGAATCTAGGAGCTCACCAGCACAGGAGATCGATGTGGAGATCAGACAACAGACCTGGGGGGGGGTGGAGGTGCAAACGCGATGAAGACAGTCACAGAGGTCAGGAAGGGACAGAGCTGCTGATGCATTCAGAGACGACAGTATCGATCAGGTGCTTTTACCTCAAGGGAGACACAGGTAGGCCATGGACAAACCACGCCAGGGGGTGGGGTGGGGATTATCGTGCGTTCAGAATGTTTCTTTCTGTTTTGTCTGTTCGCTCTTCTCCCGTCCTCCCCCCCCCCCCCCCCCCCCCCCCCCCTCCCCCTCCCATTCCCTTCCCCGTACGTCTACTTCACCATTTCTGTTTCTGTCTCTGTCTCTGTCTCTCTCTCTCTCTCTCTCTCTCTCTCTCTCTCTCTCTCTCTCTCTCTCTCTCTCTGTCTGTCTTGTCTCTCATTCTCCCCTTTCTTCTCTCTGTCTGTCTGTCTCTCTGTCTCTTTCTCGGACGA
>JADBJO010001725.1:240000-245000 GCA_016801955.1 Conus betulinus
CATTCCCCATACAGGGGAGCTAAACGTTGTTCTTCATTCCCTGTACAGGGGAGCTAAACGTTGTTTGTTCTTCATTCCCTGTACAGGGGAGCTAAACGTTTTTTGTTCTTCATTTCCTGTACAGGGGAGCTAAACGTGTTTGTTCTTCATTCCCTGTACAGGGGAGCTAAACGTTGTTTGTGCTTCATTCCCTGTACAGGGAGCTAAACGTTGTTTGTTCTTCGTTCCCTATACAGGGGAGCTTAACGTTGTTTGTGCTTCATTCCCCCATACAGGGGAGCTAAATGTTGTTTGTCCTTTCATTCCCTGTACAGGGGAGCTAAACGTTGTTTGTTCTTCATTCCCTGTACAGGGGAGCTAAACGTTGTTTCTGCTTCATTCCCTGTACAGGGGAGCTAAACGTTGTTTCTGCTTCATTCCCCGTACAGGGGAGCTAAACGTTGTTTCTGTTTCACATCCTGTACAGGGGAGCTAAACGTTGTTTTCTCTTTCATTCCCTGTTTTGTTCTTCATCCCCTGTACAGGGGAGCTAAACGTTGTTTCTGTTTCATTCCCTGTACAGGAGAGCTAAACGTTGTTTCTCTTTCAATCCCTGTTTGTTCTTCATTCCCCGTACAGGGGAGCTAAACGTTGTTTTCTGTTTCATTCCCTGTACAGGGGAGCTAATCGTTGTTTGTTCTTCATCCCCTGTACAGGGGAGCTAAACGTTGTTTGTTCTTCATTCCCTGTACAGGGGAGCTAAACGTTGTTTGTTCTTCATTCCCCATACAGGGGAGCTAAACGTTGTTTGTGCTTCATTCCCCTGTACAGGGGAGCTAAACGTTGTTTCTGTTTCATTCCCTGTACAGGGGAGCTAAACGTTGTTTTCTCTTTCATTCCCTGTACAGGGGAGCTAAACGTTGTTTCTGTTTCATTCCCTGTACAGGGGAGCTAAACGTTTTTGTTCTTCATTCCCTGTACAGGGGAACTAAACGTTTTTTTTATTCTTATTCCCTGTACAGGGAGCTAAACGTTGTTTGTTCTTCATTCCCTGTACAGGGGAGCTAAACGTTGTTTCTGTTTCATTCCCTGTACAGGGGAGCTAAACGTTGTTTGTTCTTCATTCCCTGTACAGGGGAGCTAAACGTTGTTTGTTCTTCATTCCCTGTACAGGGGAGCTAAACGTTGTTTCTGTTTCATTCCCTGTACAGGGGAGCTAAACGCTGTTTCTGTTTCATTTCCTGTACAGGGGAGCTAAACGTTGTTTGTTCTTCATTCCGTATGGAGCTAAACGTTGGTTTTTTGTTCTTCATTCCCTGTACAGGGGAGCTAAACGTTTTTCTGTTTCATTCCCCATACAGGGGAGCTAAACGTTGTTTGTTCTTCATTCCGTATGGAGCTAAACGTTGGTTTTTTGTTCTTCATTCCCTGTACAGGGGAGCTAAACGTTGTTTGTGCTTCATTCCCCATACAGGGGAGCTAAACGTTGTTTGTTCTTCATTCCCTGTACAGGGGAGCTAAACGTTGTACAGGGAGCTTTGTTTTGTTCTGCATTCCCTGTACAGGGGAGCTAAACGTTGTTTGTTCTTCATCCCCTGTACAGGGGAGCTAAACGTTGTTTGTTTGTTCTTCATTCCCTGTACAGGGGAGCTAAACGTTGTTTCTGTTTTTCATTCTCTGTACAGGGGAGCTAAACGTTGTTTCTGTTTCATTTCCTGCACAGGGGAGCTAAACGTTGTTCTTAATTCCGTATGGAGCTAAACGTTGGTTTTTTTGTTCTTCATTCCCTGTACAGGGGAGCTAAACGTTGTTTGTTCTTCATTCCCTGTACAGGGGGGAGCTAAACGTTGTTTGTATTTTATTCCCTATACAGGGGAGCTAAACGTTGTTTGTGTTTCATTCTCTGGACAGGGGAGCTAAACGTTGTTTATGCTTCACTCCCCGGATAGGGGAGCTAAATTAGATGACGCAAAGCTGGGTGGAAGGATGACCCCCTCATCCTCACACTGTCCGTCATCCTGGTCACACCAGTGGCCACGCCTCCTCCACGTGCTGACGTCCACACGTCCAGCGGCTAAAGACACAGCGGCACGGGGAGGGCCATTAACACTGAAGCTGGCGCTGTGCTGTTTCAGTTAACTCCTCTGGAGACGACCAGCCGCCGTGGCGAAGTGGTTAGCGTCGCGGACTCCCGGCTGGGAGGTCGTGTGTTCGAATCCCATCAGAGTCATGTGTGTTTTTTTCTGCCCCGACCGGCTCCTACCCAGAGTTGAGTTTGCTGCGGACTCAGTTTGGGAAGACTGGGACCACACAGTCGAGTTTCATCCACTTAATGGATGCGTTTTCTGAGAGTGTTGCTCAAATTTCCTGACCAACACTGCAGGTGCCTGTATCTCTCGGGCCTGGTTGACGCCGAAATATATTATGAAAGGAAGCCCCCGTCATGTAGTCTCAGACCGAAATGGAAATCCGTAGCATCTTAATCATCCTCATTCTCATCGATCAGCATAAAAAAAAAAATCTCAAATTCTGTGGCCCTTCATGCCCTGCTCTCATGGTGACCTCAATTTCGATGTCCTCTCCACGTCTGTGGCCTTGGTTTGGTCCGTCGGGTCACCGGTATCGGCGAGTCCATGGAAGCTGTCGTTGGACGGACGTGGTGGCGCCCTCCGGAGGGAGAGCTCACTCACGACGGCTCCGCAACTAAGCAATTATTGTCGTCAGTAGGGGAGTTAGTAGGTGGTGCCCTGTGTATGTTAGATCAGAACAGGCACCACTGAACACCACCGAAGTGACTCGGCAGCAGTGCAGTGTCTTCTTCGGTGGGTTGCCTCTCGACGACTTGACATGACTGCTCCCTGTGGATTGTCGGTGCTGGGGCTGTGGCGGGGCGACCAGGCTGTGGCTGAGGACGGAGAGTGTCGGAATGAGCGGCGTGTGTGCACTGCCTCTGAGGTGGCGCAGAGGTTGGGACAGCAAAAAAAAACAAAAAAAAAAAAAAAAAAGGAAAACAAAAACCCTCCCCTGGAGACGGTCCCCTGCAGCTATTTTTCGGACTAAACCTCGGCGTGATGGGACAACACGGTGCTGGCTGTGAGGGGAGTCACCTGCTGCACTGTCTGTGTGACCAGTCAGATGGGAGTTACCGTCCCTGGTGCTTGGGAACGAAAATAATGGTTGGAACGTAATTCAAAGTGAACTTCTGGTCGGTAGTTTGCCCTTTAAGGTTATGATTATCTTGTTTGTGTTGAAGATGTAATGTTTTTTTTTTTTTTTGCGGATAAAATTGGATTGGAAGCTGGATTATTTTAGATGTGGTTCTTTTGTTTTTGATCTCTCTCTCTCTCTCTCTCTCTCTCTCTCTCTCTCTCTCTCTCTCCTCTCTCTCTCTCTCTCTCTCTCTCTCTCTCTCTCAAGATGGCTTTATAATGGCGCGACGTTGCCTGTAGTGAATGTGTGTAAACACTTAGGACTATTCAATCTCACGATTGAGTCTGACCGCTGAATGCAAAGACCTTGCCTGCAGAGCTAAAGGTATTTTGATTTCACCCCATCCAAACTAGTGATAGATTCACCTTGCACAAAACGTTTTGCAGTGATCACAGTTTTAAAACTTGACTTACATTTTGATATTGATAAGCGCCTGAAATACGTTACCACTAGATTTACGCTGGGCGTTCTGAGTTGGCAGTACATCGATATCGATATACAATGTTTATGTCTGATGACCTCATTTGTCCGTTATGCACTGAAAGCCAAATTCATGAGATGCATTTTGTTCTCTGTTGAACCAACAATGATAATCTGATAATCTGAATCTGCTACATATCCTCATCCACTCAGACATACACGTGAAACGTTAATTAAGCCCATACATTATACACATCCTTCGCTGTTTAAACTGAGTCTGTTGATGTCATCGACTATACCCGAAGACGTATGTAACCCTTCTTTGTTTCTGTATAAAGGGTTTAAGCTAAGATGTGTTGTGACTGACTGGAGTGTACATGATTACATTAAATGTCATCGTTGGTTCTAATTTGAATCTGCTACATATCCTCATCCAGTTAAATGTCCACATTTCCCTTCATGATTGGCGAAGGCCTGATATGAATGAACCATCTTGAGCCTTGTCTTTTTCTCTCCTCTCTCTCTCTCTCTCTCTCTCTCTCTCTCTCTCTCTCTCTCTCTCTCTGAACCTCATATACTATGTCAAGGTAAGATCTTCCTGGTCTGTGCCTCATATACTATATCAAGGTAAGAGAGAGTCTGTGAGAGAAGTTATCTTTGAGAGAGAGAGAGAGAGCGAGAGAGAGAGAGAGAGAGAGAGAGAGAGAGAGAGAGAGAACGAGCATGGATGTTTTACCGATCTATTAGCCTGCACTCATGAGCATCACAATAAACAGGAACAAAAATGCAAATACAAAATGGGTCAGAATGTGTGTTTCACTTTCATTTGATAACTACTTCTTCAACCTAAATCTTCAGTGCAAAAATAAAGAGAAATTTTAAGCGCCGTTCGTTGGAACTTGACACCATTGCCAACTCGATTTGACCAGAGAGGGCTGTCGCCCATATCTTGAGGGCAAACATTTTTTTTTTTCTTTCTTTCTGCTGCATACGCAGAGTGATACTCCTGTGGACACTCCCTGTATAGACAGGCAGTGGAGTTTTGTGTATGGACAAACAAAAATACTCATAAACGTTCTTACAGAGCGTGGCAGCAAAGAATGAAGTCGTTGTCCCTTTTTTCAAGGGAATCTATGTTCTTTGTACAATGTCACACCGGTGGCCACGCCTCCTCCACGTGCTGACGTCCACACGCACAGCGGATGAAGACACAGCGGCACGGGGAGGGCCATTCACACTGAAGCTGACGCTGTGCTGTTTCAGTTAACACCCCTGGAGACGGTCCCCTGCAGCTATTTTCGGACTAAACCTCGGCGTGATGGGACAACACGGTGCTGGCTGTGAGGGGAGTCACTCTGCTGCACTGTCTGTGTGACCAGTCAGATGGGAGT
>JADBJO010001725.1:250000-260000 GCA_016801955.1 Conus betulinus
AGAACAACAGTGCCACTCGGAACATGCAGGCAGAGTCTGCTGGACGGGGCAGAGATGACTGGGAGTGCACTGCAGACCTCCCAGAATGGAAGAGTCACCCAGAGATCATCAGCAAGAGTGGCATGAGACCAGACATAGTAGTCACTCTCAGTCAACCAAGCAGCTGATCATGATCGAGCTCACGGTGCAATATGAGAACCAGAATGGAGGCAGCTCAAATCTACAAGACTGAAAAGTATGCTGATCTGGGCAAACAGCCTGAGGAGGGAGAAGGCTATCAGTCAGGTCCTGTGGAGTCCACTGGGAATTGGAGCTTGGGGGGGGGGGGGTGGGGGGGTTAGTCAGGTGGGGGGGGGGGGGTCACACAGGGGCACTGGGGGGGGGGGGGGGGGAGGGGGGGGGGGGGTGGGGAGCTTGGGGGGGGGGGGGGGGGGGTGGGTTGGAACGTCTGCATACAGCCTCATGAAACAGCTCCCAGTGCAGGGAGGGAAAAAAAACCCCGAGCCCTGAAAGCATGGCAGAGAAGCAGCAGAGAGGTGTTCAAGATGGATCTGGTCAAGGAGGAACAAAACTGAACCTCATATGGCTTTAACTTTCCCTACAAATATCAGGTGTTCCATTGGCTCAGTGGTTAGTGCGCGAGTCATTAAGTGGAAAAATGAGCATGTCCAGAGGGGCATGTGGTTCGAATCCCTCCCCAGCCATGGCTCGTCCCGAGAGGGGGAAAAAAAAAAAAAAGGGGGCAGCAGAGGGACACCCAGAGTGAATGAACCGGGTGTGGCCCAAAACCCACCCACCCCCCCCCCCCCCCCCTAATCCCCCGGCCCCCCCACCCCCCCCCCCCCCCCTTCCCCCTAGAGTGTCAGGAGATAAGGACCCGAAAAACACTTGCTTGAAGGGGGCGGCTTTCTTCTGAGGACTCTCTGCTTCCACGCTCTCCACGAGTTTCTTTCTACTCTGCAGGACAGCAAGTAAAAACATGAAAATACAGTGTTCCATGTGTTCAGCCTTAATTTTTTGATAGTCCAACAACAGGCTTTGAGCACGATGGTAGTAAAGTAGACATTTTCTGACTACGCTTTTTTGGTCGGGCAAGTGGGTTTTTTTTTCCCCCATAATTGAGGAGGAAACTAATTCACATAGAGAGAGAAACCTACGGCATTTTTAAACGGAATTTCAGCGTGACTATTCGCCCCCTCTTCTGCCAGACTGTCTGCTACTTCATTCCACATCATGCCACAGTGAGATGGAACCAACAATTCCTATGCCTTAGGATATTAAACAATGTAGTAAATGTTTTTATTTCAAAAAATCTTTTCTGACTTTGCATTCCCAACACTCTAATGATTGTAAAAACTGATTTAGAATCAACACACAGTAAAAAATTTTATAACGAAAAAGCAAGTGATGTATCATATATGCAGTCAAACCCTTCAGTATTTGCATATAATTCTGAGTAAGGTAAGGATTGAGAAAAACCCCTTCCCTAAACTGTAGATGATTTCCGGACTTTCTGAAGCTGGTATAACACAGCCTGAAGCACTGTCAGAGGATTCCATGACGGACCCATATCTGTAAACATTTTCAAATGATGTGGATAAACTGTTTTCTAAACGTTCACGAACTTCAGTTATTTAAAATATCTACATTATCATTTTTGTTTGATATAATGTATTTGTAATCACAAGAAGCTTTTTGATGTTCCCAAGGAGGCATTTGAGGTACTGCAGGCAATTCTGGTTAGCAGTAATATTCAGTATTACAATGTGACATAAAGTCAGATGTATAATTTCTAATTGGTTGAAAATGTATGACATGTTCTTAGATCTTTTATTTTGAGGAAAATCTTTACTGGAATCCATCAGTATTTCTTCAGTAACTGAATTTTTTAACAGAAAGATTTCTGACGATTATATTTGGATACATCCAATATTCGCTTCTCATTTAGGATAATATAATATTCGTTTCTTTATAATATATATAAGTGTTTGTATGAACTACCTGGGACTCCCAGAGCTAATTTCATGGTCTTACTATCCAAGCTTTGCAATTTCTTTAAAGAAAAAGTTGCAAGAGAAATAACTTTCCATATGTCATATATCGATCGTACTAAAGATATCTATAGATGTGAAAGGGTTGTGATAATCCTGACCCCACGGTTGACAAGGTATTGATCTTAAGAAACGTTTAATCTTCTCTTGTTTTATGTCAGAGGGAGGAGAGAGAGAGAGAGAGAGAGAGAGAGAGAGATGAAGATGTTTGGAGAGAGAGAGAGGAGAGAGAGAGAGGGGAGAGACAGGAGGAGAGGTATAGGGGGTAAAGGGTTGGGAGGAGGGACAGAGAGAGAGAGAGAGAGAGAGGAGAAAAAAGAGAGAGAGCGGAGGAAGAGAGAGGAGTAGAGAGAGGGAGAAGGAAAGGCGACGAATACGAATGCTTTTTTGTAAGTCCAAGAGAGAGAGAGGACACGTAGAGAGGGAGAGAGCGAGACAGAGAGAGAGAGAGAGAGGGACAGAGAGAGAGGAGGCAGACAGACAGAAGAGAGAGTGCGGAGAGAGAGAGAAAAAGCAGGAGACAGAAGAGCAGGAACGTGAACCTCCTTTTTTCATCCGGTCCTCTGAAAAGGAATAATTTATATCGATTAATTACAAAGGCACAAAGAACAGTTGTATTTCCTGTGTGGACACCAAGAAATGCAAAATACACAAACACGGAATTCAGAAGGACCATGGAAACCAAATTTTAATAAGCAACATAAGATTCAAAACGGAGTGACTGCGGGGTGGAAAATGAAGCAAAAATTTGGGAAGAGAGGGGGGTTAGTACCAACAAGGACCACACAAAATGAGTACAGGACTAGTGTCTAGTCCTGTACTCTGTGCCTAGTCTGTACCCTAGTCCTGTACTTGCTGTCTGGGTCTTGGCGGTAACTAACTAACCCCCTCTCTTTCCAAATTATAAAACACTAAAGAATAAGAGAAAAAGATGGACGGAGAGAGAGAGAGACACGAGAGAGGGAGAGAGAGGAGGACGAGACCGAGAGGAGGGAGGACGAGAGGAGTGGGGATGGAGCGGAGAGAGAGAGGAGGAGAGGAGGAGGAAGCAGAGGAGCGGCAGAGGGGGAGAGAGAGAGAGAGAGAGAGACGGAGACGAGAGAGAGAGAGGGAGAGAGAGGGGAGAGAGAGAGAGAGAGAGAGAAGCGAAGGGAGAGAGAGGGCGAGAGAGAGCGAGCAGAGAGAAGGCGCGCAGAGGAGGAGGAGGGAGAGAGAGAGAAGCAGAGAGACATGAGAGAGACAGAGACTCGAGAGGAGAGAGGGAGGAGGGAAAACACTCGGACGGAAAGAAAGATATAAAGAAAGGATAGAAGACATGGTGCTGACAATCATACCAAAACACACCAGGGGATTTAACGTGTCCCAGCTAAATAGAGGAACCAGCTTTTGGAACAACAACACAGGTCTCATTCTGTTCAAATAGAATTCTGTTGAAAAACACTGCGGAAGAAGACGGAAAGCAAGAGAGAAAGAAAGAGGAAAGAGAGGAGAGAGAGGATGGAGACGAGAGGAGAGGGAACACACAGTTTGGAGGAGAGAGAGAGATTTTTTTTTTTTTTTTTTTTGGAGAGAGAGGACCGATCTGATCAACGTTGCAGTGAGAGAGAGAGAGTAGGGAAGAGAGAGAGAGGAGAGAGGAGGCGGGGAGAGAGGAGGAGGCGGGGAGCGAGAGGAGAGAGAGAGAGAGAGCGACGAGAGAGAGAGAGAGAGGAGAGGAGATCAACGTGCAGCCGTGACAGAGAGACAGAGACGAAAGGACAGAACATGGAGAGACAGACAGACAAAGGAGAGACGGAGACGAACAGAGACAGACAGACGGGAGGAGACAGCGAAAGGTACAGAGAGACAGACAGACAGAGAGAGAGAGAGACAGAGACAAGAGACAGTGAAAGAGAGGACTGACAGAGAAATGTACACACGCGCACACACACGCACGCACGCGCGCGCGCGCGCGTAGGCACACACAACACACACACACAACACACACACACACACACACAACACACACAAAGAGACACAGAGAGAGAAGAGAGAGAGACAGACAGACAGACAGACAGACAGACAGACAGAGACAGAGACAGAGAGCTGTTATCCAGAGAAAAAAAGGAAATAAGCACTAAAGGCTTTTCTACATATGTGGCCCAGAGGAAAAAAGAAGAATGATGAATTATAAATAAGAATGACAATTAGTGCCCGGACATGAAGTTACAAAAATACATGGTGGAAATTCTGCAATACAATACAGGGCAGCTGATGTCACAAAGGAAAATATACAAGCAAAAAAAAAAATCATTGGGTGTTTTTTTTTCAGAGAGGGAGAGAGAGACAGACAGACAGGGACAGACAGACAGAAAGACAAACAGATAGACAAAACAGGCATGCTGGCGAACAGAGAGTCAGACAGACGGACAGACTGACTGACTGATGGACATACATACCGGACAGACAGACAGACAGAGTTAGACAAATAGACAGAGGGGACGGACGGACAGACAGACGGACAAAGAGACAGAGAGACACAGAAAGACACAATGAGAGAGGAGAGAGAGAGAGAGGAGAGAGAGAGAGAGAGAGAGAGAGAGAGAGAGAGAGAGAGGAGAAATAGGCAGACGAACAAACAGACATACGGATAGACAGGGATCGAGTGGACAGTCAGACAGACGGGCACACAGGTCAGACAGACAGACACAAATTGACAGATGGACACACACAGAGACACATGCAGATAGGTAAATGTATTAATAGACAGACAGATAGACAAGTAGGTGGGAAGGTAGGTAGGTGGGCAGATAGACAGGTAGATAGATTCATGGATTTAGTTTCATTCAATTCATGTAGTTTATAGCCCAGCCGACCGCAAAGGGCCATATTCGGGCTGTCACAACACCGCAGTCACGCTCCACAAGGAATATTTTAAATCACTTACACGGAAGTTATTAAGCGTATTTTCTAAAAAACACCTTGACATTGCTAAAAAAAAAAAAAATCCTCCATCCGCAAAAATCTTACAGATAGAGTCAAAACAGAAATGGGTGGTTAACACGCAAACGCGTGCTCACGCACGCACGTATGCACACACACACACACACACACACACACACACACACACACACACACACACACACGAACGGACGGACGGGGAGAGAGAGAGAGAGAGACTGAGAGAGAGAGAGAGAGAGGACAGACAGACAGACAGACAGAGACAGAGAGAGAGAGAGACAGAGACAGAAAGAGAGAGAGACAGAGAGAGACAGAGAGAGAGATAATCACAGATAGCGTCTGCAAATAAGAGACAGATAAAAAAAGAAAAGAAAGAAAACAGAACCGCCAGACAGAATCACACACAAACACACGGACAGACACAGTGCAGGCACACGCAGAGATATAGAAAGAACAAAGAAGGAAAGACAAAGACAGACAGACAAAAACTGAAAAGAAAGAAAGGCAGACAGACCAGAAAGAAAGACAGAGAAAGACAATCAGAAAGAAAGAAAGATAGAGAGGAAGAAAGACAGAAAGAAAGACAGACAGACAGACAAAGACAGACAGACAGACAAAGAAAGACAGAGGGGACAGAAAGGAAGACAGACAGAAAGAAAAACAAGAAAGACAGAAGAAAGGGAAAAAAAAGAAAGATTGAGATTCTGAGACAAGGTCCAGACGACATACTAATGGACGTACTGCCAGACAGACAGAGAGACAGACAGACAGACAGACAGATCACTCTTTGAAATGAAGAAAAGAGACAATTACTGGAATGTAATGACATGCAGCACAGCAAACACGAAGAGAGGAGACAAAGGAAAGTAAAAAGTTTAGATACATAGATGGACAGACAGATAGACAGACAGATAGACCAGACCGATGGATAGTCAGACAGACAGACAGACAGAGAGACAGACAGACTGACAAACAAGAGAGATAGACGCATAAATAGATAGATCGCAAGAAACAGGTTTTCAAAAAAAAAAAAAAAAAAGGAAAAGATAAAAGGCATGGAAGATAGAAAGATTGCAGTAAATGAAGATATCTGGATAGAAAGATAGATATGGAATATATACGAGCACACACACACAGACACACAGACACACAGACACACACACACACACACACACACACACGCCATCCAGAGAGAGAGAGAGAGAGAAGAGAGAGAGAGAGAGAGACCTAGACGCATAGACAGTTCGTAACAAAGGGTAACGAAAAAAAAAAAATGAAAAAGATAAAAAGCATGAAAGATAGATAGAAAGAGTGCAGTAAATGAAGATACCTGGATAGAAAGAAAGCTATGCAATATGTACGAGCACAGAGAGAGAGAGAGAGAGAGAGAGAGAGAGAGAGAGAGAGAGAGAGAGAGACAGGACAGACAGACAGACAGACAGAGACAAACAGAGAGGAGAGAGAGAGAGACAGACAGGCAGACAGACAGACAGACAGAATGACAAATGATTCATTGCTCAGGCATTTGGCCCGTTGCAAAGGGAGGTGGAGGAGGTGAGGGGGGGGGGGGCTGTGTACATGAACTGCGTAGGCACTGACATCAGACACACTGACCTGGACATTCAATGGTGACAGGGCGGCCGTGTCACGCATTGCACACACTGTGCCGGTTATCCCGTGCAACACCGCACGGTGAACAGGAGGGACACAGCGACACAACGTGCACATCTTACCTCGAGACCCCCCCCCCCCCCCCCCCCCCCCCCCCCCCCCCCCCGCCAAACCATAAAAAGCGCTTGGAAAAACGGACAGGGAAGGGGGTAAGGAGGGAGTAGTGAGTTTGCAGGTGAACGAGAGAAGACGAACGAACGAGTTTTTTTTTTTATGAGGGAAATGAATAAGCTCAATAAAGGCTTTTTGGTTTTTTACATCTTGCCCTCAATGAAGTGGAAAAGAAGGATAACATGCGACTTCAAAAGTGAAATGAACTATCTGAATAGTGAAAAGAATACTGGAGAGAGAGACAGAGAGAGAAAGAGACAGACAGACAGGCAGACACACAGACAGAGCAGAGAGACATAGAGAGAGAGAAAAGAGAGATCCAGTCCATCTATCTGCATATAGAAAGATTTCCTCCTCGCATACTCCCTTCCCCTATATAGTCTGTCTTTTAAAACTCAGTAACTTCACTGGGACGGATTTGGAATATTCTCTCCCACTCCTGCCTACCTTTTCACCATGCCAAACAGCTGTTGTTTGTTGGTCTGCTGACCTCCCGTTTGGAAGAACAATACAGCGATGAAAGCTCTCACTGGAGGAAGGTTTCCTCTCATACCCCCCTTCCCCCCACCCCCCCCCCCCCCCCCCCCCCCCCCCCCCCCCCCCCCCCCCCCCCCCCCCCACCACCACCCCCCCCTTCCGCTTTGCACTCAAGACTGTCTTTGGAAGAGAAGTATTTCACTGGGATGGATTTTGATGTTTGCTTCATTCTCTGTTAGTACATTAAAAGGCGTCTGGGCCTAGGATTTATTCAAACACACACGCGCGCGCGCGCGCGCGCGCGCACGCACGCACACACGCACGCACGCTTACACGCACACACGCACGCCCACACACACACGCATGCACGCACGCACACACAGATAGATAAGAGACAGACAGACAGATATAGACAGATAGATAGAGATAGATGGATATATAGATAGATAGATAGATAGATAGATTGATATTGATAGATAAATAGATAGATAGATAGAGATAACTGTTTAGACTAAACTTGTTTTCCACTACTACCTATTTCTTCAATACATTATATATATAACACATATATGTATATGTATGTATGTATGTGTATATATAGAGAGAGACAGACAGACAGACAGACAGGCTGACAGACAGACAGACAGATATACTGAAAAGCATGAAAATGGTCAAGGGCTTAAAAAAAGGAACAAAGAAAATGAGCCTGTGAAGAGACTTAATAAATAAACAACTCAACGGAGCAGCGAACAACAACCAGAGACAATAAACAACTCAACGGAGCAGCGAACAACAAACCAGAGACAATAAACAACTCAACGGAGCAGCGAACAACAAACCAGAGACTAAATAAACAAACAACTCAACGGAGCAGCGAACAACAAACCAGAGACAATAAACAACTCAACGGAGCAGCGAACAACAAACCAGAGACTAAATAAACAATAAGCAACTCAACGGAGCAGCGAACAACAAATCAGAGACTAAATAAACAAACAACTCAACGGAGCAGCGAACAACAAACCAGAGATTTAATAAATAAATAAACAACTCAACGGAGCAGCGAACAACAAATCAGAGACAACAAATGAAATAAACAATTCAACGGAGCAACGAACAACAAACTAGAGACTAAAATAAATAAACAACACAACGGAGCAGCGAACAACAAACTAGAGACTAAATTAATAAACAACTCAACGGAGCAACGAACAACAAACTAGAGACTAAATGAATAAACAACACAACGGAGCAGCGAACAGTTTTCGGCAAAGTAAAAAAAAAAAATAAATAAATAAAAAATAAACCAGCTTAGTTTAAAAGAAGATTCTAAATGAGGACAGAAATCAAAGACAGAACGAATCGTTATCATCGTATGATTATTTCCCTTATCTAGCAAAAAATAGTTTATTTCAAAAAAGCAGTAATGAAGCTGATCAATGTCTGACCAACGAAGGGGGCCCAAAAATCTGAATGACAAATCAGACATGACGCTGTCAATGAACAGAATCAGAACCAACAAAATTGTACATTCATTAACGGTTGAACAGAATCAGAAACAACAAAAATTGTACATTCATTAACGGTTGATTTTTTTTGTTTAATTTTCAATGTTTCATATACATGTTTTCTGTGGGGATGGGGGTCGTTACATTCTTTCTTTTTTCTATACGTAGAATCGTTTATTAATTAAATTAATGCTTGAAAAAAAAAAAAAAAAAATACCTCTCCACAAGAAAAGCAGCCCACACACACACAAAACACAAAACATACCAGAAAAAAAAAAAAAAAAAAGAAAAAGAAAAAAAAAGAAAAAAAAAGGCCACAAATTTCTCTTACCTTTTGTCTTTGCTTTTGTTTTTGTTCTTCTTTTTTTTCCGAATCGTTCACACCCCCAGCATTCTCTAGAGTCTGTCTTAGCTCACTGCCTCTCAAACTTGTGATGCCGCAAGCATCATCAACCCACTGCTGTAAAGCGTCGCACCGCAAAGGCTTTTACGAGAGACAAAGACTCGCTGCGACAGCAGCAGCAGCAGCAGCAACAGCAGCGGCAGCAGTAGCGGCGGCGGCGGCGGCGGCGGCGGCAGCGGCAAGCGAAGTGTAGTCATCAACTGCTGGCGGCGTGTTAACCGATTTGGTGGGTAGTCCGGGTGTACGCGAGCGAAGAGCCGCTGGCAAGAAAAGCGTGGAGGCTCGGCGGTACGGCTTGGCTTGTGTAAGCAACGGGTGTAGGTTTCTCTGAGTTTGTGATGTTGTGTGTGTGTGTGTGTGTGTGTGTGTGTGTGTGTGTGTGTGTGTGTGTGTGTGTGTGTGTGTGTGTGTGTGTGTGTGTGTGTGTGTGTGCGTGTGTGTGTGTGTGTGTGTGTGTATGTATGTGTGTGTGTGTGTGTGTGTGTGTGTGTGTGTGTGTGTGTGTGTGTGTTCGCTGGCTGGCTGGCTCTGTCTCTGTTTCTCTGTCTTTCTGTCTTTCTGTGTGTGTGTGTGTGTGTGTGTGTGTGTGTGTGTGTGTGTGTGTGTGTGTCTCTCTCTCTCTCTCTCTCTCTCTCTCTCTATCTATCTGTCTGTCTATCTGTCTGTCTGTCTGTCTGTCTGTCTGTCTCTCTCTCTCTCTCTCTCTCTCTCTCTCTCTCTCTCTCTCTCTCACACACACACACACACACACACACACACACACACACACACACACACACACACACACACACACACGCAACCACGCACGCACGCACACACACGCACACACACACAAAGTA
>JADBJO010001725.1:262500-265000 GCA_016801955.1 Conus betulinus
GTATGATTGCATAGGGATCGTCTCGCATTTGTTATGTCGAGTTGAACACTGGCACGCTGAAAGAAGAAAGAAGAAGAAGAGGAAAACCTCTCTTCAAAACACGCATACTGGGAAATGATTAATAATATGGCGTGTGTGTGTGTGTCATTTATTTAACGTCTTTCCACTAATCGTGATATTAGACGAAAATAATATGGTGTTCTTCCCAGTATGTGTCTGTGTGTGCGTGCGTGCGTGCGTGCGTGCGTGTGTGTGTGTGTGTGTGTGTGTGTGTGTGTGTGTGTGTGTGTGTGTGTTCGCGCGCGCGCGCGCAACAGTAAGTAAAATAATGACAAGAAGACTAAAACAGATTGCAGACTTACTGAACACAAAACAAATCACAAGCAAACACACAAAATACAGGGCAAAGCAACGGGAGGTTTGTGTGTGTGTGTGTGTGTGTGTGTGTGTGTGTGTGTGTGTGTGTGTGTGTGTGTGTGTGTGGTGTGTGTGTGTGTGTCTTTTTTCAATGCCCACTTCCAAAACAAACAAACAACGCATTTTCGACAAATGCATGTTTTTGTTCTGACGCCAGAAAACAACATGTCCGTCAGTGGGCGGATAACCTTGGAACAGGCTGAAACTAGTATCGAGTGATTCGTCCAGTTACCCGAAACGCCGAATGGACAAAACCCTCCTCCATCTTCATTTGATATACCAACTAAACAGCCAAGCCAACAAGTTGTAGATTTAAGCTGCACAGAGAATTAAAATAAAACAAACGAGCATGGACACGTACAAGCACATAGAACATGTACGTGCATAGAAATAATTATTATCGCTTCCAGGCGTGTTGTGATTTGTGGACGTCCCCCTAAACCATGGCGCTGTGCATTCTGATGATCAGTGTGGGTCTGTCTTGGGGAGGGCAGTTTCATCGTCGTTTAGTTGAGTATGTTGGGTGCTGGGGTTTAAGTGTAAGATAAGTTTGCTGCGTTTCTGGCTCTTTTACTTTATGGGGGTGGGTGGGGGTATAGCATTGTTGGTGTGTGGGTTGTCGTTGGTGGGTGTTTGTGTGGGCGGTGGGTGGGGTTGGGTGTTGTGGGGTTTGTGGGCTTGGCGCTTGCGTGGTTTTGTCGTGTGGCATTGGTTCTTCGCGCTTGGGGGTACAGGGTGTCTCGTTGCGTTAGGTTGTGTTTGTCCAATTCAATGTGGGTTCTGATGCTGTAGTGTGGTTACTGTTTGTTGGTTAGGGGTCTTGCGGGGCGGGTGTGAAGTGTGTTTCTCTTGCTGTCTAATCTCACACCGGGGTGGCACGTGGCTGCGCGTGTGTGGGGATACAAGCGCTGAACCCTGTTACTCATCCCCCCCGATGTTTTAGTGTAGAAACGCGCTTATGATTTTTTTTACTAGTTTCGGGATTTTTTGTATGGTGATGCCGTATCCTCTACTCTCTTGACATATGGGATCACGTTTTCTGGGGGGGTTGGGGTTTTTGTGCTGCGGGGGGTTGTGGTGGTTGTCGGGATTTGTGAAGGTTTGGTGGGGTCTTATACGGTAGCTGGGGCCAGGGTGTTTTTGTTGGAGGTGTGGGACAAAAAAATAACGCCCCGCTTATCACCACAGGGGCTAGTTAGAATATATGGAGGTTCACAGTTCATGGGCATAGACCAGTTGGGTGGTGTCCGGGGGTTTTTGTGGAGTAAGGGGGGATGGTCTGGGTGTGTGTGGAAAGGGTATGGCTATGGGCGGGGGTGGGCGTGAGGGCCTCAATTTTCTGGTCGGTGGGGCAAGGAACTGTCAGAGCGTAACTGTGGGGGTGTGTGAGGGGTGTGCAGGCTTGGGTGTGCTGGAGGGTGGTCAGAGCTGATTAGTGAAAGTTATAGAGTGACTGCGAATCTGGCACAATGGTTTGGGTGTAAAAAAAAGGGGAGAATGGAGGTTGGTTGGTGGGGGTGTGAAGTACAACGTTAGGCTGAAAAGGGTAGGTGGAGCGTAAGGGTTGTGTGTGTCTGTATTCTAAGAACGTGGCGAGAAGACAGTGGATCTCTGAGTAGGTCGTAGGCAAAAAAGAGTGTGGGGGGCAAAAATCAATGGAAGGGTTAGCGAGGAATAATAGACTAAGAATTCAGGGAGCTCTTCTCTGGTGTCCCTAATACCACGCTAGGATCCTGCACGTTATGGTCAATACAGCGTGGAGGTAATGCAGGGGTGGTCCAGGCGGACAGCGAGGAGGGGTGTTGGGAGTTGCTGACGCGTTATCTTTTTTTTTTTTTTTTTGTTCTTGTTTTTTCTTCTGTGTTTCATTTTTTGTTTTTGTTTTGACGGAACAAACACGAAGACTAAAAAAAAAAGCAAGAAGGAGTGGCGCGACATGGAAAAACAAGAGAAAGAGAGAAGAGAAAAGAAGGAGAATAAAGAAAGGGAAGGGGACAGTCGAGGACCCAGGATTTCGTACCAACCCAGGGTGCTCGGGAAAGCACGCCGGGGATCGCAGCGGGGGCCAGGGGAATTTTAAAGG
>JADBJO010001725.1:277500-285000 GCA_016801955.1 Conus betulinus
TCAAACATGCGTTATAATGTATTTCGTTACTGAGAAAAACGTCATAATCAAACATGCGTCATAATGTATTTCGCCACTGAGATAAATCGGCCAAGTCCATAAAGAAGAAAAACCGTTTTGGGCCGTTAAAGCCGTTAGTAACGGCTATTCTAGTGAAAATAAAACATCGGGCATCATCCGTGACCCATAATGAACATAGCTACAAATTTTCAGGAAGATTGGTCCAGAAGTTTTGTCTGGAGCAAGTGGAAAACATTTTGACCATGGACAGACAGACGCACAGACACATAGACAGCATTTCTTTGTTGCCATTGTAAGGTACTCTCTGTTCTATAAGAACTGGAAGTACAAAAAAAAAAAAGATGGTTGGAGTACTGGGAGCGGGTGTGAAACGACTGTGGTGAGGGCGGAGGGATGGTGGGGGGGGGGGGGATAGTGAGAAAGCAACAAGTTGGGGGGGGGGGGGGAATGGGGGAGGGGGGGGGAGGGGGAAATGGAGGGAGAGGGGGGAGGGGGATAGTGAAGCCAATATGTCAGTCAACGAACGCTGCAGTGGTCTGCTAAGGGTTCCTCGATGGCTCAGCTGGTAAGAGCGCTTCGTTCGTCATGGGACACAGCCGTTCAATCTCAGACCGTTCAATATCGAAACTTGCATTGTCACTGTAGTGTTAGATAATGCAACACCCCTTTCACACCCCCACCCCACCCCCACCCCACCCCACCCCCACCCACGCACCTGTCTCTCCTCTTCTCCCCCCTCCCCATGCCTGGTTCTGCCATTGATCTTAGGATGTGGTAAAAAAAAAAATGTGAATGTAAAATCACTTTTAAAAAAATTTCTTTTTGTTCTTATTTTAATCCCAGTCAGGTCAGCCTCATCTCTTTTTTCTCTCTTTCATTTCATTCTCCAACTCCACCGCTACTCTTTCTCTGTGTGTCGGTTTGTTTGTCTGTCTGTCTCTGTCTCTCTGGGTCTCTTCGCCTTCTGTCTGCCTGTCTGTCAGTCCATCTTAATTTCTGTCTGTCTGTCTGTCTGTCTGTCTGTCTGTCTGTCTGTCTCTCGCTGTCTCTCTCTCTCTCTCTCTCTCGTTCTCTCTCTCTATTCTCTCTCTCGTCTTTGTCTCTCTGTCTTTTCGTCTCTGTCTCTATCTCTGTCTCTCTCTCTCTCTCTCTCTCTCTCTCTCTCTCTCTCTCTCTCTCTCTCTCTCTCTCTCTCTCTCTCTCTCTCTCTCTCTCTCTCCTGTCGCTGCATTACCACATACTCTCTCTCTCTGTCTGTTTATTTTCAGATATTCTAATCCATTGTAATGAGGAAATAGCGGCAGTGTGATTGACGCTCACTTTACTGTGAAATCTGCCAGCGTTTGGGTCTAACATACACACATGCGTGTTGTCGATTCTCCACCTGTTTCACCCGTTTTGGCATTCCATCTACATTGACAATATAATAGGCATCATGAATTTAAAAAAAAAAATTAACACCCAAAAATCAGTTCGATAGTTTTGAAAGTCATTAGTATTACATTTTTTTTTTTCGATCCGTCACATTGAGGAATCCCGGATAATGATTTGCCTGACAAAGCAGCTACGAGATCAGCAAAACGATGAGATGACTCAGTGAAACTACAGATACCAGAATAACCAAGTTTGATTGTGGGCCCTTAACACTGAAAAAGAAGAAGAACTCTACAGCTCAGCTGCTGTCAACCTATCCGATGGTATGCTGGCAAGAGTAGTTTTGAAATCATTTAAAACAGTTACGAAAAGAACAAACAAACAAAATCATTCCTCAAAGACTGTCAAAAGAAAAACAAGCTGCTCTCCTCAAAAGTTTCCACTTTAACTGAATGGTTTGTACTGAGGACAAGTATGGTCCAACATTTGTGACAATGTAACGAAATTACTTGACGTTTCACGTCCAAACCTGACGTTTCTAGAACTGAATCCAGGAACAGAAGTCCGTCTCCTGATGGTTGAAAAATTGTGAACATCTACATTTGGAAGTTGTGTGTGTGTGTGTGTTGGTGCGCGTGTGTCATCTGTCTGTCTGTCTTTGGCCCTCTCATAGTCTCTGTCTGTCTGTTCTCCGTCGGTCTGTCTGTCTTCTTCCGTCTCTCTCTGTCTCTTGGTCCTCTGTCTCTCTGTCTCTCTCTCTGTCTCTTCTCACTCTCTCTCTCTCTCTGCTGCCCTCTCTCTCACTCCACGTCTATCTGTCTCTTTCTCAGTAGGCGTTCTTTCTCAGTCCGTCCGTCTGTCGTCTGTACGTGTCTGTATGTATGTATGTATGTCATGTCTTCTCATTCGGTCTCTCCTCCGGCAGCCGTCATTCATGGTCCTAGTCCTCCTCCTCCAACCCTCTCTCTCCCTCTCCAGTCTCTTCCCGTCACTCTCATGCTAATCATCCTATCGGCTCCTTCCGCCTGCCGCCTCCATCTCACCCTAGATTCCTCTCCCTCCTCTCCCATCTCTCTCTCTCCCCCCCCCTCTCCCGCGTCAGTCACTCTCCCCATTCCCCTCCGGTCCAATGTCTCCCCTCTCTCTCAAGTCGGGGTCTCTCTCAGATCCAGCTTCCTCATGGTCGCGCATAGTCTCAGTGCCTCCTCCGTCTGGTTGTCTCGCTCTCTTCTCCCAAGTCTCTCCTCCACCTCCTTAGTCCCCTCTCTCTCAGATCAGAGAGGAAGTTCTCTCCATCTCCGTCAGCGTCTCTGCTGTCTGTCTCTGCTGTCTCTGTCAGTCTCTGGGTCCCTCTTCCTGTCTGTCTGTCTGCGTGGTGCCTTGTCTGTCCCTCCCTCCTCCCACCTCCTCATCACTCTCTCCCCCGTCAATCAGCTCACCGCGCCCTCTCCGTCTCTCCCATTCATCCTCTCTCTCAGCAGTGTCGCCGTCTCCCCTCCGCGTCCCGTCTGTCTTACGTCTCTCTCTCTCTCCTCCGTCTCTCGCTCAGCTCTCTCTCTCATCTCTTCACGCTCTCTCCTCTCTCTCGTCTCTCAGTCGTCCCTCTCTCTCTCCTCGTCTCTCTGGGCATTCCCACTCCTCTGATCTCTCCTCCTCGCTCCTGCCCGCGCCTCCGCGCTCAGCTCGCTCTCTCCTCTCTCCTACGTCCGCTCTCCCTCTGGCGAGTCTCTCCTCTCTTGACTCTACTCCAGCTCTGGCCTCCTCTCCAACCTCGAGGTCCAGATCCGTCAGAGTTCCAGCCCCGCTCCCCCCGATCCTGCTCATCTCGTCCCTAGCTCTCCAGCGTCCTCTCTCTGAGCTCTGCTCAGAGGGCCGGCAGTGGCAGCCCTCTCGGCGCCAGCTTGCAGTTCAGTCGGTCTGTGCTCTGCCCCCCCCCTGTCTCTTCTTCCTCTTTCGCTGCTTGGTCTGCTGGCTCCGAGTCTCTGGCTGTGCCGTTCTGCCAGTCCTCAGCCTCGACGCTCAGTGCTCTCAACCGCCCCGTCTCCTCTTCCCCGAGCTCCCTCTCCCATCTCGCTCCACAGCTCCTCCTCTTCTCTGCCACCCTGTCTCTCGTCTCGTGTCTTCCGTGTTTCTTTAAGCTACTATCTACTTACTTGCATTAAATACCACGTAATTACCTAGACGAACTAACTCCCCTCTCGCAGCATCTTTGTTTATTTTATTCAGTCATGTTCATGCTGGAGGTACCATATGTGCAAGTGATCCAAAGTGATTGTTACTAGGTGCACAGATCATCCCAAATCACTCCCCCTTGAAAGACCAAGCAAAGAACGCCAGAGAAACGAACCTTCAGCAGAAGTTTAGTCAGAATTGCATCAAAACCATGCGTACTTACTGGGTCCAGACAGACATATTCCCTTCTGATGAGTAGGAACTAGTTTAGCCGCAGACTTGTTTTGAATTTGTGACACCCTGACTCACTCTTGAAGCTCTGAGAGGGTGAGAGCGATTCTTCTGGGAAACCATACCCGATTATTTGGTTATACCAACGAGTGTGTCAATTGATTATATTATCGTGGATCTGTTTTCCCCTCCTCGTTTTTGCATTCAATGGACATACATGGGGATAACCCTTACCACCCTGAGATAGAAATCACCAAGTTCTGAAAATCATCATATTAATTTTTTTTTTTTTTTTTAATTCCGTCACATTGAGAATCTCTGGATAATGATCTGCCGGACGAAGCTGCGACAAGATCATGCGTGTGGAGTTAGATATTATATCAGGGAGTTATAGAGTTCAGCTACTGTTCGGAGTAACTACCTAAAAGTCCGCAGCAAAGAGCAGCAGGCTGAACTCAATTTAAAACACGGCTAGAATCGAAAAGATGGCAATCTATTCTTGAAAGACTGTCAAAGAAAGTCAAACTTTTCTCTGCCAAAAGTTGGAGACTTTTACAACATGAACCGGCTGTGTACTGAGAAAGATTGGGGTTCAGTTCGTGGTTCAGTCGGCAATAGTCCAAGTGTTAACGTGTGGGTTCTTTATCTCCTTGATGGTCAAAAGTTTGTAAACAGCATGTACTTTTTGAAAAAAAAAGTATCTTGCTAGAATTGGGTTAAATGTCATCATGATCCATTCTTTTCATTTTTTTTACTCCTAGATAGAAAGCGAACTTGTTCATTAAAAACTTACTAAGTTAATTTTTGTTCATGTTTGTATGTGTGTGTGTGTGTGCGTGTGTGTGTGTGTGTGTGTGTGTGTGTTGTGCGCGCGCGCGCGCGCGTGTGTGTGTGTGTGTGTGTGTGTGTGTGTGCGTGTGCGTGTGTGTGCGTGCGTGCGGTGTGTGTGTGTGTGTGTAGTAGTTAGTAGTAGTCGTAGTAGTAGTAGTAGTAGTAGTAGTAGTACTTTCATTTGTACGTCTTTTCACAAAATTGTGTGAGTAGAACGAGAGAGAGAGAGAGAGAGGAGAGAGAGAGAGAGAGAGAGAGAGAGAGAGAGTAAGAGTATGTGTGTGAAGCATAGGTGTGTGGAAGTGCACGCAAAATATGGAATAATTCTACTTATAACATTCTAGTAAATATCTAACAGGACTACATATTAAACAAAAGGTAACTTTGAAAGCAAAATCAATATCAGAGAAAAAAAAACATCAGTCACTGTCATGCCTAATAAACATGGTAAGTATGCCTTAAGTGTGTTGTGTGTGTGTGTGTGTGTGTGTGTGTGTGTGTGTGTGTGTGTGTGTGTGTGTGTGTGTGTGTTTGCGTGTGTGTGTGTGTGTGTGTGTGTGTAGGTGTGCGTGTGTGCGTGTGTGTGTGTGTGTGTGTGTGTGTGTTGTGTGTGTTTCTGAGCAAAGTGATTGTCCCCACAGTAATAAGTAAGAGTCTATGTACGGTATTATGACGACTTTTTGGTTTCATTGCTGATGAGGTTGAATGGCCACTGCAAATTATTGTGACCTTTGCCAATACTGTTTTTATTAAAAGTCTGGTCAATGTTAAAGAGTACTTGAGACTCTTTAGCATTAGACTATGCTGCTGCTATGTCACACATATACATGTGAGGTGAATGAGAGAGAGAGATAGAGAGAGAGAGAGAGACAGAGAGAGAGAATGAATCACAGACAGAAAAACAAGGACACAGAAGCAGAACAGGCAGACAAAACACATAGAGACTGACACAGATACACAGATACTCAGACACACTGACAGGGACACAGAAACAGATAAAAAACTAATAGACTGAGACAAAGAAACACAGAGAGAGAGAGAGGAGAGAGAGAGACGAGAGAGGAGAGATGAGAGAGAGAGAGAGAGAGGTCTGTCCCTGCTGAATAGAGATTAATGTCAACAAAAACAGGGAAAAAAAAATTGGTTGGAGTGACTGGGAGGGGGAGAGATTGCTGTGATGAGGCCGAAGGGAGAGGGGAAGGAATAAGGGCGATGGGGGGGAGGGACGGCTGGGAGACGGGGTGGAGGGGGAAGGATAATGGGGCGAGGGGGGGGGGGGACGAGGGGGGGTTGGGGGGGGAGGGGGGGGAGGGGGGGGGGGGGGGGGAAGATAGTGAAGCCAATATATCAGTCAACGAGCGCTGCAGCGGTCTACTAAGGGGTTCCTCGTTGGCTCAGCTGGTAAGAGCGCGGAGCTCGTCATTGGACATAGCAGCGTTTCAATCTCAGACCGTTCAATATCAAAACTGGCATTGTCACTGTAAACGTCAGATAGCGCCACACCCCCTTCCACTCCCCGCCATCTCTCATCTTCATCTCTCTCCACTCACCTCTGCACTCCCCAAACCTGCCTCTGTCTTTCATCTCCTCTCCATCCATGCAGGGATGCGATAAAAGAAAAAAAAAAAATATATATATATATATATATATATATATATATATATATATTATATATATATTATGTGTGTGTGGTGTGTGTGTGTGTGTGTGGTGTGTGTGTGTGTGTGTGGTGTGTGTGTGTGTATCCCCCACCCCCAGTCATTTTGTCTTGTCACTCTCTGTCTCCTTCACTGTCTGTCAGTCTTCTCTTTTCCTCATGCTTCGCTTCGCTGTCTCTGTCTCTGTCTCTGTCTCTCTCTCTCTCTCTCTCTTACCTTATCTCTCTCTGTTTCTGTTTCTGTCTCTCTCTTTCACTCCTCTCTTTCTTCTCTTGTCTGTCTGTCTGTCTGTCTGTCTGTCTCTGTCTGTCACTCTCTATCTCTCTGTTCTCTCTCTCTCTCTCTCTCTCTCTCTCTTTCTTTCCTTCCCTCTATCTCCCTCTCCCTATATCTTTCTTTTTGCGTTTATGTACGTTTGTCTCCTCTCTCTCCCTCTCTCTCTCTCTGTCCGTCTCTGTCTCTCTCCATCCTCCTTCCTCTCTCTCTTTTTTTCCCTTCCTCCTCTCCCGTCTCTCTCTCTCTCTCTCATCTCTCCCTCTCTCTCTCTCTCTCTCTCTCTCTCTCTCTCTCTCTCTCTCTCTCTCTCTCTCTCTCTTATCCTCCTATAACATGTCTTTCTCCCTCCTTGTTGTACTACACACCCTCTCTCTGTGTATTTTCATGTCAGTACTACATGTACATTGCCTAATGATTTCATTTCTGTGTTTACAATTCCCAGTTGACAAAACGCACAACAAATTACAACCACATACATACATACATATATATACTATATATATATATATATATATATATATATATATATATAATATATATATATAATATATGTTTGACTAATACATTCCAAGGGTAAGTACCGTGCACCATTCCACCTATCTGCTCTGTAAGTTGCTGGAATGGTGCTCGGTACTTATCCTTGGAATTTATTAGTCAATTATCATTTAGTCCCTTGCGGATTCATTCCAAGAATTGGCCCTCAGCACTCAGCACTTGTGTCTTAAAGGTTATCTTTTTTATATTTTCTACTTTTCACTAGAAAATGTAGCTTGTTTTGCTCTTTCATGATTTTTCTTTTGCTTCTTAGGTGGCACCTTTGGTTGGTCTTTTGAAAACTCAACAAACATGGTATTGCACACCAGCCTTTTTGGGGATAGCATTCTTCTTAAAACCGAAAAGGCAGAGGAGTTAATTACCACTTTCTGCGGTCACCGAG
>JADBJO010001725.1:290000-292500 GCA_016801955.1 Conus betulinus
TAACTACCTGGTAGCCACCCTTATGATAACTACCTGGTAACCACCCTTATGATAACTACCTGGTTACCACCCATATGATAACTACCTGGTAAACACCCTTACGATAACTACCTGGTTACCACCCTTATGATAACTACCTGGTAGCCACCCTTACGATAACTACCTGGTTACCACCCTTATGATAACTACCTGGTACCACCCTTACGATAAACTACCTGGTTACCACCCTTATGATAACTACCTGGTAACCGCCCTTACGATAACTACCTGGTTACCACCCTTATGATAACTACCTGGTAACCGCCCTAATGATAAACACCTGGTAACCACCCTAATGATAACTACCTGGTAACCGCCCTAATGATAACCACCTGGTAACCACCCTTATGATAACTACCTGGTAACCGCCCTTATGATAACTACCTGGTAACCACCCTTATGATAACTACCTGGTAACCGCCCTAATGATAACCACCTGGTAACCACCCTTATGATAACTACCTGGTAAACCACCAATAATATGTAAACCCTAATGATAACCTGGTAACCACCCTTATGATAACCACCTGGTAACCACCCTAATGACAACCACCTGTAACCACCCTTATGATAACCACCTGGTAAAACCTAATGAACCACCCTAATGACAACCACCTGGTAACCACCCTTATGATAACCACCTGGTAACCACCCTAATGATAACCACCTGGTAACCACCCTTATGATAGCTACCTGGTAACCACCCTAATGATAACCACCTGGTAACCACCCTTATGATAACTACCTGGTAATCACCCTAATGATAACCACCTGTTAACCACCCTAATGATAACCACCTGGTAAACACATTCCTAATAACTATCTGGTAACTACATTCCTAATAACTACCTAGCAACCACATTTCTAATAATAACCCATTAACTACATTGGTTATAAAAACCTGGTAACTACTTTCCTAGTGATAACTACCAGGTAACTACATTCATAATAACTACCTAGCGACTACATTCCTGGTAACTACCTAGTAACCACATTCCTATATAACTACCTAGCAACCTCATTTCAAATAATCACCCATTAACCACATTTTACCTAATAAAAACCTGGTAACTACATTCCTAATAACTATCTAGCAACCACATTTCTAAATAATTACCTATTAACCACATTGCTAATTTAAAAAAAACTTGTCGCCACATTCCTGATAACTACCTAGCAACCACATTTCTAATAATTTACCCATAACCCACATTGCTAATAAAAACTTGGTAACCACATTCCTGATAACTACTTGTAACCACATTCCTAACAACTATCTTGTAACCACATTCCTAATAACTACCTAGTAACCACATTCCTAATAGCTGCCCATTAACCACATTGCTAATAAAACCTGATGACCATATTCCTAATAACTACCTGCCTACTTTCAAGAAATGATTGGAAGGCTGGGCACTGCGTTAAAAAAATGCACTGAGAGGAACCTTTGGAATCTGGAGTCTGATTTTTTTTTTAATATGCATATATATCCTAACAACTACCTCGTAACGACATTCCTAATCTCATTCCTTGTAAGATCTAGTTGAAAAGTGAGGCGACTGCAGGTGGAAAATCTAAACACATTTCAAATGTAATTAATAGCGAACCACCAAGAAAACGTAAACAAACGAATCACACGACATCGTGCGCTGAAGTGAATGAAAACAAGTGATTCCTCGTTCATTTCCGTTGTCCCGAGTGTTTTGTATCTTGTCTGAAGAAGATCTAAGAGGTCGAAACGCGTCGTGTTTTGACTTGTGATTCGCATTTGCTTGCGTTTTCTTGGCGGTTTGCTATTAATTACATTTGAAATTCATTCCTAGTAATTTTCTATCAATAACATTCCTAAGACCATTCTTCTAACGACATTTCTGGTAAGTGCCAACTGAAGACATTCCATGTTACTGCTTAGTTATGATGTTTCCCAGTTTACTGCCTAGTTATGACATCCCTTACAACTGCCTAGTTATGACAACCCTTATAACTGCCTAGTTATGGCATCCCTAATAACTGCCTAGTTATGACATTCCTAATAACTGCCTAGTTATGACATTTCTAATAACTGTCTAGTTATGACATTCCTAATAACTGCCTAGTTATGACATTTCTAATAACTGCCTAGTTATGACATTCCTAATAACTGCCTAGTTATGACATTTCTAATATAACTGCCTAGTTATGACATCTGTAAGAACTGCCCAGTTATGACATTCCTAATAAACTGTTCTAGTTATGACATCCTAATAACTGCCTAGTTATGACATCCCGAATAACTGCCCAGTTATGACATCCCTAATAAACTGCCCAGTTATGACATTCCTAAGAACTTCCTGGTGCTATGACTCCACGATCGTAGAACTGCTCACTAACGACGTTGTTTGTAGTTAAAAAACGAGCTCCCTGTTGACTCTCATGTAACCATATTCTTAGCAGCTGCCGAGTAACCGTACTCATCCGGGCT
>JADBJO010001725.1:300000-307500 GCA_016801955.1 Conus betulinus
AAACAATGTGAGCTCTGAAAATATATAGGAGGGAGAAAGAAAGGAATATTTCACGCAGATCTATACTTCTCCTACCAAGTCACCTATTATACAGAAATTACTAGGTAAAAACACAGTATACAGAGCACTTGAGAAAGTTAGAAAAACTAGGTACGAGGAAAAGAAAAAAAAAGACATACGGATCAATACCTTATGGTTGGGGAAGGAAGGGGCGGGGGGGGGGGGGGAGGGCAGGGGGGAGGGAGGGTACTGGGAACATCCACTTTGCACGGAACTGATGCTTTTTTCCGGTGGTCTACCGTACGGTCCCCCTTAATTGGGACTCTCCCATGTCCGCATGAACGGTCCTGTTGGGAGAGGAAACCATCATGTCAGCCTCGCCAAAACATGTGCTGTGGGGTTCTACTCCTCCTACTCCACACGCTTGGCAAATGGCCGCACTGGCCTTCGGCCACGGAGACCCCCAACAAAATAGGGACGTCAGGAAGAAGAGGGCTTGAAATGGTAGTTTTCAATATATATCTGTTTGAAGTTTCCTTAGGGTCATCGATGATAATCGAATGTAACACATGATAGAAACATAGAAACATAGATTTCTTTGTTTTTTTTGTTGTTGTTGTTGTTGTTGTTGTTGTTGTTGTTGTTGTTGGATTTGCAAAACTGGCAAGAATAAATTAGCACTTTTGCCTATCTGTGGATCAATAGAAATAGATATAGAAAGGGGGGTCGCTCTTTTACTTCATCTCTTTCACATGGTCAGGGTCACTTGAGTTTCCAACGCAAATGTGTGAGACAAAAAAAAGAAAAAGAAAAACCCACAAAGAAACAAACTAACGAAAACAAAAGAAGCATTGTTTGAATCCCACAAATGCAACCACTAGAAAGAGATTCGCTCTTCCACTGTGAACCAATACACAAGCCAGACAACCGAATATTAGAGGACAACAAGAGGGATCATTAATCCTTAGGTCTTGGATGACTAGTATACAGAGCGGTTTTTTTTCATCAAGGGCTGACGTCCACGTCACCAACTGACCAAGGCTTACACGCAGGGGTATCCATCGCAGAAGACTGTGGCTACGGGACCTGTCTAACACCACACATTCACCACCAGAACGACGTTTTGAAAAGCACAACCAAAATGGCACTTTTTACACTGGGAGCTGTCGGTAACCCGCAGCAGCTTACTACGAACTCGGTGCTGAGATGAACACTGGCGCCACACAGCTGTCCCGCCTGTTACGTCACAATTTAGCAGGTAGAGATCTTGACGTCACTTCCTTTCTACACTAGCGCCGGAGGTGCACAGCCACGTGTCCGTTTCCCGGGAAATGTGTGTTCTAAAACGGCGGACGTTTTGTTTTTTTTTCTTCTTTTCTTGATAGAGGAAGAAGACAACTGTCCTTCCTTCACACTGCGAGCACAATTTATCAGTCAAGGTTTTTATATGTTTTTGTCCAGGTAGGGTTAGGTTTAGGTCAGATTAGGGTCAGGGGTCAGGTCATGCATTCAGGAGTTGAAAGAGTCTTCCGGTTTCCTTATCGACGATCCCATCTCTGAAGCTTCAGGCACACTGTCATCCACAAATCATGACCAGTAGAAAACATGAATTACCGTTTTCTCTGCTACAAGTCGCAGGAAAAATTACACCATTTGGCGAATCAGGCAACTAATATATAACGATATCTCTGAATGAAATGATAAGAGATGAAAAAAAACTGATGGGTCTGTTTATTGTATTCTATTTTAAAGTCGTTTATCTCTTTTGTAGTTATTTTGTTCATAAGTGTTTGTGAATTGATGTACAATCAATCGCAATTACTTATAAATGAGTTTATGTCCACTCATTTCATTGTCCATAATTGAATATGCATATGTCTTTGTATCTGTTATCTCTGTGGTTTATATTGCCTAAGTTTGGAAATAAAAACCTTGTTTAAAGTTTGAAACCACCTTGTCTTCGCTTCAGTTTCTTTCCGTTCAAACCCTGCTTCATCTTGAACACAAACAAGATGGAGGTTGCCTTGAAGACTACTGATCGAAAAGATCTGTTTCCTATTACGTTCAGCCATTGTTGTATTTCTTTCTCCGTGAGCCGGAAAGAGTAACGTCCCCTGGTAGGTTGACAAAGTGGTCTGATTCTCTCTCTCTCTCTCTCTCTCTCTCTCTCTCACACACACACACACACACACACACACACACACACACACACACACACACACACACACAGAGCCTGTCCAAACATCAAGGTTCTAAACAGAATTGAAATGATATGAAATGAAATAAAATGAAGCGAGGATAAAGCTCATTGATCTCCTCTGTTGACCATAGTAAAAAATATGGCTTACCTTTTCTCCAAAATTGTCCAGGGACGACTGAACCATTCCATACATTAAAACTTCAAATCGCTCAAATCGTCGTGTGTGTGTGTGTGTGTGTGTGTGTGTGTGTGTGTGTGTGTGTGTGTGTGTGTGTGTGTGTTCAACTCATGTGATTCGGTAACTCGTGAGCATATGCCTTTGAAGAATCCATGGTTGGAAATGCCGCCCTTTTGCATCGCTTATGATCAATATTCATTTGATTTACTTGGTATCGTTTTACCTGTTCATATCCTGCATTCACCTGGGAGTGTTTTTTATGCGTGAGTATTTGCTGTAGTGGAGAGGTGGAGACCAGGCTCTAAGACATTGCAACAGGATGTATCTTGCCCCTCTGCACAAATTCGAACTTCAGCTCAACTCTGCAATGAATGCAGTAGAACAGTACACCTTCGTTCAAAGCCTGGTCCCATCTCTCCACCACAGCAGATTGCAAACGAACCTCCGAGTCAGACGACCTGAAGGCTGACAAAATGATGGGTTCCTTTCATCAAACACACATTACGGTCCCCCGGGGATCTGGATCTGATGAATACGTTGTGGGAGCTAGCGATGACTGTCGACACAGTGGGAGGAGGGTTGGGGAGAGGGTGGGGGTGGGGGTGAAGGGGGTTAGTGGCAGGATGTTTAATCACGCCGGGCTGAAAGTCAGGGCAGGGCTGGTGCCGTGGTCCCTGCAGCTGATCAGGACTGAGATTGTTCCAGTCTGTTACTGTCTGCGCGCTAAAAAAAAAAAAAAAAAAGTGAATGCTTGAATTGATCTGGCTGCTAGAACCTAGAGTGCTTTACCGTTGTTTCTGGCTGATCTTTGTACCAGATTAGGAGAGAGAGAGAGAGAGAGAGAGAGAGAGAGAGAGAGAGAGAGAGAGAGGATTCTGTCTCACACAGAGACAGACAGACAGACAGAGGATTATGTCTCTCAGAGAGAGAGAGAGAGAGTATTGCGTCTCCAAGAGATAGACATACAGACAGAGAAGAGAGAGCCAGAATTCCGTCTCCTTTCCATCCCACTTTGCGAAACGATGCCGCTATTCTGTCGCCATATCTACAGGGGAAGTTACTCGCCAGCAAACAGGTGGCGAAGCCTTAACGCCCACCATTATCATGCACAGACTTGCGTCCCCTTCATAAATCGGCGAGCGTTTCACATTTCATGCCTGCGTTTTCCTAAGCAGTCACAGGGACATAACTGATTATAGGCTGCATTAGCTGTGCGTCCTCTATAAACGTGGGGCTTGGATGTGCAGACCTGACACGAGTATGTCCTTCTTGTGCTCGACCTTCAAAAACGTCTGGCCATGTTGGCATCACATTTGCTTCTTTGCAGAATGGAAACCAAGGAGAGACATTGACAAAAAAAAAAAAAAAAAAAAAAAAAGGGGGGGGGGGGGGGGGAGAGATGAAGGAGATTGCTTGAGGGAAGACCTAAAAAAGAAAGGGGAAAGAAGGAAACGAAGGAGGAAACAATAGAGTAAAAAGGACTCAAGACAGATCAAGCAAACGAGAAAGAGGAGAAAAAAAAAAAATACTGAAAACGATCTCATATCAACGACAGAAAATTACAATAATGGAAATTAGGAGATTATCAGCAAACACCTCACATAATCAGCCCACCCCGTATATTTTCACACACCACCCCTCTTCCTCCACCACACACACACACACACACACACACACATCAAAAGCAACCGACAAGGGGGAATGAAAAAAAAAAAAAAAAAAACGCGTCATGTTCTGTATTCCCTACTACTAAATGGTCGCTTTGTCGTCGCCATGGAGTGACTGTGTCACACCAATTGGGGAAAGAAAAAAAAAGCACAAGTGTACGTCAGAAATAACGAACCCCGACCTGTGTCTGACGTGCACTTGGTCTGCTTTACTGTCCATGAGAAGTCTTTTTCTTCCTTTTCAACTTGTTCATGTTTAACTTCACCTTTCCGTCCTTCTTCTATACTCCTTCCCACGTCTCCTTGACCTTTTCCCGTTTCTCTTTACCCCTCTTTTCTACTTCTATCTGCCTTTCCCGTCTTATACCTTTCATCCTACTTCTTCTTACCTTTTTTTTCTGGTTCTTTTCCTACTTCCCTTTGAAAGTTGCTGGAACGGTGCTCGGTTACTTATCCTTGTGGATGATTGGGCCTTGGTCATACACCCTACAAATTATAAGCTATCCCTTGCCACATGTAGCGTTGTGGATGTAGACCTCAGACAACATCCTGTGGTGTCTGATTAATACGCTCTGTGTGCTTGTTGCCGGCGCTGTGTTTTGACTGTGTCAGTAAATCATCTCGTCGTTGCCCGGCGCATTTACCGAGAGGGGCTTGTCTGTGTACGCACATAAATATCCAAGACGTATGGCAATGCTTTGATTATCTGTCTGTCCCTGTCTGTCTGTCTGTTTGTCTCGCACTCTCCCTCCCTCCCTCCCTCCCTCTCTCTCTCTCTCTCTCTCTCTCTCTCTCTCTCTCTCTCTCTCTCTCTGTCACTCTCACACACACACACACACACACACACACACACACACACACACACACACACACACACACAGGGCTCACACAAATATTCGCACACATGCATACACACACATATACACACACACACACACACGCGCGCACACACACACACACACACACACACACACACACACACACACACACACACACACACACACACACACACACACACACACACACGCGAATTTAAAAAGTTAATTCTTTTGTCCTTTTTAGAGTAGGGAGTGTAAACAACAACAAACTAAGTCACAGAGTAAGATTTGAATTTGAAAAATAATCAGTCATTCTCAAAATTTAGGTTACAAAAATGAGAATTAAATTCGAAACAATTTCTAATCATTCTCAGCTGGTGATGTGACAAAGAATAGTGTGTGTGTGGTCATACGGTGAGATCGTTAGCTCATGGAGCAGAGGGTCGTGAGACCACTCGTGGGTCTGATTTTTTTTATGGCTTGAAAAACCCTTCTCTGTCTACCCCACCACTAAAGTGTTTTTGATTCGGTTCAGGGAAAAATGAACGCGGCTGAAGGAGAGATATTTACTCCCGCCTTCCACCATGCCATGCCCTGACACCAGCAATCCACAGGGAGCAGTCAATGTCAAGTCGTCATGAGGCAACCACCGGAGGAGACACTGCATTGCTGCCGAGTCACTTCGTTGGTGTTCAGTGGCGCCTGTTCTGATCCAACATACGCAGGACACCACCTACTAAGCCCCCTACTGACGACAATGATCGCTTAGTCGCGGAGCTGGCGTGAGTGAGTTCTCCCTCCGGAGGGCGCCACCACGTCCGCCCAACGGCAGCCTCCATGGACTCGCCGACAGCGGTGACCCCGACGGAACTAAACCAAGATCACAGACGGTGGAGAGGACATCTCAGCTGAGATCACAATGAGAGCAGGGCATAAAGGACCGCAGAATTTGAGACTTTCTTTATGCTGATCGATGAGAATGAGGATGTCTAAGATGATGATACGGATTCCATTCCTTTCATAAAATCTACCGGCGTCAACCAGGCCTGGGAGATACAGACACCTGCAGTGTTGGTCTGGGAGTTTTAGCAACGCTGTCAGCGATGCATCCATTAAGTGGATGAAACTCAACTGTGTGGTCCCAGTTTTCCCAGCTGAGCCCGTAGAAAACTCAACTCTGGATAGGAGCCGGTCGGGGCAGAAAAAATCCCACATGACTCTGATGGCAAGCGAACCCACAACCTCCCAGTTGGAAGTCCGCGACGCTAACCACTTTGCCACAGCGGCTGGTGTGTTTAATTGTTTTGTTTTGTTTTGTTTTTAAAGAACATAGAAATTGTGAGTATAATCACGTACATACAAGTACCTGCGTGTCCGAAAGGAACAGGTTATCACTCTTACACATTCTCTCTCTCTCTCTCTCTCTCTCTCTCTCTCTCTCTCTCTCTCTCTCTCTCTCTCTCTCTCTCTCTTTACACACACACACACACACACACACACACACACACACACACACACACACACGAGAGAGAGAGAGAGAGAGAGAGGGAGAGACGCAGAAGAGAGAGACAGACAGACAGACAGAAGAGAGCGACACATGTAGGGAGGGAGTTGGCAGGGGGGGGGGGGGGGGGGGTGTAAATGGAGGATGGGACAGGGTGTTCTTTCTTTCTGTGTGCAAAACGTATAAAAGGTTCATTAAAAAAAAAACAGTTTCATTAAAAAAAAAAAAAAAAGAAAGAAACAGCTTGCGCTCTTTCTTACACTTCCCAATACGCAAGTGTTAAAACTGAATGTTAAGCTGCCATTGCTTACACTAGATGGAACACTTCGTTCATCGTTCCCAAAGCACTCTCTTTCTGTTATGTGAAATCAAGCCTGTTCCGCTTTTCAAGTCTCCCCGTTAAAGGCCTGCTTCTGAAAACACACAGCTGGTCCAAAAAAAACGCTGTGAGCCATATAATGTAATACACCTTTGTTTCTGAAGGAAGTGTCATGGAAGGACACAAGATACTGCACAGCATTTGAAGCAACAGAAAGCCGTAATCTCTCTCTCTCTCTCTCTCTCTCTCTCTCTCTCTCTCTCTCTCGCTGCGTGAAATACACCATAGTGTGCTAGGTAAGCGAAGCCATGTATTATTGATAAGAGTGAGCAGTGAGCATTATCTTGTCGCTGGTGCGAAAAGTGCGTCAATAGAGGAGACCTCTTGGTTTTGTCCCCCCCCCCCCCCCCCCCCCCCCCCTTGCGGCTCAGAACGATTCCCGCAGACATTGTCAGCGAGGCCTTTGGACCTGGTGCCGAGAGTCAGCGGCACCTAGGGCTGCATTTTGCACGGTGGGGGAGGGGGGGTTCTAAAACGTCAGTCAACATTAATGCTCTCCACGATTACATATTCAGCACGACGGCCATTGGAGGTATTAATGGGTATATTTGACGAGTCTCTTGAGGGTAGGGGTCATCTATGGGACAGCTTGACCAGAATGTTTGCAGGACGGTGAGGTGGAAAGTGTGGGGGAGAGAGGGGAAGGGGGGGGGGGGGGGGGGGCTGTGGAGGCAGAAGGGTGGGGTGGGTACGACAGGGTGGGAGTTTAAAAAAAAAAATACTCGTTGAGTTGAGTGTGTGTGTATGTGTGTGT
>JADBJO010001725.1:315000-317500 GCA_016801955.1 Conus betulinus
GTGTGTGTGTGTGTGTGTGTGCGTGTGTACATGTGTGTATGTGTGTATGTGCATGCGTGCATACGTGTCTATGAATGTGTGTGTATGTGTGCGTACGTGCGTACGTGCAGTCGTGCGTGTGCGTGCGTGCGTGCGTGCGTGCGTGTGTGTGTGTGTGTGTGTGTGTGTGTGTGTGTGTGTGTGTGTGTGTGTGTGTGTGTGTGTGTGCACGTGCGTGCGTGCGTGCTTGTGTGCGTGCACGCGCACTGGTATGTTTCCGTCTTCCTGTGTTCGTCCAAAAAACGAATCTTCACAGCGGACCAGGAAAGATGCTGGGGAGGTTGAAATCTGCTAATGAAATGAGATGTTACTCTAAGATCCTCCAACATCCGATATATAAGTATTATACCACCAACGAACACGTGGGTCTAGCCATCCTGCAGTTCGTCGGACGTTTCAAAGATCTACTGGCATCAATCAAGAAAAAGAGTGTGTGTGTGTGTGTGTGTGTGTGTGTGTGTGTGTGTGTGTGTGTGTGTGTGTGTGTGTGTGTGTGTGTGGGGGGGGGGGAGGGGGGGGGGGGGAGGAAAGAAAAAAGAAAAAAAAAAAAAAAAAAATTTACGTTCGTAGGGCTTTGTCACAGGATGCCATCACCATAGTGAAACCACCCTCCGGACATTTGTTGATGGAGGGAGTAGGGGGAGGGGGACAGTAAACACGATGGACGGACAATATTGCAGAGTGGGCAGGAGAGCCATTAGCCTTGGCAGTCAAGTAACAGAACTTCGGGAGCCTTCAGTGTGGGGGCCCAATGACTCCCCATGAACACAGCTAGAATGAAGGAAGACAATCCGCTAATGTTTGCAGATTTCAACCTCCCCAGCATCAACTGGGATACAGAATCGTGCAGGAACAATGAATCACATGAGGCATCCCAATTCCCTCAGGCTTACACTGATGCAAGTCTGTTCCAACACCAGAAAGAAATCACACGTTTTCAGAGAAGGCGAAAAACCCAGTGTAGTAGATCTTGTGTTGACAAATAAGGAGGATATGATCAAACACATTAACACAGAAGCCCGACTAGGGAAAAGTGATCATTCCTGTTTGTTCATTACACTCAATGCGACAACTGCTGTGAATACACAGTCTGCGAAATTTTGCGACAGACAGTAAAACTGATGAAGCTGTACTTAAAGACATACTACAGAAAAGTTGAATGGAAAAAGGAATTAAAAGACCTATCTACGAATCCAGCATGGGGAAAAATTAAGGAGAAAATATATGAGGCAATCAAAGCATCAACGCCTATGACACGCCCAGCAGGCAGACAACGAAAACCATGGATGGACAGAGGAACCTTGGCATCAGTCTGCAAGAAGTACCAACTGTTCAGACGCTGGCTCGCTACAAGGAATGGCCAGGACTATGTGAAGTATTTGAAAGCCAGAAATAAAGCAAGAAAAGCATGCAGGAAGGCACAGAAGAACATGGAAAAAAATTGGCGTCAGAGGCAAAAACAAATCCTAACGGTGTATGGAGATATGCAAAGTCAAAGACATCTCGCAAGAGCAGTATTCCGGATTAGAAAAAAGAAGGTGGCAGCAAAACCAAGACTGATGCTGAAAAGGCTAAACTTCTGAACATTTTTTTTCAAGAGTGTCTTCATATCTGAAGATCCAGGTCCGGTTACTGCGATGCCACGACCTCACTGCCACGACCTTACTGCGATGTACGACCTCAAAGAGACCAAGACGACATCTCGATCACGGTAGATGGAGTGAAAAACTGCTGGCTGGTCTACAACCAGGAAAGGCAGCAGGCACCGATGGACTACCGCCCAGGATCCTCTCTGTAGCAGCTGACGAACTGGCTGTCCCTCTAACGCATCTGTTCAGACTCACCCTAGATACTGGAGAACTTCCCCTCAGAATGGAAGACAGCGTTTGTGAGCCCATTTTCAAGAAAGGCAGCTGAATGCCCCCAACAATTATAGACCTGTTAGCCTCACTTGCGTCGTCTGCAAGGACATGGGAAAGTTAGTGAGAAGAGCAGTGATGGACCACCTCGAAGAAAATGACATTGTCAGTAGTGAGCAACATGGTTTCGTCTCAGGCCGGTCATGTATAACACAGCTACTGGAGGTCATGGACTCACGGACAGAAGCAGTCGACGAGGTGGGAAGCGTGGACATTATTTACACAGACTTTCAAAAAGCGTTTGACAGTGTTCCTCATCGTCGACACATGGAAAGGTCTCTGCTTGTGGCATTAGGGGTAAACTTCTTCGATGGATTGGCGACTTCGTTGCAAACCGAACGCAACGAGTCGTGATCAACGGAGTGATGTCCCAGGAAAGGCAATGTAACCAGCGGTATTCCTCAAGGAAGTGTACTGGGGCCCATCCTCTTTGTGATCTACATAAACGATTCGCCTGCCAACGTGAGAGCCAAGTAAGGATGTTCGCCGACGACAAGAAGTTGTTTACCAGAGTGGACGTTCCGAACAACCATGAAACCATG
>JADBJO010001725.1:327500-337500 GCA_016801955.1 Conus betulinus
GGTGTTAGGGGGGAGTCAAAAAGCCTGAACACAAAGGCTGTAAATACAGCGAGGCTTAGAGACGTTTGCTAGACAAAGTGAACTGAAACATCTTACATCCAGAAGATGCTTCTAATCGTGCAATGATAGATTGGGGGGGATGGGGGGGGGGGGGGGTCAAGACAGCCTGAACACAAAGACTGTAAATATAGTGTAAACCTCTACTTGTTCCAACTGTAAAGACACGCACAAGGGGGAGATCGGGTTCGGGAGAAAGTTGGACTAGGTTCATCCAAAAAAGACAAATGAGTCAGGCCAGGCCCAGTGAAGATTTTCTTTCTTTCATTTGGTCTACAGGTTTTTGTACATACAAGGGGCTGGTGACAATGCCAACAAGAAGGAAACAGATGGTAAAAACAAAAAAGAAAGGTAAAACTAAAAAAAAAGCGACAAGAAAAGGAAAAAAAAAGGAAAGGAAAAAGGAAAAATAAAGGTAAAACACACAGTAAAGGGCTCTAGAAACCGTGGCCTGTAAAGGAAAATGCAAACGAACGTAAAACCACAAATGCATCTTACACCATTGCATAGTTCACATACATCCGAATCATTGCGTAAGTTCTTCAACGTGACAGAAAAAACATCATTTAGCAAAATTACGAGACTAGGTCAGTCTCAGGGATAAGGTATCCCTCATTCTAACAGCGAGCCAGAGCATATCATCTAGGAGACACATAATCAGGAATGTGCTGTAAGCTTACTATGGAATGCAGAACCATAGGTTCAACCACTACAGAGTCTCTTGCACTGGATTTGTGCAGAGGTTATCAACAATGATAATAATAACAACCTATCCAAACAAGAACTAACCGAGTGACAAAACGACCACTCTGAAACCAGGATGAACCTAACCTCAAAGACACGGTTCAAACCTGTGCTGCCCTAAGTCAGAACAGCAACTGCCAGTTATGTGGGATTCATATCCCTAACAGTTATTCCATCTCATTCCATGTGTTCCATCATAACTGCTCATCCTTCGCTTCTATAATTAAGCAACATGGGATAACAGACTGCATCCCAAATCACAAGCAGTCAAGGGAATCGACAGTGAATATAATCAAGCGCAACACTTCGACTCATGAAATGAAAAAACATGAAACAGCAACAAAGAAATATGCGATTTTCAGTCGGCATTAAAGGCAAACAGCTATATAGGCAAAAAGCCTGTAACCTTCATCATGCATATAGGGGAGACAGATACATATAGCCGGTATATAGCCGGTATAGTAGAGTGACGTGTTTCTTGAGAAAAGAAATATACTCAGTAGAGAGACAGACAGACAGACAGACAGAGAGAAGAGAGAGAGAGGGAGAGAGAGAGAGAGAGAGAGCGATGGCTTATGGCTCCGGTCAAAAAGCAATGCAGAATCATCTATTACAATAGCCCATAAGTCAATAACACACAACAATATTGCCTTACCGGCCATCATTTAACGATTCCTGTCTCAGCTGTTCAATTATAAAATTCTAGAAACACCACTAATAATCTGTGTACTACATCACTATACTATCTGCTTATTCACTTATCATTAACAAATTACAATAAACATGATCTTTATAAAAACTCCATAACTTCTGTATTTTATATATATTTTTTTTTGCCACAGAACATAGTCTAACTTCGTTTTTTTTTTCTTTCATGTATTATTATTCAATCGTGCACATATAGCACTCCCCATTGAAGATGGACATGCCTTTTTTACAGATAGATCTTTTCTAAGGCAAGGCATTCTAAATGCCAACTTGCATTTGCAATCATAATTTCATAAGAAAATTGATTCAATGCAACAAAATGCAAAATAACTAGCACATCTGCCTATTAAATTTCCGAAGATGCTGGCCGACGATTATCCGAATACCTGACTGAATTTTTTTTCCTGCACAGACCCATCAGTCCTTAACCTACACATCCGTGTACAGCATCCTAGGTCTCACAAGTTTGAAATAGAAAATAGTAATCAGAACTATTTTACCTTAATTTTAAAATGACCCCAGCGGAGCAACAACCCTAAATAGTAAGCCCCTGCCACAACTACTGGTCTTACTGGAACTGGGATGGACACATCTGTGGCACCTCCATAAAATTTCCTAGTCTCTTCCCCGGTCAACCCAAGAGTATTCCCCCCTTTGGAATTTCCGGCCCGTCGCCGATCAGTGCCCACAAAGGGATTCCTACCTCCATCGCCCCACAGCTTATCCGGGTCATCAGACGATCTGCCTCGGTTAATTAACATCAACCATGGCACTCCTCAGCGGGAAGCACACAAGAACCTGTGGTACACCATAGGCGGTGTACAACAGCAAGGCTTGAGACGTTTGCTAGAAAAGTGAACTAAAACATCTTACATCCAGAAGATACTTCTAATCATGCATGGATAGCTGTGGGGGGGGGGGGGGGGGGGAGTAAAACAGCCTGAACACAAAGGCTGTAAATACAGATAGGCTTAGAGAAGATTGTTACAAACAGCAAACTGAAACATCTTACATCCAGAAGATGCTTCTAATCATGCATTGATAGCAGAGGGGGTGAGGGGGGGGGGGGGGGGGGGGGGGAGAGTCAAGCAGCCTGAAGACAAAGGCTATGAATACAGCGAGGCTTAATAAAGACGGTGGATAGAAAGTCACTAAAACATCTTACATCCAGAAGATGCTTCTAATCATGCATTGATAGCAGAGGGGGGGGGGGGGGGGGGGGGGGGGGGGGGGGGGGGGGGGGAGTCAAGCAGCCTGAAGACAAAGGCTATGAATACGGCGAGGCTTAAAGACGGTGGATAGAAAGTCACTAAAACATCTTACATCCAGATTGAGAGATGCTTCTAATCATGCATTGATAGCAGAGGGGGGGGGGGGGGGGGGGGGGGGGGGGGGGGGGTCAAGCAGCCTGAAGACAAAGGCTGTGAATACAGCGAGGCTTAAAGACGGTGGATAGAAAAGTCACAGAAACATCTTACATCCAGAAGATGCTTCCAATCATGCACTGACAGTTCCGGGGTGATGTCTGAGGGGATGCTGTGTGTAGCGAGATGAGGTGTATTATCTCTTGTCACAAATCACCCACAGAACTGCAGGAAAACGAAGAGTGTATTTCACCCTCGGCACCAGCAAACACACAATGATCATCTGGAACTTTTTTTGTTTAATTAAGATGCAGAAGGAGATATTTCATTTCGTGGATACGTATTTTAGACTCGTCGCTTACGAACATGAGAGAGAGAGAGAGAGAGAGAGAGGAGAGAGAGAGAGAGAGAGAGAGAGAGAGAGAGAGAGAGATGCATTTAGAGACGTCACTTTAAAGAGAGAGATGCTTTTCAGAGGCGTCACTTAACGAGGAGAGAGAGAGAGGGGGGGGGGGGGGGGGGCGGGGGGGCAAAGGTGAGAGAGAGAGAGAGAGAAGATGAACATTGAAGGTACGGCAGAGTCACAGAAATCTAATCTAACTGGTAAGAAAGTTTAAAACAAAACAAATCACGAAGAAAAATAAGAAGGCGGGGCGGGTGGGGTGGAGGGGTGGGGTGGGGGGGAGAGAGAACTACAAGAAGGGGAAGAAATCGTTTCTCATTACAAGCGTCCCCAGTTTTCCACCTCCCCACCCACCCCATCTCCACCACACCCTCATCACCACTTTTCGTACCGTACCGCCCTGCCCCCCCCCCCCCCCCCCCTTTCTCTCTCTCTCTCTCTCTCTAACTCTCTCTGTCTCACTCTCTCTCTTCTCTCTCTCTCTCTCTCTCTCTCTCTCTCTCTCTCTCTCTCTCTCTCTCTCTTTCTCTCTCTCTCTGTATCCCCATTTCTCTCTCTGTGTGTCTCTGTCTCTGTCTCTGTCTGTCTGTCTGTCTCTCTCTCTCTCTCTCTCTCTCTCTCTCTCTCTCTCTCTCTCTCTCTCTCTCCTCGCCAAACAACATTTGGTGTGTTACCGGAGCGTTACCTCCCTTGACCGGCAGAGGAGCATGCTGGGATCGACGTCCAACCGGAAACAGCGAGGTGAAAAACGGAAGGTCAGAGTTCGCAGTTACGGTAAAGGTCCGGTAATCATGGGTGCCGTTTGAATTGATGAAAATCGCCCTGCTTCTGTTAAGAAAGAAAGAAAGAAAGAAAAGGAAAAGAAATGGGGCATGAAAAAGAGGATTTGGTCCTGGACTTTGGAGTCAGTAAACGAGCTCAGCTTCCTTCGTCAGCAAAGTTGGCGGAAATAAGGCGTGAATCATGGATTCCGGATGTCTCTACGCCATGGGGTAGAGCGCAAGGGGTGTGGGATTGAAAGGTCTGGCAGTTGACAGTAAAACAGAGAGTCGTGCGGACTGTGCTCGCGCCTAAAAAGAACGAAATATTGGATCTGTCTCAGAGCCAGGTACAACACTTTGGGCTCAAGGGCTGGACGGTGTGATGTAGCCACGTTCATGCTGCACCATACATGGCACGATATTGTTGTCATTGTGGTTGTTGTCGTTGTTGCTACTGCTGCTGCTGCTGTTGCCGCCGTTGATGACTTGTTGAAGCTTTGATTACTACCTTTTTGTAAAATGGTATATACTCGGCAATATCCACATCTACCCATGTAAGAGAAGATAATCTGTCGACAGAAATAAACCCAATGAAAAAAAAAAGTTTCTCTCCATCTGTAGATTACTTTCTCTTTCTGGGCTAAACATAGATATAGTTCACTTTACGTTGGGTAGTATGACAAGCACAGGCCTTTGCACACAGGGGGTTGATTCATCCCTTCAAAAAACATTGTTTTTTTTTGTTATGCGGCAACCAATGATGGAATCTCACACAGCAGTGTGTAATCCAGCCTGTGTCAACTGGTAGTGCGCACGGGGGTCTTGGTGACCTCGTTACCGCGCGCGGGATAAAAAGTGCAAAGTTGCGTTAACTGTGCCTGTTTTGCATCAAGCTTGCTGGCGACACAAGATGTGTAAAATGAAAAATTCTTTTTTCCCGTGCAAGAGCAGTCTCTCAAGTGAGTTTTATGCCCCTTCTTTGGCTGTGTTTAAGCGCGGGGTTGGTTACTGTCAGCCCTTTTCTCACCATGCCACCACGAAGAAGAAAACTTAGCACCTTTGACAAAAACCAGGCGATTGCGTGGATACAAGATGGCATTGCAAAGGCTGAAGTGGCGCAAACGACTTGGTGTGCATCATTCAGTTATTGTTAGACTGAATCAGCGTTTTAGGGCGACCAACAGCGTTGAAGAGAGGCCACGGTCAGGTCGGCCTAGGCAGACTACTCCCAGAGAAGATCGAGCCGTCAAGCCATACGAAACCGTCTTCACCACTTCGGCCTCAGATCACGTCGCCCAGCTGTTCGACCACGACTGCTAGCAGCCCATAGGCTGGCTCGCCGAGCTTTCTGCCATCGTCATGTGAGATGGAACCAACAACAGTGGTCCCAGGTCCTCTTTTCAGATGAGTCGCGGTTTAGTCTTGAACACAATGATGACGGCCGACTAGAGTTTTGGAGGGAGGTGTTGGTGAACGTTACATTGATGCATGCAGCTGTTCGCCAGACCAGGGCCTTTGGGGGAGGGATCTGTTATGGTATGGGGTGCCTTCAGCCTCCACCACAAGACACCACTCTACCATATTGATGGAAACCTCACAGGCATCCGCTATCGGGATGAAATCCTGGCGCCTTTCGTTGTTCCGACCATGCAACGGATAGGACCCATGGCAGTCTTCCAAGACGACAATGCTCGGCCACATAGGGCCCGGGTGGCCGGCCGAAAACTTCATTGTGCAGGCTGGCATCAACAGGATGATCTTCCCGGCGTATAGTCCCGACCTCAATCCCATCGAGCATATGTGGGATGAGTTGGGGAGACGTGTGAAGGAGAACCATCCACCTCCCAGAGACCGCCAGGATCTCTTCCAAATGCTGCAACTGGAATGGCAGAGAATCCCTCAGAGGGTCATCAGAACACTGGTCAACTCGATGAGGAGTCGCTGCGTGGAATGTCTCGCCAATGGCGGTGGCCACACCCACTATTGAAAATGATTTTGTGAACTGAACAGATTTTGCGAACTTTGATTTCGACCCATCCTCTGTTTAATTGTCTGTAAATCAACAACCGTTCATTCGATCCCAATGAAATTCAATGTACGTTGGAACAAGATAATGAATTAAATCTGTTCCCAATTTCAAAATCGGGCTTTTATATTTTGGAAAAACTGTGCTTAACTTTATGTGACTAGTATATATGATAGGTAGCACAATGCATGAAAAGACAGAGCTTTTTGAACACGGCCCAGATGGACAAGCAGTACACCACAGAAAAAACAAAACGGATCCACTGAACACACTCACCTTCAGTCTCCAAACAACCGTCCAACCTCCTCCCATTTCCAGCCGACGGCAAGAGCCCGGGCAGGGCACGAGACGAGGTCAAAAGTGGCACGTGCTCCCATGCAGTCAGGCTACTGACAAAGCGCTGATAGGGGGCGGGGGGGGGGGGGGGGGGGGGGGGGGTGGAGGGGGAGGGGCGGCGGAGGGATGAGAAGAGAAAGGGGAGATAATGAAATTAGGGTCCGGAGGGTAAAGTCAAGGAATAGTTCGTGAATCTGACTGCCTCCAGGGAATCAACTCCATTAGCCGAGAGGTGGTGAGGAAGGTAGGGGAGAGGTTTCTCTTGACCGATGTCAATACGATCCCTGCCCAATCACCTCGCTCGAAAGCAGTGCTGCTTGAACGAATCCCAGATGTGTTGGTAGCATTGTGTATGAAAAAAAAGCTACGTTGTTTGAACACGACCCAGGTGGATGAGTGATGCTTTTTAATGAACAAGTCGTGTGGTGTGAACAAGTCCTGTATGTGTGTGTGGATATCGTCTGTGTGCTGTGCTTCAGGTCATGATGGGTGACCCGACTCACGCTTGATTTAAGCATTCAGTGATCTTCACAGCTCTCTGTTTCACATCATGTGCAACACAGTAGAGGCCCTGAGTCCCATCCAGTCCTCCTTCATGTCGTTGTCATCGGCACTTTGAAGATAATGTAAAGATATGTCATCGTAATTCCTCGGAATGCAGAGACATTTCATCATAATTCTTTGGAATGCAAAACAACCTTCATCATAATTCTTTGGAATGCAAACAACCTTCATATATTCTTTTAGAATGCAAAGATATTTCATTATCATTCTTTGGAATGCAGAGATATATCATTCTGATTTTTTTTTTTTTTTTTAATGCAACGCTATTTCGTTATAATTCTTTGGAATGCAAAGATTTTCATCATAATTCTTTTGGAATGCGAAGATGTTTCATCATGATTGTTTGGAAAACAAAGATATTTCATTAGATTTCTTTCGAATACAAAGAGATTTCATTATAATTCTTTGAAACACAAAGGTGATACATTATAATTCTTTTGGAATGCGAACATATTTCATCATGATTCTTTGGAATACCAACATATTTCATCATAATTGTTTGGAATACTAAGATGTTTCATCATAATTGTTTGGAATACAAAGATATTTCATCATAATTGTTTGGAATACAAAGATATTTCATCATAATTCTTTGGCACGCTAGGTGCATGAGATGGGGAATGAAGGTACCTCGCTGTACAGAGAAAAAGGAAGGTGTGATCTTCATAAAGACGCTTCTGCTACCCTGATTCAAAAGAAAAAAAAAAAAAACATTTAGCAAGCCCACCTTTTTTGGTCTCTTCGTCGACAGTTGGCCCGAAAATCCTCTGCTTTTCATCTCTGATAGCATCAGCTTAGAAACGGACGAAAAATCTGTTCAAACATCTTTTTTTAGGCGTGACATTGTTGAACATCAACAGGGTCACATGAACAACTCTGATAATATTTTGACTCTTTCTACTTTGTTGTTGCTGTTGTAGTTTTTTTTTTGTTGTTGTTGTATTGTTGTTATTGTTGATGATGTTGATGATGTTGTTGTTGATGATGATGTTGTTGCGTTGCTGTTGTCGTGGTGGTGGTGGTGGTGGTGTTGGCGATGTGGAGGTGGTGGTGTGGTGATGCTATTGTAATTGTTGTTGTTAATGTTATTCTTGCGTTGTCATTAATGTTGTGTTATTGTTGTGTTGTTATTGTTGTTGAAGTTGTTGTGGTGGTGGTGTGGTGTGGTGTGGTGGTGGTGTGTTGTTGTTGTTGTTGTCGCTGTTGTTGTTGTCGTTGTTGGTTGTTGTTGTTGTTGCCGCCGTCACAATAGTTAATTCAGTATCTAAACTGATTGACTTTGCCCAGTGTAACTGCATATTTATCATCTGATTCAAATGGACGGGGTGATTGTGATGCACGCGTATGACGGAGGTAAATGAATGATAGTAAATAAATCGGCCGCTTCTCGTTTCGGGCTGACACGTTCAGTACCGTGTCTGAGACAGCCTCAGCTAAGTCTGTTTGGCTCCCCCAGCATCACTTGTTCTCTCTCTCTCTCTCTCTCTCTCTCTCTCTCTCTCTCTCTCTCTCTCTCTCTCTCTCTCTCTGTGACCTCTCTCGTTAACTTGAGTTCTCATGTGTTCTCCATTTTCGGCCGGACTGTAAAACAACATGACTTCATCGTCGGCTATTCAAGAAACACACTAATCAAGGCTTTAGACTCTTCTTTCTGCAGTGTGCCCCCTGGTGTCTGCATGTGTGGAAGATGAATGGGTACCACAAGCAGGATGCTAGTTTCATTTTGGGGCGAATGCAGGCGGGAACTGAAACAAAATTTTAATAGGAATGCAAAATAACTCCGTCGGCTCTCACATGGACCAATGAAAACGAAGAACGAGCAATAATTTCACTTTATGTGATTGCTCGTTCTTCGTTTTCATTGTCCTGAATGTTGTTTACCTTGCCAGAAGACCTGAGAGGTCGAAAAAACGCGTCGTTTTTGTCTTGTAATTTAATTTGTCCTTGCTGGACCAGTGGAGTGATTTCAGATTCCTTTTAAAATCAGGATAAGGTTGGAACTATGTGGGTGTGGGTGTTTTACCGTGGGGAGCAAGCGTGACCTGACTGTCTTGTGTGTTATTATTGATTTAAAAAACCCTGTGTCCTGTTAGAGAACTGTCATTACTAACAGACGTGAACTTTAGTGTCACGGACCTGTCATGACAAACAACAGACATGAACCTCAAGGTTTTCTCATACAGCTGTCATGACAAACAACAAACATGAACCTCAAGGTTTTTCTCATACAGCTGTCATGACAAACAACAGACATGAACCTCACGGTTTTCTCATACAGCTGTCATAACAAACAACAGACATGAACCTCAAGGTTTTCTCATACAGCTGTCATAACAAACAACAAACATGAACGTCACGGTTTTTTTTTCATACAGCTGTCATGACAAACAACAGACATGAACCTCAAGGTTTTTCTCATACAGCTGTCATGACAAACAACAGACATGAACCTCAAGGCCCTGTCACAAAATCAGAAGAGAAACGAGAGGCAACTCGCAATTCTCCAAATGCAGATGAAGAGAAGAAAAGTAACAACATTACAGTGGTTTTCCTTGTCTAGAGGAAGACATTTGCTTCCGCTAAGGGTGCACGTGACGTTCGGATGCTTTTGTTTATTTGCTTCTTTTGTGACACATATGTACACAGGCTTTGACCTCCTTCCGCCGCTTTAATTCCCACACTCCTGCACTCCCCCCCCCCCCCCCACTCCCACCCCCACCCCCCACCCCCCCCCCCCGCGCGCTCCCGCAACCTCATTACCCCACACACCTTACCCACCACCACCCGTGTTGATGTTGGAAACAAAATCAACGTAGGTTATGAAGTTAGTTTTCTTTGCTGGGTTTTTCTCAAACTTATTTTCTTATGTAAATACAGGAAAATAGATAAACACAGAAGGAGAGTGAGAAAAAAAAAACAGTAGAAGCAAGATGAGAAAAAAAAAGAAGGAAATAGAAGAAGAGGGGGTGGAGAAAGAAGTGATGGGGTGAGTGAGCGAAAAGGATGAGGAGATGAAGGTAAAGAATCGGGGAGGGAG
>JADBJO010001725.1:347500-352500 GCA_016801955.1 Conus betulinus
GAAGATGGTTCTTCTGCCTTTACAAACTGCAGCCTGTTCTTTAGCAATGATGCTATCTGCTTGCGGCTGCAATTTATTTATATTCAAACCTATTTTGAGTATTACTCTGCCGGTGTGGGCTGATCAAGCTGAAAGTGCGGTATTTCTGGCGGTGTTGGAGAGTTCTTTCGTGGGAAAGATAAGGATTAGTGATGGAGTCCATTGTTTTTGCCTGAAGAGGACCCAAGAGGTCGAAATGCACTGTGTTTTGTCCTGTGTTCTGTTTGTCTGTATCACTGGCGGTAACTAACCCCTTTTCTTTCTAAATCTTATAGAAGACCGTTGGAGCTGAGAGCAGAAGTCTTCAGTCTGGTCATCATCAGAGTCTGATGTTGGCGCATATCTTTGCACTACTGTGATGTGGAACGGTGTCGCTCGCAGACGTTAATGACTGACTGATAAATCAGAATTCTACACCAGGGACCCAGACAGTGTACAAATGATTAATCCAGTGAGAGTATGAGTGCTTTCAAGCAGATAATGACGAATGTACAAAATATCACATGAAAACGATATATGTTCTGTAATTAATTTGTTACTGTTTTTCATGAAGACTATATTAAGTAGACTTTTGACACTAGTGAAATACCGTAACTAACCACAGCTATAACTGAACATGGCGCCGCTGATCAGTAATCCGACCAGTGGAAAGTACAAATCTTTGATATTACCACGTTTCCGTCCTGAGAATATAGCATGGGAAAACTGTGTTGCAACACACTCTGTTTCCTTGCTTTAAAGGAATGCTCCTGGACTTTCCAGACCATTTGATGGTGGAACCTGAGGCTCAGTGGCAAGGCACCGAGACTGCAGTCAGAGGGTGCAAGTTTGCGTCTCTTTGATTCGGCCCCCACGAGTCTTCAGACACATGGAATATTAGATGTTTGCATTGGTATTGTTGCAAATGAATCCTTACAGTTCATTTGATGTCCCATAGTGGTGCATGAGTGAACAAATAGATCTTTCTTTTTTTTTTTTCTTCTTTTTTTTTTGCTGTCCCAACTTCTGCGCCACCTCAGAGGCAGTGCACCCACGCCGCTCATTCCGACACCCCGTCCAGGGAACAGTCAATGTCAGTCGTCAAGAGGCAACCTACGGAGGAGACACTGCACTGCTGCCGAGTCACTTCGGTGGTGTTCAGTGGCGCCTGTTCTGATCTAACATACGCAGGACACCACCTACTAAGCCCCCTACTGACGACAATAATTGCTTAGTCGCGGAGCCGGCGTGAGTGAGCTCTCCCTCCGGAGGGCGCCACCACGTCCGTCCAACGACAGCCCCCATGGACTCGCCGATACCGGTGACCCCGACGGAACCAAACCAAGGCCACAGACGTGGAGAGGACATCGAAATTGAGGTCACCATGAGAGCAGGGCATGAAGGGCCACAGAATTTTGAGACTTTTTTTTTTTTTTTTTAATGCTGATCGATGAGAATGAGGATGATTATGAGATGATGCTACGGATTTCCATTTCGGTCTGAGACTACATGACAGGGCTGTACTCTACGCTTCCTTTCATAATATAATCCCGGCGTCAACCAGGCCGAGAGATACAGACACCTGCAGTGTTGGTCAGGAAATTTGAGCAACACTCTCAGAAACGCATCCATTAAGTGGATGAAACTCGACTGTGTGGTCCCAGTCTTCCCACTGAGTCCCGCAGCAAACTCAACTCTGGGTAGGAGCCGGTCGGGGCAGAAAAACCCACATGACTCTGATGGGATTCGAACCCACGACCTCCCGAGAGAGAATTTCGCGCTGTCTATACAAAAGCATCGAACTTATGAAACTTATGTAACGCATTGAATGAGACACAAACAGTTTACACCAACGCATTACTTTCTATAAACTAGGAAGGAAACTGTGTGCATATTTGTGGATTTGTTGAATTTATAACCCCTACATGCTCCCCCGCCCTAGCCTTCCCCTATTTTTTAACATTTCTTAACCCAGCTCTTCCCGAAATCATTTAAAGAGGGCATTTGATTGAATGAGAAGGACTGCAGAATGCAGATGAAGCCAGCGAAACAAAAATGGATTGCTTAGTTCGTCGCGCAGGATTATAAGTATAAAAGAAATACGTTTGGAATTAACACAATTTTTTTTTTTTTTTTACATTTCTATGGAGCAGGTTTTTTTTTTTTTTTAAGTTACAGTGACAGAAATAGGGGGTGAGAAACACTGTAAAATGGTTGTAAAAGTGGACCGCCCAGATCATCATTTGTACAGCATTCAGTCACCGAGATCTGCCTGTTGACCTAATTTCTTCCAGCCCAACGCAAAATGACCTGTCATCTTTTACGCGCGTCGCATCCACGACAACCGCTTCATGACTGCCGAGGCGGGTGGGACAACAAGAGTTTGTTCCCTTGTCTCGTTTGTTGTCACCTGTCCGTGCAGGTAACGGCAAGCGGAGACACAACTTACCTGACGTCTGCTTCCCACCTCAGACGTTTTTCTCGCGACGGGACAGATTTATAATAGTGGTCACACCAGGTCCAGCCTACCGACCTACTCTGTCCATTTGAACCGAGGGTTGAACGAGAGACTGTCAGAATCCCTGTGGATCTTTATCGTCGTTCATCAGCGTGTTCACTGTCGTTTTAGAGGCCGAAACGAGGTTGACTGCCGTGAAACGGGCAGCGGAGCGTGACACTCGCAACATGGCGCCGAGTGGTGGTGTGAAGTAAGACAGCCTTGGTGACTTCGTTTTTACTTCACAACTCTTTCACAACATTGTGTTCGGCTTTTATGACTCTTGTGTTTCGTATGTGTCGAGGCTTTTTTTTTTTTTTTTTTTTTTTTTAACTCCTCTCGTTACTTTGTTGTTGGAGGTGAATTCCTGATGGATTAAGTGTCGAGACATGGAGAAGTGGGTTTTAGCAAACGGTCGGCCGCCAACAAGGTAAGTAGCCATAAATTCCTGAGTGAGTTGAATGACAGTTCGCGCTTCTGTCACAAAGTGCGCTGTTCTGTTTTGGGAGGGGGGGGGGGGGGGGGGGGGAGGTGCTGGAGGGAGAGGATCTCGAATTCCTTTCTTCTAAACCTGGTCGGTGTATTTAAAATACTAGCGGAGGATCGGTTGGAATCTCGGCAGGTAGTCAGACTACTTTTCGTGTGCACAGTTTTGAGGCTGGACCTCACTTTTCTCCCTTTATTGAAAAGTTCGTCCAAATCCTATTTCAGTAGCAGACTACACCCTTCACTCCCGTTAGCAGGAAATGATATCAGCGTTGTGATTGAATCGCTGATGATGACATTTTTATTATTATTTTTGTTGTTATTTGTTGGGTAAACTTGCCATGAAACTCAAAGAAATGACAGGCTTGAGTTTCAAAAAAAAAGAAAGAAAGAGGAAAGAAAAAATGAAAAAGGAATCCGCCTTAAATGGATCACAAGTGACATTACAAGTCTTATCAGAATGCACAGGGCTATTCATACTGTCATGCATTGATGTTACTCACTTAGGAGTGTCCACAGCCATAAAAAAGAAATCAGCCATTTCAAAATTTGTGTGTGTGTGTGTGTGTGTGTGTGACAGACAGAGAGAGAGACAGAGAGAGACTCCAGTGTTCCCTGACAAAATCTGACAGAGCTGCAACTGAGTGCGGAGCTAATCTATAGATCTGTCTGATACATATCAGAACTGTGAAGCAAATAGATTTTAGGAATACTGTATTACTTGTTCAGTGTCTTGTTTAAACAAATGCTGGCTACAAAAACCATGAACTAGCCATAATTGTTATGTTTGTGTAGTAAGATTTTTAATGGATTTTGTAGGTAAACTCTAGTGTTAGATATGTTGTAAACTATATAATTCGTTTTATTCAGCAAATTGTACAACAGAACACTAACACCAGATAAATAATAAGTCTTGTAAGTGAAAAAAAAACTTACTTCATTCGCGTATATGATTATTTCCACATTTCAGTTATTTGTATCAACAGAATTCAAAATCTAGATTAGGGTACAGACTATCATAGTGAGAGTGCAATGCAATTCATAGTTTACAAGAAATTCATTTGGATTTGATCTCATAGCTAGCTTTAGCACACAGAAAAGTGTCATGTTCACAATATGCATACATGATTTCCATGCTGCATCATATATAATTGAACACATGTATTGCGTGCCGTGTCACAGAAGAAAGAGAGAGGTCAGTGTGATGGGACAGAACAGAACAGAATTTCATGCAAAAAAGGCCAAAGCCCCTTTTGAAATGATATGAAAAATGGCAATAATGATATGATCCAAATGTTAATGATACTGTCATCCCAACATAAGCATGACAGTAGATCAAGTGAATTAGAGATTGAAATAGTTGACAAACTTATAAAGAAAAATAAATGGAAAGAAGGGGGGAAGGGGAAGGGAATTTGTATAAAAGAGGTTGAAGTGAGAGAGAGAGAGAGAGAGAGAGAGAGAGAGAGAGAGAGGAGAGAGAGATGATGATGATGATTGATGAAATGATATGCATTGAATTCTCTTTGACTGAATTTATAAAATTTCAGAAATAAATCAGCTGTGCCAACAGCTGTGAGTAAAATAATCAATTCATCAGTGGAAAAAAAAACTTTCTCTGTGAGTATGTGAAACATAATGATAATATGAACAAAAAGTTTCCAGATTATTTGAACTTGAAGACCCTTTGCAGACCTTTAATTTTCATTGCAAACCATGTGTCTTACACACTTCACAATTGGAGAGCCTATAAATTAAAAGAAATAGTTATTCAGTGAAGCATTTTTTGTAATTATTTCTTATTCCATACTAGGTCTTGTGGTGGTGTGTATGAGTGCGTGAGTGCGTGCATGCATGTGTGTGTGTGTGTGTGTGGGTGTGGGTGTGTGGTGTGTGAATGTGCAATTGTGGACATGTACGTGTGTGTGTGTGTGTACATGTGTGTGCACACCACTACATGTGGGGGGGGGGGGGGGGGGGGGGGGGGGGGGAGAGAGGG
>JADBJO010001725.1:357500-360000 GCA_016801955.1 Conus betulinus
TCTCTCTCTCTCTCTCTCTCTCTCTCTCTCTCTCTCTCTCTCTCTCTTTCTTTCTGCCATTCATGCTTGTACGCACAATGGCACGCACGCACACGTTTCCCAACCTTTCTCTTTGCTTCTTCTCTCTGTCCCTTGCATACTTCCAAACTCAAAGTGATTTTGTTACCGGGCGGGGGGGGGGTGGGGGGGGGGGGACTGAAATGGGGGAACAAGATCAGGAGGAATGGTGTGTGGATCCACCCCCCACCCCCCACCTACTTTGAAAGGTCGTCATTTAAATTAATCGAGTAATTGTTGCGTCTCACAGATAAACATTTTTCGAGGGGGGTGGGGGGTATTTGTGGAGAGAGAGGGAAGCGCATATATAACAACGACAAGTAGAATATCTCGAAGAAGACCTGAGAGGTCGAAACGCGTCGTGTTTTGTCTTGTGACTCGTTTGTCCACGTTTCTCTGGGGCGGTTCGCAAACATTTATTTAAGATTTGTTTACATTTCCGCTGCAGTCGTCTCACTTTGCAACTAGATCTATAATGGTAAAAGTTTGTGGGTTACGAACTATAAAGGTAAAGGTTTGTGGGTTACGAGCTATAATGGTAAAGGTTTATGGGTTACGAGCTATAATGGTAAAGGTTTGTGGGTTACAAACTATAAACGGTAAAGGTTTATGGGTTACGAACTATAATGGTAAAGGTTTATGGGTTACGAACTAAAAGGTAAAGGTTTATATGGGTTACGTACTATAATGGTAAAGGTTTATGGGTTACGAGCTATAACGGTAAACCGTAAAGGTTTATGGGTTACGAACTATAACGGTAATGGTTTATGGGTTACGAACTATAATGGTAAAGGTTGGGGGGGGGGGGGGGGGGGGGGGGGACGAACTATAATGGTAATGGTTCGTGGGTTACGAACTATAATGGTAATGGTTTATGGGTTACGAACTATAATGGTAATGGTTTATGGGGTTATGAACTATAATGGTAAAGGTTTTGGGGGCTACGAACTATAATGGTAATGGTTTGGTGGGTTACGAACTATAATGGTAATCGTTTATGGGTTACGAACTATAATGGTAAAGGTTTGTTGGTTACGAACTATAACGGTAAAGGTTTATGGGTAACGAACTATAATGGTAAAGGTTTGTGGGTTACGAACTATAATGGTAAGGATTTATGGGTTACGAACTATAATGGTAAAGGTTTGGGGGTTACGAACTGTAATGGTAATGATTTGTGGGTTACGAACTATAATGGTAATGGTTTATGGGTTACGAACAATGATGGTAAAGGTTTGTGGGTTACGAACTATAATGGTAAGGGTTTAACGAACTATAATGGTAAGGATTTATGGGTTACGATCTGTAATGGTAAAGGTTTGGGGTTACGAACTATAATGGTAAAGGTTCATGGGTTGCGGAGTATAATGGTAAAGGTTTATGGGTTACGAACTATAATGGTGAAGGTTTATGGGTTACGAACTATAATGGTGAAGGTTTATGGGTTACGAACTATAACAGAATTTAAAAAAAAAAAAAAAAAAAAAAAAAAAAAACTTCCTTTTTCCCATGCCCTCTTCCCCCACCACATCGTCCCTCATTTCTTCCTTCTCCTTCCTCTCACCTTCTCCTCCCTTCTCTTCGTTCTCCTGTCTTTTGTGTTCTCCCCCACACCCCACCACCCCCACCCCCGCCGGCCTTCTCTTCTTATTTTCCCTCCCGCCGTCTTCTCCACTTCTTTGTTCTTGTGCTTTCTTCTCTCTGTCTTCTCTCTCTTCTTCCCTCACTTCATCCTCTTCTCCACCTTCGCGTCTTCCTTTCCATCCTAACTCCCATCTTCCCCTCTTCCATCTCCGCTTCTATCGCTTCCATCGTGTCTTATTATTTCTCTTTCTTTTTTCCCCTTCCCCGCTTCTCTGTCTGTCTGTCTGTCTGTCTGTCTGTCTGTCTCTCTCTCTCTCTCTCTCTCTCTCTCTCTCTCTCTCTCTCTCTCTCTCTCTCTCTCTCTGTATGTGTGTGTGTGTGTGGTGTGTGTGTGTGTGTGTGTGTGTGTGTGTGTGTGTGTAAAACCAGTAAAGAGGATAAGGTCCGTTTTTGTTTTATGTTGCCCAGCCCTAAGTAGCTTAAGACAACAATACATTCCTGCTAAACTTAATAAATTTCTGTACCTGTTTCTACTATGTTTACTTTGGGCATGTGAACACGAAAAGAACGCTCAGAAATCTATCAATTTTTCTCCTATAAAAGCGTTTCAGCTGCGTGAAGTTGCTTTTTCGTTAAAACATGTTGTTTATTTGTATATGTCTTTTTCTTCTAATTGTGTGAAATGATTGTTCAGTTGCCACCCATCATGAGGGGCAGTGGCCTATACATGATTAAAACATCTGAATCTGAATCTCTCTCTCTCTCTCTCTCTCTCTCTCTCTCTCTCTCTCTCTCTCTCTCTCTCTCTCTCTCTCTCTCTCCATTTCCTTCTCTTCCGTCTTTCTTTCTTGTCTTTCTT
>JADBJO010001725.1:372500-385804 GCA_016801955.1 Conus betulinus
GTAAGTAATATGGACCTGTTGGTTTTGGCCAGTGCTCTTGTCACAAACACATCACACATAGATTTTGAACACTTTCACCATTGACTGATGGGATGACAGCAGTCTAGGTCTGAAAACAATACAATTAATAAAGCTTCGGCGTTTCTCTCTCTCTCTCTCTCTTTCTCTCTCTCTCTCTCCTCTCTCTCTCTCTGTGTGTGTGTGGGTGTGTGTGTGGTGTGTGTGTGTGTGTGTGTGTGTGTCCTTGAATAGAGATGAACAGTAGCCGAGAAAATGTTTCATCTTCTTTTAGCTTCTTCGCATCGAATCAATTTTTCACATTCCGGTGTGATATTTGAATTGCTTTTTGATAACCACCACATCTGTTAAGTATCTTTTTAAAGGGAAACCTGATCTTGGTGAACTTGAGATTTTCCAAAATTTTTCTCCATAAATCTGTGGAGATTTAGGTAAGAGAGAGAGAAGGGCAGGGGGAGGGGGAGGGAGAGAAAAAGAGAGGGTAAGGCCACATCATTACAGTGGAAGAAGAGTTGCCACCAAAAGTGACAGACTATAAGAATGAATGAAGTCCCATGCTGTCATTGTCACCTTGTTCTCCGGGACATCCTTGAACTACGGATACATTCAGCCAGTAAAAGGCAGAAAAAATTGAATGAATAAATAAAGATTTTTTTTTTTTTTTAACCGGGACATATTATTTCGACGGAAATATTTGAGGAAGTAATAGAGGGATTGGGATGGCGAGGAAGGGGGAAGGGAAAGGGCGTGGGGGGTGAGGGGGGGGGGGGGGGGGGGGGGGGCTAAGAGGGATAAATAGTAACCATTTTCCTCGTGAAAACAATTGTGCTTTTTACAGCTTTCTTTTGGAGACTGTTATTATCACCAGTGATGGCGTTTCATTGTTGTTGTTTTTTTGTTTGTTTTTTGTTTTTTTTTTCTTCCTTTTCTGGGGATGGAGGAGCATGAGAGGGCAAATTTGGGAATTTATTTTGAAAGCCTATGATAATGATTTTCCTCGTGAAAACATTTCTAATTTCTATGTTCTTTCGAAGACTTTTAGCATCAATCATGATGTTTCATTAATACTTTTTCCAAAAATGGGGGGGGGGGGGGGGGGGTGTCGGATATTTCTCTTTGAGGGTATTTTCTTTTCGTGGTGTATGCAGCAGTCCAGAATGATCACATGACAGTAATAATGAAAACATCATGAAAACATTGCTCAGAAGAGCAAGACTCATCGGTCATAGAAACAGGTTTGAAGATGGCTGACCGTGCGTGCCTTCAGGTACTTGGTATCACTGTCGCCCATATATTTGCGCTCAGTGTCAAAGACGTTACGAGCGACTGCTGGGCGCAGACTCAAAACTCGGAAGCCGCGGAAATGCTAGCCGCCATAATTCACTGTTTTCACCGTTGACGGCTTGGTAGGCCCAGACGGGTTGTGTTTTGTTGTGATTCACCTCATGACGACGTCAAAGGGATATTTTGTGAAGGGCTTTTGGTTGTTGGATGGTTGGCTGGATTTCACTACTCAAAACGCCATCTTGTTGTTCGACGCTTTTCGCGCAAATTCATACTAGTTAGTTCCCCCCCCCCCCCCCCCCCCCCTCATACATGCATTCCAAACATTGTTTTCATTTTAAAAACGGCTACTCATTGTTATAATACAGCCTCACATGAACCGTTTGTCTGATCAAGCGGTATTTGTACCTCTAGTATTTCCGGGTACGAACTGTGTATGTTGAGGAGGGGAGGAAGGAAGGAGAAGAAGGGAGGCAGGGGGAGTGGGGGGGGGGGGGAGGCAGCCCTGAAGGCACCCTGTGAGGGGGCTGGGCTGTGACAGAACTGGAAGCCACAAGAGACCCAGCCAGCGTGCAGAGGGCACGGTCAGGTCATCTGAGGCTTTATCCCGCTGTACTGGGGGGCAAAGCAGACAGTGAGGTAGCACACAGATAAACGTCGGGTTCCTGCATGGTTTAGTGGCTCCACACACGCCTGTCTCATGATGCACACAGGAGAGTTCACACACACACACACACACACACACACACACACACACACACACACACACAAATACACACACACACACGCGCGCGCGCACACGCACGCACCACATTCGCGCGCGCGCACGGAACAGCTCTTCTTACCAATTTGAGCATGTACTGTGTTAGGTGCGTACCGGGCGGGGTGGAGGGAAGAGGCGGGGGGGGGGAGGGAAGGCGGGGGGGGGGGGGGGGGGGGGGGGGGGGGCAGATTATGGCTGAACGTAATAAGACAAGGGTTTGACCTCTAACGCTCAACGACAACGTTTATCTTGTTTGTATCGCATAGGAGGTGGGATTGGTGTGTGTGTGTGTGTGTGTGTGTGTGTGTGTGTGTGTGTGTGTGTGTGTGTGTGTGTTAACAGGAAGCTGAAATAGAAAACTAGACCGTTAGAAACTAGACTCGTCGTCGTTTTTCATGTCTGCTACTTTCAAGTATGAATATTATTGATGGACATTCGGGGCTCCATGAGTAGCTGATTTTTCCTTTTTTTTTTTTTTTTTTTTTTTTGTTTTGTTTTTTTCTCAATGTTGTTGTTGTCCCATCTTCACGTGGCGAGAGACACAGTTGGCGGAAGACAGCGAATGGCAGTGTCGCACACCAGTTAAAAAAAAAAAAAAAAAAAAAAAAAAAAAAAAAAAAAAAAAAAAAAAAAAATTCTAACGAAGCGACAGGGACGAAAAACAAAGTTAAACAGTTTACTCTCTAATTCAACTTCTTTTCGACTAAAATCCATTCCATTTTCAGCACAACCAAGATTAGCGCTGGAGGTTTACTCAAAAAAAAAAAAAAAAAAAAAAAAAAAAAAAGGGGGGGGGGGGGAATCTCTCTTTACTATGTATCAGCCCCCCTCCCCTCTCATAACCGTCATAAAGGATGACGTCTTCCGATCGGGATTCTCTCTCTCTCTTCTCATATACCTAAAGCGAGAAAGTTCACAGAATTCTGCAAATGGCCAGCCCAGTACATGATGTGAAAACGACGAAATGCAGTTCTTTTGTGTATTTGTTTTCCTTGTTTATGATCTAGTCGGTGATTCAACCTTTCTTTCCCGTTTGATTAAGATCCCCTCCGTCTTCGTCACAAGGTGACTTTGTCGACTGTTAGAGATAGAAATCGGGAGAACAAACTCTTGTCCAATTATGAACACCGCATTGATCTCCTCCCATATGTCATAAACAATAACATCCTCTGATTGGTCCCCAAAAACGGCCGGCATTCACACTCTCCGTCTCTCATGCGAAGATTTTGAAGTGGGCCTTTCCTGTTAAGTTGTCGTCTCTGTGATTTGTCAGGCCCGGCGTCGTCAGTCACGGGTACAGGGGCAAGCGCTGTTCGTCGGCTCACGCTGCCAGTTTCACGGAATGTGTCTTTGTCTGCTCAGAGCAAGGCATGGAATGAAAAAGGCACAACATTCGTTTTGACGTTAGTTTCAAAGTGAGGTGACCGAGGGCGGAAAATGAAGCAAATTTTTAAAAAAAGAAAGGGCATTAATTCCGCAAGACTATACAGAAAACTGAGTACAGGACAAAACGCAATGCGTTTCGACCTCTCGGGTCTTATTCAGACAAAAAAAACAAACAAACAAACAATATTTCGGACAATGAAAACGAAGAGCAAGTAACCACTTCTCATATTCGGCGCAGAATGGATGGTGGATGAGCAAGAGGTCGAGAGGCATCATGTTTTGTCGCCACAAATGCTTAATTTGGCTGTTACTGTTATTGATCATCAAGTCCAACATTGATCGCTCAAACTCAAGATTTCGGATCATCCTCTGGTCCACAAGTATGATTTCCAAGCTCGACATTGTCGATCAAAGATCAACAGATCAACGCCAGTGATTAACGCATTCCACAAGAGCTGAAACGGTCACCAAATTCAGCTCACTAACGGCCGAACTGAAAACTGTTTCAACTATCGACAGGCGGTCAGTGTTCGCCTCTTGCCAGTCCTGTATGTGCAGCTGTTAGAAGACTTCAGTGTTCTGAGATCGTGTTGAACTGTGTGGAGGGGGGTGGGGGTGGGTGGTGGGGGGGGAGATTGTTATCAGATTTTAACAGAGAAAGGGAGTGGGGAAGGGGAGAGAGATTCCATCATGGCCATCCGCTTTATTTCGATGTTCGTGTCCAAAACAAACGGGTGCCCCATTTTACAGCAAACAAGTAGAGTAACTCTTGCTCCCCTGATGAAATAATGACAGGCCCATAACCCCAAACGAGCGACGGGCATGTAGTTATTTCACCATGGGAGCAAGAGTTACCGAACTTGTTTGTTGTTTATTGTCCACTGTTGTCTGCCTCGTTGAAGATTCTCTGACGCCTCATTGTGTTCTCACAGACCAACGCCAGCGCCTCCCGCTCCGCGGCCAACTCTGCCCCAACCTCCACCACCACCGCCACCCCCGCCACCGCCCCCACCACCACCACCACCCCCAACCAGCACCACGCTTCCACCTCCAGCCTGGCCTCCACCTCCTCCGCTGACGTCACCACGGCCCAGGATGACGCGGCGGGCGACGGGCGCGGCGCGGCGAGCAGCCCGAGCGGCCAGGCGGCGTTTCTGCAACGCGTGCGTCAGGCCAGCGAGGCGGTGAGCGCGGGCGATTTTCGCCGCGCGGTGGAGGCGTACGGGCAGGCGATGGCCTGGACCCGTCCAATCACATCTTGTACACCAACCGGGCGGCGGCTCTCTTCAAGCTGGGCCGCTTCTCCAGAGCGTGCAGGACGCACGTGCCGCGCGGGATTTGAACCCCAAGTGGGCCAAGGTGAGTGTGTGTGTGTGTGTGTGTGTGTGTGTGTGTGTGTGTGTGTGTGTCTCTCTCTCTCTCTCTCTCTCTCTCTGGCTGTGACCCTCTCTCTCTCTCTCTCTCTCTCTCTCTCTGAAAAAGCGTGTATCGTGTGTGTGTGTGTGTGTGTGTGTGGTGTCTGTCTGTCTGTCTGTCTCTCTGTCTCTCTCTCTCTCTCTCTCTCTCTCTCTCTCTCTCTCTCTCTCTCTCTATATATATATATATATATATATATATATATATTTATATATAACTATGGATCGATAGATAGATAGTGTGTGTGTGTGTGTTCACGCGTGCGTCCATGTATCTGTTTCCACATGTGCGCGTGTCTGTACGCGCGCACCTGCGTTCGTGCATGTGTGTTTGTGCGGGAGTGCATGTCTGTCTGTATGTCTGTACACCCACTTTCGTCCCACCTGATTGAAGGGCAGTTGTCTGTCACTGATTTTAATACTGTTTTCTTTTTTAATAGGGATGCTGGGGGAACGGGGGGGGGTGGGGGGGGGGGGGGGGGGGGGGGGGGGGGTGCTGTATTCTGTACACCTCGTGCAGACTCTGGACCAGAAATGTCCCACTTACCATGAGTAACATGAAAGGGAATCATCTCGCAGAATGGGGGTGGGGGGGGGGGGGGGGGGGGTGTTGATGATCGACGATAAGCGTGCAACATCGACGCGTTTTAAACTCCCCTCGGGGGAACTGTGTCCATTGTACTGTGCCAGATTTGTTGTTGACGCGAAAAGACTGAATTATCATGCTTTGTGTGACAACCCCCCCCCCTTTCCCTCCCCTCCCCTCCCCCCTCCCTACCCTACCATTGTGTCTTTTAACCCCCCCCCCCTCCTCCCCTCCCCTCCCCTCCCTACCATTGTGTCTTTGTAGTTCTTTCGCATAGTCTCATACGTATCGTCACCGTCGCATCGCGGCAAGGTATCTAGCAACTTTCAGCCTCCGCGAAACGCACCTGTGGTGAGGGAAGAGCCATGGAGAGCGACACCACCACACACAGTGGAGGGAGGGGGGGTATGCGTGACTCCTTGACCTGTTCGTTGAGCTGATTTAGGAGGCAGGGAAGGGGGAGGGAGGGGGTGGGGGAGGGAGGAGACAGAGGGAGGGTCAGGTGATTACAACGTGCTGCTGTTTGTCACGGCACTGGGTATTGCATGGCTGGCTGGAATACCTCCTACTTTTCCTGGGCCTTCCCTGCCCCCCCCCCCCCCCCACCCCCCCCCCCCCCCCTTTTTTCAAACCTTAACTGTCTCATCTCTCTCTCTCTCTCTCTCTCTCTCTCTCTTCTCTCTCTCTCTCTCTCTCTCTCTCTCTCTCGTCTGTCTGACGGTCCATTTTTTATTTGTCTCAGCTCTGCTTCTCTGTCTTGCAGGGTGAAGGTCGTGACTGAGGGTGTGTCGTACGTGTGTGTGTCGTGTGTGTGTGTGTGCGTGTGCGTGTGTTTGTGCGTGTGTGTGTGTGTGTGTGTGTGTGTGTGTGTGTGTGTGTGTGTGGTTGTGACTGAGGGTGTATCGTGCCTTTGTGTGTCATGTGTGTGTGTGTGTGTGTCCATGCGCGCGCGCGCTTGAGTTCGTGCTTGCGCTCATCTTAAGATTAAACTTTTGAGAAACGGGAGGTGAGAAAGAATTTATAACAAAATGTGCCTTTTTTTTTCCACTATCTGTGTGTTTCTTTTTAATTCTGTTCCTTTGACCATTTTTTTTTTTCTTTTCGGATTCCGTTACTTCGCTCTTTTCTTCCTCTTTCCCTTTTCTTTTTATACTTCCTTCTGTTCTTGCCTTTCCTTTTTCTTTTCATCTCTTTCCTTTGTCTCTTCTTCTCTGCTTCTTTCTGCCGCTTGCACACAGGCCACTCGTTTTATGCCCATTCTTATCTTGTTAAAAGGTGAAGAAGCTCCGTGGTGTCATTCAATGTCATGTTCCACTCACAGTCAGACATGTTCTTTTAGAGATGTCCCACCTGACGTGATCTTTGAGTTTCTGAAAGAGATAAACATTTTTTTCATCTGATGTAAGATTTTACGGAAGAAAGACTATTAACGAAGTTTCTGGTACGTTTTTAGGTGTATTTTAAAGAAGTGTGTGAAAAGATGTGTGTGTGTGTTTTTTTTTTTTTTTTTTTTTTTTTTTTTGGGGGGGGGGGGGGGGGGGGGGGGGGGGGGGGGTTTGGTTATGACTTGAGTTGATTTTAACGTAGTGAGAGCCCTGATATGGCCCTTTGCGGTCGGCTGGGCTATAAGCAGCATTACCTTACCCTGCTTCCTTCTTTCCTTTCTTTCCTCCTCCCTCCCTTTCTTCTTTCTCTGATTTCTTTTCTTCCTTCTTTCTCTTCATTGTTCTTCCTTCTTTTCTGCACTGCTTTCTCCATTCTCTTCCTTCCTTTCTTCCTTCTGTTCGTCAGTACTTTCTGTTTCTCTTCTCAAGTTCTTTCTCCATCTTCTCTTCCTTCCTTTCTTCCTTCTGTTCGTCAGTACTTTCTGTTTCTCTTCTCAGTTCTTTCTTCTTTCTCCATTCTCTTCCTTCCTTTCTTCCTTCTGTTCGTCAGTACTTTCTGTTTCTCTTCTCAAGTTCTTTCTTCTCCATTCCCTCCTTCCTTTCTTCCTTCTGTTCGTCAGTACTTTCTGTTTCTCTTCTCAAGTTCTTTCTCCATTCCCTTCCTTCCTTTCTTCCTTCTGTTCGTCAGTACTTTCTGTTTCTCTTCTTCTCAAGTTCTTTCTCCATTCTCTTCCTTCCTTTTCTTCCTTCTGTTCGTCAGTACTTTCTGTTTCTCTTCTCAAGTTCTTTCTTCATTCTCTTCTTCACCGCTGTTCTTCCTTTTCTTTCCTCCTGTACCTTCGTCCGTCTTTTCTTTGTAACGTTTGTACTTCAGTCTAATCCGTCCTTCTCCTTTCTTTCTTTCTCCTCTTCCGTCCCTTCAGTCTAATCCGTCCCTCTCCCTTTCTTCATTCTCCTCTTCCGTCCCTTCAGTCTAATCTGTCCTTCTCCTTTCTTCTTTCTCCTTTTCCGTCCCTTCAGTCTGATCCGTCCTTCTTCTTTCTTCTTTCTCCTCTTCCGTCCCTTCAGTCTAAATCCGTCCTTCTCCTTTCTTTCTTCTTTCTCCTTTTCCGTCCCTTCAGTCTAAATCCGTCCTTCTCCTTTCTTCATTTTCCTCTTCCGTCCCTTCAGTCTAATCCGTCCTTCTCCTTTCTTCTTTCTCCTCTTCCGTCCCTTCAGTCTAATCCGTCCCTCTCCTTTCTTCATTCTCCTCTTCCGTCCCTTCAGTCTAATCTGTCCTTCTCCTTTCTTCTTTCTCCTTTTTCCGTCCCTTCAGTCTGATCCGTCCTTCTTCTTTTTCTTCTTTCTCCTCTTCCGTCCCTTTCATCTAATCCGTCCTTCTCCTTTCTTCTTTCTTTCTCCTTTTCCGTCCCTTCAGTCTAATCCGTCTTCTCCTTTCTTCATTTTCCTCTTCCGTCCCTTCAGTCTAATCCGTCCTTCTTCTTTCTTCTTTCTCCTCTTCCGTCCCTTCAGTCTAATCCGTCCTTCTTCTTTCTCCCTTTCCGTCCCTTCAGTCTAATCCGTCCTTCCTTTTTCTTCTTTCTCCTCTTCCGTCCCTTCAGTCTAATCCGTCGTCCTTCTCCTTTCTTCTTTCTCCTTTTCCGTCCCTTCAGTCTAATCTGTCCTTCTCCTTTCTTCCTTCTCCTCTTCCGTCCCTTCAGTCTAATCCGTCCTTCTTCTTTCTCCTTTTCCGTCCCTTCAGTCTAATCCGTCCTTCTCCTTTCTTCTTTCTCCTCTTCCGTCCCTTCAGTCTAATCCGTCCTTCTCCTTTTCTTCTTTCTCCTTTTCCGTCCCTTCAGTCTAATCTGTCCTTCTCCTTTCTTCCTTCTCCTCTTCCGTCCCTTCAGTCTAATCCGTCCTTCTTTCTCCTTTTCCGTCCCTTCAGTCTAATTCGTCCTTCTCCTTTCTTCTTTCTCCTCTTCCGTCCCTTCAGTCTAATCCTTCTTTCTTCCTCCTTCTCCTCTTCCGTCCCTTCAGTCTAATCTGTCCTCCTTTCTTCTTTCTCCTCTTCCGTCCCTTCAGTCTAATCCGTCCTTCTTCTTTCTCCTTTTCCGTCCCTTCAGTCTAAGTCTAATTCGTCCTTCTCCTTTCTTCTTTCTCCTCTTCCGTCCCTTCAGTCTAATCCTTCTTTCTTCCTTCTCCTCTTCCGTCCCTTCAGTCTAATCTGTCCTCCTTTCTTCTTTCTCCTCTTCCGTCCCTTCAGTCTAATCGGTCCTTCTTCTTTCTTCTTTCTCCTCTTCCGTCCCTTCAGTCTAATCCGTCCTTCTCCTTTCTTCATTCTCCTCTTCCGTCCCTTCAGTCTAATCCGTCCTCCTTTCTTCTTCTTTCTCCTCTTCCGTCCCTTCAGTCTAATCCGTCCTTCTCCTTTCTTCTTTCTCCTCTTTCCGTCCCTTCAGTCTAATCCGTCCTTCTCCTTTCTTCTTCTTCTCCTCTTCCGTCCCTTCAGTCTGATCCGTCCTCCTTTCTTCTTTCTCCTCTTCCGTCTCAGCGCCGCCTCCTTTCATCTTTGCCTGCCAACGTTTTCTGCTTTCTCCCTTTTTTTCTGCCCCAGTTCAGGTTGTGAACGACATCAGCGTATTTTCAACACACAAAAAGGAAGAGAGAGAGAGAAAAAAAAAAAAAAAAAAAGAAAAGAAAGAAGAAAAAGAAAGGAAAGAAAGAACTAGAGCGAACTGAGTGGAGAAGGGAAGGCGACCCTTGCGTTGAACTCGTTCCTGCACACCTGAAAATTGCGTCTGCTGACAGCGTGTGTGTGTGTGTGTGTGTGTGTGTGTGTGTGTGTGTGTGTGTGTGTGTGTGTGTCCGTCCCAGTGTGTTTCTGACAGCCACCGTGACAGGTAGAACGACTTTAGTTTCTGACAGCCACCGCTGACAGGTAGAACTCCCTCCTCTTAACGCTCCCTCTCTCTCTCTCTCTCTCTCTCTCTCTCTCTCTCTCTCTCTCTCTCTCTCTCTGAATAGAACCCTTTACAGATGATAACCGTAAGAATAACTCTCAAATACGTAGACACATTCACACACGCAGACACGCATGCGCACTCGCACGCGCGCGCGCGCGCGCGCGCGCACACACACACACACACACACACACACACACACAACACACACTATCTGTCAGTGTAAGCGCACGATAAAAAAAAAGGAGAAAAAACAGCAATGTTGTGGTGTGTGTGTGTGTGTGTGTGTGTGAGTGCGTGCGCGCGCGCGTGTATGTATGCTTGCTGGTGGGAGGGGTGGGTAGAGGGATAAGAAGGAGGAGGGATGGACGGGAGGGGATGGTAGGGGGCACAGGGAGGGATCAGGGGGGGGGGGGGGGGGGGGGGGAGAAGAAAGGTGGAAGGGGGGGTAAGGGGGGGGGGGGGGGTGCCGGCCACAAGGCCAGTCCATTTTTATCTGGGTTATTGGTTCAGAACGACCTGTCGACCGCCTTCGGCATCAAAGGAATCGTCTGTTTTTCTTCCAACCCTCCTGTCACTGGTCGCCCCTCTCCTCTCCCTCCCCACCTCCCCCAAAAAAACTCCCCCATCCTTCACCCCCTTCCTATTTTGTCGCCTTATGGTCGCCTTTGTTTCTCTGTCAGGGCACTTGGCTTCGTGTTTCTGGCTTGAGTAAGTGGGTGGTAGTGGTGGTGGGGGGGTGGGGTGGTAATGGGGGTACGAGGGAGTTGGGGTTGTATACATTGCAACGTTGTTGACATGAGTCAGCAGTATGGGCCATTTTTTTCGTCGAGTCATTGCCATCATCAGTGTCATCGACAGGTCCTTGTTTGTTTCCAACTTCTGGGATGTGGGGGGAAGGGGGGGGGGGGGGGGGAGGGGACGAGAGAGGGGGTGGTCGTCATCTTTGTTTTCTTAGCTTTCTTCTTCTCTTCTTCTTCTTCTTCTTCTTCTTCTTCTTCTTCTTCTTCTTCTTTCTTTCTTTTATTCTTTCTTTCTTTTCTCATTGTCTTTATCGTCTTCGTCGTTTTTCTACTTCGTCGTTTTTCTTCTTTTCTTCTTCTTCTCTCTCTCTTTCTTTCTTTCTGTCCCCTTTTCCTTTTTTTTTTTTTTTTTTTTCTTCCTTTCTTTTTTTTTTTTTTTTTTTTTTTTCCTTTCTTTTTTTTTCTTTCTTTTCTTTTTCTTTCTTTCTTTCTTTCTTTCTTTGTTTTCTTTTTCTACTGTTCCATGATATTCGCCCTCTGTATAAATGACCTTCCTTTATCCGTCAAAGTGCAGCATGTGATTTATTTGCTGATGATTCATCTTTATGTTACGCTAGCCACGGTATCGATGAAGTAAATCATCAATTAAATACCAGTATAAAATCAGTTGGACACTGGTGTGATTCAAACGGTATGATCGTCCGTCCTTGTGGGACAGAATCTATGATAATATGCACATGCCAAAAACGACACAAAGAATGAAATGATAAGAAATGATGTAGAAAGATGACATTATCAAGCAAATCAGAAGACATGAATTATGCATCGTCACTGATGGAAATCTTTTCTGGCACGACCAAATTCACTTTATCAAACGAGTTTCGTGTAGGGTGCTTCAGCTGCCATAGATCCAGCATTTCCTGGTTGAAAGTCCCGTCTTAGAGTTTATTTCTCCTTTATGCTGGCTTGTTTAGACCACTGGTCTGTTATATGGGGTAGATGCAGAACCATCGATTCTAAAACCACTGTGGTCATTACAGAAACAAGCCGTTAGGATGATCTGTAGGCTATAACATGCAACCTACTACTTCTGTACATGGTACACATTTAGAATATCGGAAGATTCTGTCTTTTCCTTCATGTCTCAGTTACAGTGCCTTTAAATTCTTATGAAGAAAGTAACTGTTCACGATGCATGCCCGTACCATTGAAAGCCTGTGGTTCATTCACCAAGCCATCATGAATGACAGACTCATTGTCCACAAACCCAAAACATCGATTTATTCGAAATTAGTTTCTCTGTCAGTGCCAGCAAAGAATGGAACACGCTTCCAGTAATGTGTCATGGCATTCCAGCATTAGCAGTATCCAAAACACAAAGAAAAAAAAAAAAAAAAAAAGAAAATACGGCATGGCCTATACGTATTTATTTGTCTTTTCATTTGATGTCATCAGTCCCGAAGACGATCTATGACCAAAACGTTGAAGATTTTTTTTCTGTTTTGTGTGTGTGTGTGTTTGGGGGGGGGGGGGGGGGGGTTGTGTTTTGTTTTGTTTTGTTTTAGTTTTTTTTTTCCCCCTTATTTTCAAATATTTTGAGAATCCTTGGAGAAACAGTTTGTATAAATTACTTGTTTGATTCACATTGCTGATCTGCCCGCAGAAACCGGCCACAAAATGAATGTGCACAGAACGCGCTGATAAACTGTGTGGATAATGTTTGAGCAAAATGATCCAAACGCTTTCCAAGTGGTGCATGTGTCTGAAAATGTGTGTGTGTGTGTGTGTGTGTGTGTGTGTGTGTGTGTGTGTGTGTGTGTGTGTGTGATATTTTGTGTTATTGATTTATTTTTTTGTTTTTTTTTTTTCACTTTGGTCTTCCGTGTGTGTGTGTGTGTGTGTGTGTGTGTGTGATATTTTGTTTATTCATTCATTTATTTTCATATTCATTTTTCCATTTTGGTCATCCTGGCCATTTTCGCTGCATCGTCTGACGGCAAGGGCAAAGTTTCGGGGTAAAGGGGAATAATTCAAGCATTTGCTGACGTTCAGTGGCAATAGCGCAGTGCTTCCCCTTGTACTGTGGGTACGTAACGGAAGTCGCTGGCCATGAAGAATTTGATGTCAAGCACTGGGGAATTTATTGTAATTGTTTGCATACTGTTCAGTGGTATATGCGAACGTTACCTGATTTGCGTTTATCATGCATGAATACGTCAGCATGACCTGCACGTCAGCTGTCAGTCTGTCGCTGCCTCTGTTGTTTGTCTGTGTATCTGTCTGTCTCTCTCTCTCTCTCTCTCTCTCTCTCTCTCTCTCTCTCTCTCTCTCCCTCTCTCTCTCTCTCTCTCTCTCTCTCACACACACACACACACACACACACACACACACACACACACACACACACACACACACACACACGTGCGCGCGCGCAGACCAGTCTCACTGCCTTCCCACGTCATGCCACGTCCTGGCTGGTTGTGCCACTGGAATGAAGTGAAAATTGGGTCACTCTTAACATGGCTGCCGGGTCACTACGCCATGAACGAAATGTTTTTATATTGATATTGTTTGTGAATTTGCTTCTTTTTTTTCCTGACGTATTTGTGTCGAGAGCTGTTTCATAGCATGTGTTAAGTTCTTGTAAAAGGTGTTGAGAAATGTGTCCACTGTTAGTTTTAACTCCGTGGTATTTCTCTGATTGAACTCCCCCTCTCTTTCTCTCTCCTCTCTCTCTCTCTCTCTCTCATCTCTCTCTCTCTCCTCTCTCTCTCTCTCTCCCGCCCTT
>JADBJO010001726.1:0-7500 GCA_016801955.1 Conus betulinus
GGCTATGACATTTTCTTTTCTTTCTTCCCGTTTGTTTGTTGTTGTTGTGCTGGTTTCTTTTCTTGATAAAGATCAATTTTTAGGGTAACTTTTCAAAATGTGACGGGAGAGGATGTTTAGCGATGTTGTGAAAGGCTTGTTCACAAAACAATATTACCAATAGAAGCATTTGTACGTGTGTTATTAGTAGAGAGTTGTGATCACCAAGTCATCAACTGATAGGGCATTGGTGTTAGGTCTGAAGGTCTGCTGTAACAGTGGTGGCATATTGGACATCAGCAGTTTAACATAATCAGCTTTTGGGGCCAGTTTTGATAAGAGTGATGAGGTCTCCATAGGGATGGCATAGTGCTTCCATTGCAAGTACTGTACTTAATTAAGTTTGTCTCTTTTGGTGGCCAGTTCTTGTTTTCATTTAGTTCTTTTGTGTGATTTATGTGCTTAAGGATGGTGGGGGAGGGGGAGGTTCGAAGAAAAACATGTTGGGGAAGGAGGAGGAGTATGGTGGTGGTAGGCAAGTCAGTGCGTTTCCCCTGCGTGTGTAAAATACGTAAAGGACCACTTTTTTCCCCCCAGTAAACAAACAGATGCCAGATCAACCAGTTAACACCCATATTTCCAATTAATACAATGTTGTGTGCTGACTACCTTTATAATCTGAGTGATCTCTCCATTGAAGAAACTGGGAGAAATTGGTCAACATTGAACTTTAAAGCTTTTTTCCCCAAATAAGTAATCACTACATTAGGTAAGAATATTTTACCTAATAATGAAACACTCTCTCTCTCTCTCTCTCTCTCTCTCTCTCTCTCTCTCACACACACACACACACACACACACACACACACACACACACACACACACACACACACACACACACACAAGAGAAGGCAGTGTATTTTTCCCTCTATTCTTTTGACTTTTTGTCAAACCTACTTCTTAACATAGTGTTTCAAAAGACTAAAGGATTGAGTGCTATCTCTACCATTCAGTCATTCATCACAGAATATTTATCTGTCTTACTGTCGGTCAGTCAGTCAGTGTGTCTGTCTCAATCTCTTACAGTTATTTACTATAGGACTATATGTCTGTCTGTCTATCTACCTGTTTATCAATATCAGTCTACAATGAACATTATTTCTTAAAACAGTTTTTGATCTCTTTTACATTTCTGACCTATGATGTGAATTTCACTCTAAAATACGATTAAATTTCTTTCTGTTCATGTTCCATTGAAACAGTCATCGTCACACTGTGCCTTCATAATACACATTTTTTCAAGGGCATTTGTCGATACACAAGGGGTAGTTCCCAGCTTTTCAACAGCCCTTCTCGTAAGTAGTGAGAGCTTGACTCTGCAGTTTGGAGCCAGATTTAATTGCCGGCCGGTTACTGCCCTGTACAATTGCCTCGACTATAAATTATGAAACCTAGAGCAGAACCAGCCGGAAGAGCGCTCGTAAAATGAAATTGTCATTTTTTTGCTTCGAGACCGGTCGTACGGTTTTGTTTGTGGAGGAATAAAAACAGGTTGAGTACTTTTTGAAAATTTGGCCTGTTCCGTTTGTGGTGTTTTATGTATCTTTAGATGTCCTTTTTTTTTTTTTTTTTTTTTTTTTTTTCTTTCCAGTTTTTATGCATCAAATCAGAATATTTTTATGCATTTTCATTCCTGTGCTTGAGCTAACTGAAAAGCCTCTAAAATGCCTTAAAAACAAATAACAAAAAAAAAAGATTTAAGGATGTTGAGAAGCAACAATGGCAGAAAAGCTTCAGGAAGGCTGAAAATCTGTGAAATTTCTGAAAGCCTCAGAGATGTTAGTGGTGAGAAAAATGGGTCTGGAAGCACAAGAGAATATTTTTCATTCTGTCAGTCCTGCACTGTCGCCTATTTTCATTCTGTCAGTCCTGCACTGTCGCCTCTGTAGACAGCTAAAAAAAAAAAAAAAAAAAAAAAGAAAAAAAAACAACCCAGCAAACCCTTACGTGCAGCTTTTGCATCCCTTTTCAGTTGCTGTTTCAAGAGAGTTGCATTTAATGTTGTCCTAGAAACCTTTTCTTTCCTTCATGATTTCATCATCAGTGTCCTGTCGGTAGCATTACTCATGTCGTCCATTCTGTCTCTCCCTCGCACAGCCACTCTGAGGTTCATCCTGTTTTATTTTCCATCACCGGCGTGAAATCCGCAGGGAGCATTCAGCAGCAGATGTTCATGAGGCAACCACCCAGAGGAGACACTGCCCTGCTGCTGACTGGTGGTGGTGGTCGTCATCGGTGCCTGTTCTGATCCAACATACACAGGACACTACCTGCTCAGAGCCCCTTACTGATGACGGTAAATTGAGTAACTGCCTAGGTGCAGTCATAAGCGGGGATTCTCCGTCTGGAGGGCGTCACCTGTCATCCAGTGATGGTCTCCTTGACCTTGCCTAAGGCTGAATACTTGGACTTTAAACTCATCATAGCTATGGATGTGGTGAAGAAATTAAAAACTGGGATAACTGTAAGAGCAGGGCATGAATGGCCACAAACTGTGTTTATTTTTTTATTTATTATTTTTTTTTAAGGTCAGAGACTATGAAGATGATACGATCGAGCTTCATCCTGGACCAGAGCTATAAGACAGAGCTGTATTCTGTGCCCCATGCGGCAAAAATGATTCTGAGACTTTGCCAGTTATTCCAGCTTTAACCAGGCTTGAGAGACTCGGACACCAGCTACTTGGATCCAGAAATTTGAGAACAGTTTTAAGAGAGAGCCGTCCATTATGAAGTGGTTGAGACTGGAGTGTTTGGTCCAGTCTTCCCATTGTATCCCCATAGCATGCAGGACACTCAACTCTGGGCATCAGCCAGCTAGAACAACAAGTCCCCCAAATACTACTAAACGCCTCCAGCTTGAACGACAGTCTTCCAGCTTGTGACCCATGACGCAAACCATTGCACCACAGCAACTGGAAACAGATTCCTTCCCCTCCTTCCCCCCTCCTCCGCACCCCCTTCCCCCTTTTTGTTTATCCCCTCATAAATTTGCTTATATCATTCACAGTAACTACACTTGTGAGACTTTTTTTTTTCAATTGTTTTTTTGTTTTTGTAAACCTGCATTCGACACAGTCAGGAAGTAGTGTGAGTTTTTGGTTTGCGTGTGTGTGTGTGTGTGTGTGTGTGTGTGTGTGTTTCTTTGTAGGTGTTGCTTTCATGTTTACATTTGACACAGGGATTTTAGTTTGGACATTGATATTTTGTTGCTGTTCTTGCGTTTGACATAGTCAGAAAAATAGCATTTTTTCATGGAGTCTAGGTGTAGCATTGATAGAAACATATGCATTTTATGTTTGTTTGTTTTAATAGGAAAACTTGTTCAAAAATAACTACAGTATTTACGAACTGATTCAGATAACCAGAAGTCTTTTTTTTTTTAACATACTTTTGAGTGAACTTAGATTTTTCAAGTTAAATGTATAAATGATTTAAAAACGGTAAGTTTTAGGATAACGATTATGTATAGTTTGTAAACATGTTTGATTTACCCCACTTGTATTTGAATCTGAATTATAATTGTACTGACTGATGTTAGGTAACAGGTTTGTGAAAAATCAATTTGAGGAAAAATGTTTTTGTTTAACCCTTTAAACAATGTGGTGTGATTATTTTCAGAGAAAAGGACAGAAAAGCCACCTTGATAATTCAGATGCAGGGGAATATGACCTTGATACAGAATCCAGAGACGCCAAGTTAGTAGACCTTTGAAACTTTACCTCTCTCTCGTCTTTTCCTTCTTTCCAAATACACCATACTTCCCTTTAGTGTTTAAAAACTCGGTGCGAAACAAACAACCAGACCAAAACCAAACAAAAACGATTACAAAAAGCTGCAGAATTGAGCAGAGGTTGCGTACCATTTAGCTCAAAGTTCAGTGAAGATCCAGATAGTAACAATTCAAACGTATAAGAGATCTGAGTGTGTGTGGGTGTTGGTGGGATGAGTGTCGGTGGGTTTCCTGTCCCTGTCCCTCCCCCCCCCCCCCCCCCCCCCCCCAAGATTTCGCTGTGTGTTGGTGGGATGAGTGCTGTATGGGGTTTCCCTGCCCCCCCCCCCAAGATTTTGCTGTGTGTGTGTGTGTGTTGGTGGGATGAGTGCTGTGTGGGCTTACTGCCCCCCCCCCCCCCCCCCCAAAGATTTCGTTTGGGTGTGTGTGGGGTGTTAGTGGGATGGGTGTTAGTGGGATGAGTGCTGTGTGAGTTTACTGGCCCCCCCCCCCCCCCCCCCTCCCCTCCCCTCCACCCCCAAGATTTAGCTGTGTTGGTGGGATGAGTGCTGTGTGGGTTTACTGCCCCCTGAGATTTCGCTGTATTTGTGGGATGAGTGCTGTGTGGGTTTACTGCCCCCTGAGATTTCGCTGTTTGTGGGATGAGTGCTGTGTGGGTTTACTGCCCCCTGAGATTTCGCTGTGTTGGTGGGATGAGTGCTGTGTGGGTTTTACTGCCACAGAAAAGGTAATGAAGAGGAGACAGCACTGAAGAGGGAAACAAATCTAGCTGACTGGCTCTGCAAGGTATTGAAATATTTATAGAGGCTTGACAGATCAATAACTTGAAGCCTTTTTCAGCGTGTGAAGAAAAATTCATGCTTCAGTAAGAGCTTCATTTTTGTTCCAATTTTCCACCAGCTATGTTAAGTATGCAAAACGAAGGACAAGAAATAACTTGTGTACTTTCCGTCTCGACCGGTGTTGTGGACTAGGACTGATCGTTTGGACTCTTCCGGGGATGTGATTGATGACGGCAGGAGTTTGGGGCTGGCGAGGTGGGTGATGCGTGTCATTCATTATTCATGGAGTGGATGTCGTTTACCTGGCCATGAAGATGGAGGGTTGCAAGTATTGACCTGTTGATAGCTCAGTCTGTGAGGGGGAGGTTTAGGGGTGGCTTTTTATAGCCTGCGTGATTTTTGAGGGAGCGCAACGCGGTTGACTTGGGCAGGGCGGTGCATCGCAGGAGGATGTTGATTGGTTTGTTGTTCATGTCCCTTACTCGGAAATTGGATAAGTGCTCCCCCCCCCATCCCCCTTTGTTATTCAGGTTTACGTCAGTTTGTGTGCAAGTGTGTGTGAGTGTGTGTGTGTGTGTGTGTGTGTGCGTGTGCGTACACGCATGATGCATGCGTGTGTGTATGTAGTGTGTGTATGTGTGTGTGTGTGCACACGCATCTGTGCATGTGTTGAGATGTTGTTGAAACACATTTTTTACATTCAAGTGCTTAGATTATACCATCTGAAGATACTTTTATAAATGCACACATATATACACATGCACATGTATACACACACATGCACACGCACACAGTGCCACACACACATGCATACACGCACGCATGCATGCATGCACACACACACATATGCACGCACAGTCACACACATGCACACACACACACACTGATTGAAAGTTGTTTTTACTTTTAAACAGTTTACGTGTATTATAAAAGCAGAAAGTTGTGTGAAGACAAAGAGGGAAGGTCTCCCTAGTCGCAGCGGAGGCATGGATCAAGAGGGGATTGCTTCATGCAGTGACCCCATTGACACACATCAGGGGTCATGTTAGTTCACAGCCAGTAGGTCGAAGGTCGGTTAACAGGCAGTCAGTACTAGCCCTCAGACAAAAATAATCTCATGACCCCCCCCCCCCCCGTCCCCCCCCCCCCCCCCCCCCCCAAGGCTGGGTGGAGTGTCCACTGCGAGGGTTTGGTGCCCAAGTCTTTCTTCCAGGCGTTAATCGTGCCAGCTTTGTGGTGTTATGGGCTTACCTTGTTACTGTTTCTTTTTTTTTTTCCACAATGCGAAGCCGCCCGTGGCGTGTTTGTCCATTGTTGTTCTGGGGTCATGGCTTGATTGGCTGCTGAATTCAGAGGATGGACTTGAAGACAGTATGTAGGGGGGAGGTTACTGCCATACAGCCCCTCCACCACAAACGCAGTAGCTTCATCCATGAAAGCAAGAGTCTTGCCAGGGAGCATCAAGATGGCTTGCCACCTGCCAACCCACTGGACCCCTCTGATCTGCCACAGCCCTGGAATGAAGACTTCACAAATCTTCACATCTCCACAACAGTTCCACAGGTTGCCTCAGGAGACTCTCAGGATGACATCGTCAAACGCACTCTCACACTTGCCATGATTGCTGAGAAGTACCCTGAAGAATCCTGGATACATGCGTACACCGACGGCTCAGCAACCAACGCAGTGTCTGATGGAGGAGCGGGCGTATTCATCAAGTCACCTGAGGGACACACCACCACAGCAGGGATACCAACTGGGAAACACTGCTCCAATTATGCTGCAGAAGTTCAGGCCCTCATGCAGGCAGCCTCCATGATTCATGAATCACAGAGCGACTGCACCCAAGTTGTCTTCCTCTCTCTGACGCGCTGTCCGTCCTGGAGGCCCTTGCAGGAGACAAACAAACTTCCTCGTCTAATGGAGAAACTCCAGGAACTCGCCAAAAGTAGACGAGTAGTCCTGCAATGGGTACCTGCCCACTGCGGAGTCCCAGGGAACGAGGCAGCCGATCAGCTCGCCAAAACCGGAGAGCAGAGGAAGACAACAGACAACAGCGTCAGCTTCGCAGAGAAGAAGACCCTTGTGAAGGCTCTGATGCGACCACAACCCACAAGGGATGCCTTCCATCTTCTGGAGAGACAGGAGCAGGTGGTCATTATGAGACTCAGAACTGGCCACTGCCGACTCAATGCCACCTGCATAGGAAGCTGAAGCTGGCGCCTTCCCCCTCCTGCTCCTGTGGTCTTGAAGATCCGCTGCACACGAAGCTCCACGGCTGCCGACAAGACCTGGAGAAAACGGCTACATTTATCAACGAGGCTGGGCTGACGCTGTTTTTTTTTTTTTTTTGTATGTGTCTCCATATTTTCTGCCGGCGGCGCCATGTTTCCAGCGGTGTTGCTTGCAGAACGAAAATTGATTGATACAGCTGGTCAATATTGTCTTTTCGCTACACTTTCGCAGATTGAGAAACTGCTCCAGGCTTTCAGTCGCCTTCATTCATTCTGTTCGTTTGGGAGAACGAATAAAAAAAAAGAAAGAAAGAAAGAGTTACTGGCATATTTGAACCAGGCGAGATTGAGCATTATTCTGCCTGATCTTCATTGATGGGCTATGCGAGGCATTCAGAAACTGGCATTCATACAAAGTATTTCTGCACAATATAATTGGGTAGGAACTTGTATGGGCCGGGCAGATGCCGATTGTCCCTTTTCCACCTCAACACTAGAGTTATGAAAAATTGAAATAGACGGGTTCTTCTTGTAGAGATAGGAGGTCAGATAACTGTGTATGTGCAATGTTTCCATCAATTTTGTTTGTAGATATGAAGAATAAAGTGAGATAGTGGTTTAGCAGATCTCTGCATACATATCTGGGTGAAACACATGACCAGTCAGTTGAAAGTGGAAAGACTGCACTCAGCGTTCAGTCTATGTGTGTGTGT
>JADBJO010001726.1:12500-17500 GCA_016801955.1 Conus betulinus
GTTCCGTACATGGGAAGAGTAAACCTTCACCCATGAAACTGAATTGAAAATGAATGACAAGCATGCTGGGTTTTTTTTTTTTTTTTTTTTTTGTTTTTTTTCAAATGTTAGTATTTGTTGACATACTGATTTTCTTCATCGAGCCACTTTCATCAGTAGTTGGAGATAAAGAAGGTATGACTGCTCCAGGCCAGTTCATTTGTGATTTCATCAATACAGATCAGTATAGAGTGGGAATCTGAGAAGTGTTGATCTCTGTCTTCTGCGCGTGCGTATACGTGTGTGTGTGTGTGTGTGTGTGTGTGTGTGTGTGTGTGTGTGTGTGTGTGTGTGTGCGCGCGCGCTAAAGAAGGGTTGAAAGTTGTGTTACTGTCACATTCACATTGAAGTAGTGCAGAACATATGTACGGGGAAGTTAACCTCTTCGCTGCTATCATATTTTGCGAAGTCCCATGCTGGACGAAACAGAAAGAAAGAGTGTTGAATCATGACAAACAGCGTTCATCAGCTGAGCATTGCAGACAGCACTTTTTTTTTAACGAATGCTATTGGTCAACAGCATAATGAAGAGGCCAAGTAAAAGGAAGCAGTGCATGCAAAATGCGTTGCTTAGGGTTAGTTAACTTTTTGTAGTTTTCAGTACCTAGCTATAATAACAACAAAAAAGGAAAAAAAAAAAAAAAAAAAGAGCCTTTTGAAGTAATTCAAATGTAAGAATCTTCAGCCAACAATTATTCCATAGGAAACAAAAAGAAATGTGCTGAATGTTTACTTTTACTGCAGTGGCCTCCTCCTGACCCCCCCCCCCCTCTCCACCCCAGCATCAACTTCTTGATCCTGCCAAGGGGTGCTATTTGGCTCCCAGTGTTAAGTTTGTTGGGCTTTTTTGGTTACTACCTGTTTTGAGACTTGAGCAACGCCTCTGCCCAGTTCTGCATGATTTAACAGAGTGCTGTGGAAATCTTGATTGTCCCAACAGCATGCCGTCGTGGACCTGTCAACAGTCCAGAACATATGATGGAGAGGTTCCGCTGTGTTCATGGTTCTGCTCATTTGTACTCCAGGCATGATGTGTGGACTTGGAGTTTTGAACAATCCCGGTCTGAGCAGGTCTTTCATGTCTTGATCAAAATGGCCTTTTAGATGCATCTGATGGCGCCGTAAGTACTCCTGTGGTGTGGTCCCAACCATGCGTGATTTGGTGACGGACAGTCTGTGTGCTTGAGGAGAGTCAGTCAGTCAGTTCAGTGACTGGAAAATTTTTGAGGGAATGAAATGTTGGGGGTGCGGGGGTGCTGTGAAGGCTGTGATTCTCTTGATCAGTGTGGGCAGCAGAAAATGCTTGGTGAGGCGTAAACACAGGGCGGAGTTAGGGAAATGAAGCGGGAGGTCCTCCTCTGTTGAGAGTGGAGTCCTGGTATGTAGCTTTGAAGGAACAGTGTGCGTGTTTGTGTGCGTCTGTGTGTGTGTGTCTATGTGTGTGAGTGAGTGTGTGTGTGTGTGTGTGTGTGTGTATGTGTGTGTGTGTGTGTGTGTGTGTGTGTGTGTATGGCTGAGCACAAGTGTGTGCATGTATGCATGCATACATATGTGAGTTAAGTTTGTATGTGTGAGTGTATGCATGTGTGTGTATACGTATGTGTGTGTGTGCATGCATGTGTGTTTGCATACATATGTGAGTTAAGTTTGTATATGTGAGTGTATGCATGTGTGTGTATACGTATGTGTGTGTGTGTGCATGCATGTGTGTTTGTGATTCATGTGTGTGTGCCTGTGTATGTTTCATTTACATAGACAAGAGGGGATCAAGGGTAGAAGAGGTGAGAAGAGCTGTAAGAAATGCTTTCTCCACTCATGGGAGGCTCTCCGTGAGAAACATTTTTCTCCACTCACGGGAGAGACCCTCATGATAAATGGCAACAGGGGTTGTTGCCCTCTCTGAGAATAGCACTTCCCTGCTCTGGCAAACCCTCAACCCACCAATGCCGTGAACAAACAAGTACCGTTACTTTTGTTCCTGCAATAACAGAACCTGGTGCAATGCTACCACAGAACAAAAAGCACTGTGTGTGTCAGTAGTGTCACATTGACACCATGCATTGTGGACAAATGTAGACAGTAGACTCATGGTAGTGGGCATACCTATAATTACCAAACTGACAAGGAAGACTGTCTGTATTCGTGAAGGAAGGGTGCAACAGTGATTGCTAAGAAAAAACAGACGTAGGGAAGAGGGAGTGTGAGCCTGTCAGTCAGCACCGATCAGATGGTGTGGCGGCAGACCTGCATTCCAGCGATTGTGTGCATTCAGTTCCCGCCAGGCGGCGCAACTTGCCTTTGTCTGCCAGTTCTCCAGGAGGCAGGAGCAATGGAAAACTGAAATCAAACTCACCCAGGCATGAAATTGGCTGTATAGGAAGAATAAGATATGAAAAATGAAGGTAAAAGACACAGTGGGGGGGGGGGGGGGGGGAGGAGTGAGGAAGGAAGAGAGAAGAACAGGGGTGGGGGGGCGGGGGGGAGGGGTAGGGGATAACAGGAAAAGTGAGACGAAGAGAATGAAAGGAGTGGAAGAGTATGGGCAAAGGTAAGGTAAGGTAATGTTGTTTATAGTCCAGCCGACCGCAAAGGGCCATACCAGGGCTGTCATTCACACAGCAGAGTATGGGCAGAGTGGAAATGCTGGAAGAACATGACATGCAGAAGGAATGGGTTTGTAAGTAAGGAAAAATAAAGACATGGAGAAGAACAGGGTTTTAGATACAGGAATTACACGAAATGCGGAAGGCAGGAGTCAATTAAGGAATAAGGAAGGCATCAGGAAATAAAGAAAAAGAAGAATGGGATATGAAGAAGGAAAAGTCTATAGTGTAAAGAATTAGCTGAGGAGAAAGAAGGGAAGATATGCTCAGGCAGAAGAAGGTGTATTTAAATACAGTAAGAATGACATAATGCAGAAGGAAAGGGTTGTAAATACTGGAAGTGCAATAAGAAGACATAAGAAGTAACAGATCACAAAGCGCAATAAACATCAGACAGTCTAATAGTCATCTCAGGGAAGGAGGAATTGGATGGGTAGGGGTTGGGAGGTAACAAGGAGAATGAGACAAGGGAGCAGGAAGAGGTATAGTAGAAGTGGGTGGGTTGTGAAGTATGGGATGAATGAGTGATGAAGGAGCTGGGGATTTGAAAGAGAAAAATAATTAGACGTTGAGAAAGCTAGAAAGAAGGAGACATTGAGAAGGCGGGTGGTCGGAGGAGGTAAACTGAGGACGAGATGCGTGCAGTATTAGGAGGCTGGGAAATACAGGAAAAAAGTGGGATGGAAGGCAAGAGGTTTGTCAGTCACACCATGTAGAAGGAGAGGCAGAGAGAAAGCAGGGTGGTTGGAAATTGGAGTTACATGAAACACAAAGAGGGCAGGGGGGTTGGAAGGGGGGTGGGGTGGAAATGTGATTAAAAAAATGATACATGGAGAAGGCAGGGAGGTGAAAGTGCAGTAAAATGAGACATGGAAAGGGGGTGGGGGTGGGGGTTGTTGGAAGTGCAGTAAAATGAGACATGGAAAGGGGCGAGGAAGCATGGGGGGTGGGGGTGTTGGAAGTGCAGTAAAATGAGACATGGAAAGGGCGAGGAAGCATGGGGGTGGGGCAGTAAAATGAGACATGGAAAGGGCGAGGAAGCATGGGGGGTGGGGGTGTTGGAAATGCAGTAAAATGAGACATGGAAAGGGCGAGGAAGCATGGGGGGTGGGGGTGTTGGAAATGCAGTAAAATGAGACATGGAAACTGCCAGGATTGAAAATAGAATAAAATGAGACATGGGAGAGGGGGGGGGGGGGGGGGGGGGGGGGGGGGGGGGGGGGGAGAGGGTGAGCATGTGGAAATGTGCTAAAACAGTACATGAAGAAGGCAAGGGATAGAAATGCAGTTAAGTGAGACATGGAGAAGATAGGGGTTTGGAAATGCAGTCATTTGGGTGTATGATTTGGGGACAGATGGGAGGAGGGGGGGGGGGGGATATGAGGGAAGGAGGGCTGTACAATGGATTGAAAGCATAAGAAAAAAAATGAGAAAGATAACAAGGCAGGAGGTTTGGAAATTCCAAAACAGTGTGACCTGGTGAAGTTAAGGAATTAAGAAGCTAAAAATCCCAATGGGAGTCCTAAATCACAAAAAAGTTGGAGGCTTTTCAGTTCGGGTTAGGCACACACGTGTGTGGTGGTTTTATTGATGTGTGGTGGCATTGATTTTGGTTGCATTATTGATCAGTGTCTGTCGCATCCACAGGGAATGAATGGCCCCACGTGATCGAGAGCAATTCCTTTGCATCATTCATGACATGTACTTTGCAGCAAGGAAGATACATAACGATTATCTCTCTTGCATGCATAAATGATCACAGTTGAAATGTTTGAAGTGTTCTGAGTGTGTGCAGAAAGGAAAACGCAGAACTGTACCTCTGAGACTGAGACATACAGTTTCTGCTTTGCAGGTTCTCTCTTTTTTTGTCAGGTTTTCATGGGGCGTGTTGGGTCAGTTTATCACTCACATGGGTAATGACATCATTAGCTAGGCTTGAAGTCAGTCAGAGCCAGTCTTGTTGCCTGTAGAGACCCCTGTTTTCCTGCACGTTCCAAGTTCACTTGGACGTAGAGGAAGAGATTCAAACTGAGGTGCAGATTTCTAGATCTGTTCCTTTAGTAGTTTGTGGATTTTACTTTGGTCTTTGTCCGATCTTTTAAAATCAAGTGATTTGAGTTGTATGGATCTTGTAATAAAACAGTGAAATGAATAAACACTTCCTTCTCAATTTTTTTTTTTTTTTCTGGAACATTGTCCTCTTTGTACGCTAGATTCATCACCTAACAAAGAATCCTTTCTTTGAAGCTTCTTTTTTCTTTTTCTCTCTCTAGAAACATTTTTCTTCTTTTTTTCTCTATATACTAGAATTATCTCCTAACAGTGACTCCCCAATTTTTTTTTTTTTTTTAATGAAAA
>JADBJO010001726.1:22500-135000 GCA_016801955.1 Conus betulinus
TATTTACATTGAATAACTGCTGCAACAATCGCCTATAATAACATAATCAAGTACAGGACAGGGAGTGAATGTGAAAGAAGGTAGATCAAGGTTTTGCTGAGCTCTAGGAAGGTGTCTGAACTTCAGCATTGCTGAGACCTTGTTTTATGAAAGATCAATAGACTTTCAATAGGAGAAAAAAGATGTAGCTAATTAATAGAAGCTACAAACTATACTTATTTGAAGTTATTTCATGGCAATCCATGAATTTGGATGTGTTGGTTTCTGTTTTAGTAAGCAGTTGAGTTGGACCTCTGTGACTGATGGCCCCTTTACTGTGCTGGTGATTCATTCTTCTGTGACAGGGCTGCAGACTCCCGTTCTTTTAAAAAAATGTCTGCTGATTTTTCTGTCAGTGGTGTGTGGCTGCGTGTAATTCAAGACAGCAGTGAAATCACGTCCAGTTGTTCCTTTGGCAAGGAAATGAACGCTTAGAAGGGGGGGGCGACCAGATGTGTACTATAACTGCAGGGTTAATATTTCACTGGTCCTCGCATGCACTGGTGTCCAAAAAACAGACTGGGTGTCCAGTTGTTGAATGATGATGAATAGCCTTGGAAGTTTGAAAACTCATGGATTGACCGGGTGCGTTTGAAATATCTCTGAATGATTGCAGCCCTTACATGCATACATACATCAAAGCTGAAATCTGTGTGCAACAGACTGACAGATGTCTGTCATTAGGAGCACAGAAGCACAGCTTGGAAAGTCCTGTTTCACCTGTTTTCAGTAGTGCTGAAGAGCACCAGCCACCGAGTCAAGTGGAGTGATTGTTTCTCTCCCTTCACTTTCTACGCTGTTTATACACTGTGCAAAGTCTTCATTCCTGCGCTCTGGTTAAGTGAGCATCTCGTTCAGTCAGACACATGGGGGATAAATAGTTTATGCCATTATTTCATTCAGTTGGACACACTGGGATGAGTTCACCGTTCTTTGACCTCAGATCACCACCATCACATTCCACAGGTGCTTTATCGAAACTTTGATGTCATACATGATGCTTTATTGTGTTTGTTAGTTACATGCATGTATTTCAAATTTTTTTTTTTTTTTTTTTTCATATTTAGCACTTTTTAAAAATCACTTTTACAACAATGTATTTTTATGCATTTTTTTTTTTTTTACGAGCTGTCATTGACATTTTTTTTCTTCTGCTTAGAATAAAGGCTTAATTCACTCTAAAAGATGTATCTTGTGGTCCAGCCACCTTTTTGTAAGGAACCTATATCTGGTCAATCTTAGATCTGTACATAACTGTCTGCACCTTGGCTTTCATATCTGATCTTGATCGAGCATAAGTAAATATTTTGCTATAATGTTTTCATATCATTCAACGTCTTTTATTAGTGTTTGAAAAAGCAGTCATAGTATTACTTTCTTGAAGATGTCAGTGTTGTTATATTGAAAATTAACTGCTGAAAATGTCAATCATATTGACAGGTGTTCTAACTTGTAGAACTGTCTTCATGCTGGGGGCGGCATGAAAAGATGTAATACACACACACACACACACACACACACACACACACACACACACACACACACACACACATGTATATTCATATGATTCTGTCCAGTTTGATCATGCTAGCATCTTGTAATTGCTGAGAAAATGCCCAAGTTTAAAGAGGAACACTCAAACACACTCAGAGAAACATACATACAGACACGAACAACTGATACTGAGCTGGGATGATTTCATAGCCCTCGCTTTATTTACACACCAGTGTTTAAGTCAAGAATGATGGAAGAGGTCACATGGTGAAGGAAGGTGTGGTGGGTGTGTGGGGGGGGGGGGGGGGGGGGGGGGGGGGGAGAGAACAGGTATCTAGGGATGAGGGAAATAAGTGAAGTGGAAAACAGGGAATGGAGAGAGGACATGTGTGTATAGGTGTGTGTGTGTGTGTATGTTTTTATGTATGTACATGTATGAATGTGGAGAGAGAGAGAGAGAGAGAGAGCGAGCGAGCGAGAGACAGCGAGGTAGGGAGGTAAAAGTGGGGTGGGTTTGTGCGTGCACACACACACACACACACACACACACACACACATCCACCCAAGACCACAGGCAAACTTGACCATGTTTTGCGAGTGACACAGTGGTATAAATGCAGTCCTGAGTGTGTTTGGAGGTGTTTGTAACAGCGCGGTAGGGAGGAGAATTTTTTATTCGGGTACTTGTGAGGACTGTTATCTGTCTCTGAGTAAACAGGCACTCTTTTGTCAAGTAGGGGAGGGGTCTGGGGCCTTGAAGGAGAGTTCCTGGCGGTGGGACAGATTCCATTAGGGAGGTCACCAACACCGTGTAGAGATCGGTATCTTTGCAGTGGGCTGAAGTGTTGATCGGCCGCCGCGCGTTTATAGAATTCTGATAAATTTTATTGCATGGTTAATGTGCGTTGAATGTATTTACTCTCTGTCTCTCTTGTCTCTGTCTCTGTCAGTCTCTCTCTCTCCCACCCCCTCTCTCTCTCTCCCTCTCTCTCTCTCTCTCTCTCTCTCTCTCTCTCTCTCACACACACACACACACACACACATACACAATGATACATAAACACACACTCACATGCACACACACTCACATGCACACACACACACACACACACACACACATACAAACGCACACACACACACACACACATACACACACACACACACACACACACACACACACACACACACACACACACACACACCACATTCCCTAAAAACAGAAGGTTAAGGAAGCCTGAGGAAATGTATGTCGGTAGTCGCAAACACAGCCTTTTTTTTTTTCTACCTTTTTTTTTCTTGTGGCATCTACTAGTGCCCCCCCCCCCCCCCCCCCCCCCCCCCCTCCCCCCACTGAGACCACTTGTTGCCAGACCATTTATTTCAAACCTCAAACCTGACATGGCTTCAGTGGTTGGCCGCGCTATATAAAACAACATGATTTCTGTCCATCCACAATATGCTTTTTTTTTCTGTCTCTACTTCCATAATCTGTTGGGGTTATTTTCTCTTTCCCTGTGGTTTAAGGCTCATAGGAGTTGTGCTGTCCTCCGTTTGAATGTATTGTATGGAAGTCTGGCTGTGTGGTGAAGTTTTGAAGTTACCTTAGAACAACAACAACAGCAAATATTTCTCCAGAGGACATGGTTAAAAACTGATCCCTGTTTTTGTGTTGCAGAAGAGGAACCCAAAAAGGTAAGGCTGAACTGTGTTCTTGCTAAGTAAGTCTGATTTGTGTGTGTTGTCATTCATGCTTTGAAACATAGATAGTCTGCCATAAACTTTCTAAAGAAATGGCACTCTCGGGGTTTAAAAAAAAAATTTTTTTATCACATTAAGTGGACATTGTGTGGATCAGATTTCCTGTTCTGTTGATAGTTGGTGTGTGGAACCATGATTTTCTTTGTGCATATTTGCTAGAATGTGTGTGTGTGTGTGTGTGTGTGTGTGTGTGTGTGTGTGTGTGTGTGTGTGCGCGCGCTTGTGTGTGGGTGTGTGCATGAGTGTGCATGTGTGTGTGTGAGGGGTGGGGGTGGGGTGGGGAGGGGGTTGGGAGTAGGGGTTACGAGACTAAGCCAGAGCAAGAAGGAAAGAGAAAGTTCAGGCCTGCATCATGTGCATGTTGTGTAGAGAGAAGAGGGGAGAGTATGAAATGTGAGCATGCATGCATGTACTCTCGTAGTACAGCTTGTGAAGATTTCCTGTTGTGCATTATGCAAGTAAAACATGTTCTTGAATGAAACATTCTCAAACGTTTGCTTATTTTGCTTTCAGTTTTCATTTGATTATTCATACTGGTAAGTTGATTTTTGTATTTTTTTTGGTCTGTATTGTGATATGAGTGTGTGTGTGTGTGTGTGTGTGTGTGTGTGTGTGTGCGTGTGCGTGAGCGTGCGTGTGTGTGTGTGTGCATGTATGCGTGCTAATTTTTACTGGATGTATATGTATCAACATTGTGTATATAACCCCCACCACCCGAAAGTTAGTGCGTGTGAATTATCCGGAGTTCACCTGAACAAGGACAACAATGTTCTCACTCAATTAATCAACTAAAAAAAAAAAAAAGAGATTTTGAAGTTTTACAATTTTTTATTTCCTTTTATTACTTCTTTCTTTTAGCACAAGTAAGTAAGACAATTACTAGTACATAGTATTCTTAATTATAAAACAGCTGGCTACATTTAAAGAAAATGCAATTTGGATTATGAACAAACATGAAGCACAGACACTGCTACCATTTACACACACACAGAACCATGTTTTACTAACCTACACCATCACAATAAAATATCATTACACTCGGAACAAACTTTTGTTTTAACATAACAATTGGACATACAGTACTTAAGACAATGGCTCTTCAAAAAAAAAAGCAGTTACAACCTCAACATTGGAAACAAAAACAGAATTACCGGAGTCAATACTCACAACATATACACACCAATCATAACATTCATTTTAACAATAGACGCACTATTATGTTCACACACTTTGCAGACATACTGTGCAGTGTTTGGCAGTCACTATTTCAGTGACCAAGAGAGATAGGAATCGACACTTGACCTCATACTTCTATGAAGACTGGATATGATTTTCTTTTTTTTTTTCCTTCCAAAATGCAACTTATGTCCCATGGAATGGGTACACCATAGACATTATGAGTTTCTTTTTTTTTTTCTTCTAAAATGCAACTTATGTCCCATGGAGTGGGTACACCATAGACAGCAATGCACAATTTCAACGGAATGGGAAAAAAGAGAATTCTTTTGTACGTTTTTCATTGTATTAATAAAAGAAAGAATCAAGCTTATCCCATCAAGCCATTTTACCATGACTCGGCATATGGAGACACCTCCAATTTCATGTAATGACAGAGAAAAGCCTAGCCATTTCAACTGGTGATCAATGAATTAGACTTCAACTCTACCAACGACAGTTACAGCATCTCTCATAATTTATGAAATGCTGCATCTATCAAACAATAATTTTGCATCCCATCCAGACAGTAATCATTATGAAGCGATTCTGTACTACAGCAGAATTCTTCCATCACAAGAAGTCATTAACCGTTCAATCATCAAATGGCAAAAGCAAAAACATTAAACCCCACACAATCCAAATTAGTTTTTTTTTTTTTTTTTTTCGTTACACAAATGGCAATGAACTAAATGTAAAAAGAAAACTTAATGAAAACGGAACAAAAGGTCCGACATCGACCGGCGCTAAACCAGTTAAAACTAATTTTTATCAGAACAAAAAAGGTCCGACAACGACCGGTGCTAAACCAGTTTCAACTAATTCTAATCAAACAATAAAAGTACGATGTTCTGAATGTTTAATCCCAAAACTTCATTTAGTCATTTGTTTGTTCAATTAACTATACTAATCTTTTATCAACACTTGAAATAAACATAACATACCTGATTTAATATCTGCATGAACCCTCCACGTTGGTTCAATCTTCCATGCAATGTGCTACTCCTGGCATGCAATTGTCATTAACGGAAGTTGTCATTACTTCTTTTTTATCATTACTTTCATTTACATTATTTTCCTTCATTTCTTATTTACCACCCATAATAAGAATAATAACAAAATATCATAATTGCCTTGAATGAATTAATGAAAATAATCATTAAGAATCTTAATAATTTTGATCTACAATTTTGACTTTCTACCTAAAACAACCAAATAGGCTAACTAACTTTACCCAAACGACTACAATATTGGGAAGGTTACATGTAGACTGAGACAGGCTGGAGCATTACTGAAAGAAGGCAAAATGCAAACTAAACACACAAAATAAGATGCTTATATGATACACAATATGAAATTGATATTGCATCGATAAAACAATCAACAACAGCAAACCACCAAGCAAAAGTCCATTGAAATGTGATATGAGAATTTTTTTTCTTTTTTTTTTGCGTTCGGTAAAACGCAAAGTTAATAATTATTCATAAACACATTTTAACAAGGATGCGGAATGTATAGTATGACTGTGCATTTTTATCGTGGCGTAGTCCTGCAGGAAGGTTGTTTACTAATTTCGTGCAAGATCTCGGTTGGATTCACAGAATTTGCACATAAAGTGGATGAGCTGCCAAGATGTAGAAATGGGTAAAACAAAAAAACAAAAAAAAAAAAAAAAAAAAAAAAAAAAAAAAAAAAAAAAAAAAAAAAAAATCAGATCAGGTCTGTGTTTATGGTAACACAGCTGGAAAGTAATAAAGTGGTGGATTAAAAAAAAAAAAAAAAAAAAAAATTGACGTGACTTGTGCTCGGTGGTAAGGTATGTAGGTGTTCAACCCAGACATTAAGACATGATTCGAAATGATAGCACACAAAGTGCCAGTTGAATTCAAGTGGTGACGAGAAACGCCCTGCTTTGTCTGTGAAACTGCGTGCCCTAAAGATAAGGAAAAGAAGAGGGAAACTCAGTGTCATCCAGACAGTCTGCTGTGGGCCTGTATGGCCATTACTATATGTGACTGCTGTCTGTCATCACAGGCCTCCCTTTTTAGCACCTGTTCAGAGTGGCACATTTGGCGGCAATATTTTTCATATTTTGGTCTGATTTTTAAAGTGTGTTAGTGGGTCTCAGTTTAGTCTTCAATTTTTTATAAGTAAAGTCCTTTCAGTCAGTAACACACAGCAAAAGGTGTAAATGTTGAAATATCTGGAAATTAATATGCTGATGGATATATTGGTCCCTTCAATATCAATAATTTCAGCAATAAATTTAGCAATTTTAGCAAGAGTATTAAGGGATACATTTTTAAATCAAGTCTTTCTGTAATCATAATTTCAGGTTTCAGCCAATTACTGATACTGAATTGAATCTATCATGAAATAAAATCACATGTCTGCCCTGGAGATGCTGCATGCTGTCCATGTTCATGATGGTGTGGCTGGGGTCGGCAGGTCACACGATGGATTTGTCAGCCAAGCGGATGGCATTCTGGAGCCATCGCCAGGGTCATGTTATGCCAGCCAGCGCCGTGTCTTCGACGATCTGGGCCAGGGTGTCCTCAACACAATGCCTTTGAAGGTACGGACTTGGTGCATTGTATCCACCTATATATGCATGTGCATGCACAGTCATTTGTATCCATATATATATATATGTTCATTTTTGTCGTCCTGAGTGTTTTTTGTATGTTGCCTGAAGAAGACCTAAGAGGTTGAAACATGTTGTGTTTTGTCTTGTGATTCGTTTGTCTACGTTTTCTTGGCAGTTTGCTATTAATTACATTTAAAATTTGTTTAGATTACTGTCTGCAGTCGCCTCAACTTGCAACTATATAATATATCCATGTTTAAAAAAAGAAAAAATGAAACGAGCACTCAAACACCCAGGGAACCAGCATGATTGTAAATGCACAGATAACCACACATGCATATATGCATGCACACTGACACATCAAAGAGAGTAGCGTTATAGGTTAGATCAAAGAAGTGAACAACAAACTCTGCTAAAGATGTCAGCATGCTTGTCTGCCCATGACTTGTAGCTCAGAAAATTTAACCTCACTAAAAGATGTATTATGTATATCAGTTCTGCACAAACTGCTTTAAGAACAGCTTGTACCTAAGTGGCTTTGCCAACTTATTGGAGGTGATATGATTGTTGTTATACATATATTTTTCTGAAACTGTTTTTGATGTTTCATGATTACAGTTTCATTCTTGCTTTCAAGGCTAACAACAGGACTTTTTATAAACATGGTTAGTCTAGATTAGAATGAATCTTACAAGGTGGTGCTATGTTTTCATTTGGATTCGTGTAAAGTGGTACAAGTGTTGGTGGAAGTGAATTATTAACCATTGACAGATGTTGATTGCCTGTTTCATTCAAATTCAGAAGTGATACAGCTCGTGGAGGCAGTATCTAGAAAGCTAACACCACTGTTGAGGACTGTCAGTTGACATGTGTTTGTGTGCGTGCATGCGTGTGAAGTGGTTCCATTGTGTGGGTTTGAGCGGTAGTATGTTTGCATTTATCTGTGTGTATCATAAAAGCAACAACAAAAAAAAAGCCATTCTTTAAAAAGATGATGATGAGAAAGGTAATATATGAGTAAGTTTCATCCGGTTTGTATTGGAAAACGTCACAAACAGGGCTTTCAAGGTACCGACAGTTCTTGGCCTAACGGCATACTGTTCAATAGGTTTGTTCTGTATTGATTCGTTCCAAGTAACTCTAGCTATCGAACACGTCCCACTGCTTTTCTCACTTGCAGTATGTTTGTGTGTATATGTCTGCCTACCTCTGTGTGTGTGTGTGTGTGTTTGTGTTTGTGCTTGCTTGCAGTTGTGTGTTTGAGTATGTTTTTATGTGTGTTTTGACGTAGTCGCACTTGCAAGTCAGTGATTGTGTGTGCATGTGATGGTGATGGTGTGTGTAGTAGTTTCACAGACTGGATGTGTGCCATTCACAGTCCTGTCTCTTGTCTCGTTAAGGTTTGTCTTTTCTGTCTTTTCCTCCATCTTTTTTTTTGTTTTTTTGTTTTTTGTTTGATTGCTAAAGGGAAAAAACATTTCCTTCTAAGAAAGACACATCACTTGTTTGTTTTGGATTGGGAATACGGTGAATGCTTCCGTCTGAGAAAGAAACTACACCAGGTTTGTTTGTTTTTATTTGGGATCGCTGAAGGGGGAACCATTCACTCTGGTGCTTGAACTCTGACTGTTTTTCTCTTGGAATGCCAAAGGGATAAACATGACCTTAGAAAGGGTCACTGTTTTTATTCATTTGTTTTAGATTGCTGAAGGGGGGAGTCATTATATTTTGAGAAAGAGATTGTGGGATGTTTCGCTATTTGAACTTGCCAAGTGGGAAAAAAAAATTACCTCATGACAAAGGGAAATACTCTTTTTTAACATGTGTTCTTGGCTTGCCATCAGTGAAAAATGACCATTTTAGAAAGGAATAGGACTGGTTTGTTTTGTTTTACACTGGCAGTAAGGGAGACGTTCCCTTTTGAGAAGGGAACAGCTCTTGTTTGGTTTGGATTGCCAGAGACCAACATCTTCTTTATCTGATCTAAGATTTTACAGAAGACGGATTTTAATGAAATTTTCGGCACGTTTTTAGGTGTGTGGTTTTATGAATTGTGTGGATGTGTCCCTTTTGGGGAAAAGAAAAAAAAGATAATGCAGTAACTGCCCTGATATGACCCACCACTGTTGTCTGGGCTTTAAGCATCATTCTCTCTCTCTCTCTCTCTCTCTCTCTCTCTCTCTCCACAGACCTTCACAGAAAGGAAAGGCATTTGTATGTTTTGGACTGCTTAGGGGGAAAGCTCTTCTGTTGAAGGAAGGAACAACACTTGTTTGTTTGTTTTTTGGATTTTCATAAGGTGGAACACTGCCTTCACAGAAAGGACCGTTTGTTTGTTTGAATGTTTTAGATTGTGGTAGGGTTAAACGTTATGTTTTGAGATAGGAATATTGGTTTTAAATTGCTAAAGGGGGGTGGTGTTGACACTTTTTTGGGAGGAGGTGGGGTAGGGGGTGGGGTTGCCAAAAGGTAATAATGCTTTGCCGGAAGAAAACAATACCTTTTTAAGAAAGGAACAACCTTGGATGAAATGTTTTCCTAAAAGAAAGGTACTTAAGTGTGGATTGGGTGAGTGTGTGTGTGTGTGTGTAGTTGGTTTCTTCTTTGTTGTTGTTGGTTCTTTTGTTTTTGTATGTGTGTTTTTGTAGCTGGCAAGTGTAGGATTGCTCTCACAGTGCTTATCTTCATACAGACACTCTTGTTAACATCGAATTCTAAAGACAAGTCTTTCAAGTTTACAGCTATTGTTATCTGTCCCTCTATTGTGATGTAATCGTCGGATCCAATCCATTTAGACAACTATTGAGCACATAAATGTTAATGATTAGTTATATTTTTTGCTGCGTGGAAGCCCCCCCCCCCCCCCCCCCCCCCCCCCCACTGCATAAAAGGTGTTGACACGGACTGAGATAAAAGTATGTTTCATTAAGCGCTGTGTTTACCAAGGATACATCTTTTGTTCCAAATTCATCACCGCAGTTTTAACTCCCACCTGAGACCTGATCCTCTTGTCCTTTCACATTTGCAAAGTATTTTTCAGATTCTAATACAAAAATTTGAAAAAGTCACAGAGGCGAATTCGTTGCCTTCATCCCTGATGTGGCCCTTTGCGGTCGGCTGGGCTATAAGCAACTTTATCTTATCCTCTTATTCATTGCCCTGTTTATGTACACACAACATGACAGTTGCTGGGAAGTCTTTCTCCAGCCCTGAGAAGGTTTGACGCAACTGATTCAGTTGCCTAGCGCTACTTTCATGTATGCACCACATCGGAGAAGCCATCTGCAGGCAGCTGTTTAGAGTCGTCATTAACCTCGGTTGCCAGGACAGTTGTAGAAACACCAGCACAGGGACAATGCTCGCAGAATCAATGGCACTTCGAACACAGACGGAAGACCGTCCAGACTTATTGTATGCAGTAGGTTTTTTTTTTTTTTTTTTTTTTAGCTTGTTTCTCTCCCCCTTGTGTGGCTTGTGTATGAACAAGAGATCAATGAAAGGTGAAGGCCACCAGTGTTACGCTGCTTTATGAATCAAAAGGTGAAGGCTGACAATATTCTGCTGTATGAAACATTAAAAGGTTAAGGCTTCATAGTATTCTGCTGTCTGTTTGATTTAAAGCTGAAGGCTCTGTGCTGTTCTGCAGTGTTTATAAGAAGGCTGAAAAACGTGTGTAGTATATTAAAAACTGAAGGCTTGGCAAGCTTTTGTTGTTGTTTTGTAGATTAAAATGCAATAAGAAGTTGAAAGACGATAATATCCAGCTGTTTTATATATGTTCAGTGATGAAGGCATGACGAGGTTCTGTTATTTTATAGTTAAAAAGGTGAAGGCTGATAATATTCTGCTGTGTAAAGGATCAAAAGGTCAAGGCTTGGTAGTATTCTGCTGTTCCATTGATTAAAATGTGATGGCTGACAATATTCTGTAGTATAAAGGATTGAAAGGTCAAAGCTTGAAAAGATTCGGCTGTGTTATAGATTATTAAAAGGTGAAGGCTTTACAATTCTCTGCTATTGTCAGACGAAGGCTGACAATATTGTGTGGTTTTGTACAATAAACAACGAAGGCATCACAAGCTTCCTTTTTTTTTTTTTTTTTTTTTTTTTCGGGGGGGGGAGGGGGTATTTTTTTAGATTAACAAGGTGAAATCTGACAGTATACTGCTGCTGTATGCATTCCAATGATGAAGGTTTGACAAGGTTCAGTTGTGTTATACATTAAAAGGTCAAGTAGACAATACTCTGCTGTTTTATACTTTAAAATAATGGAGCTTTGATGCGCTTCTGTTGTTCTTGAATGCTGACAGTGATCAGCTGCTTCATACAAATCAAATGATAAAGGCTTGACAAGCTTCTGTTGTTTTATAGGGGAAAAAAAAAAAGGTGTGAAGGTTGACGATATTCTGCTGTGTCATACAATCAAGTGATAAAGGCATGACAAATCTTTTTTTTGTTGTTGGTTTTTTTTTTGTTTGTTTTTTTCGGGGGTGGGGTGGGGGGGGGGGGGTGGGGGGGTGGTTTTTGTTTTGTCTTATAGTCAAAACGTGAAGGCCAACAATATCCTGCTGTTTTATACGTGTTAATGATGAAGGCTTGATAAGCTTCTGTTATAGATAAAAGCTGAATATATGCTTTTTTTTGTTTTTTTTTTTTTTGCATCAAATGACAAAGGCTTGACAAGTTCTCTTTGTTTTTTTCTTTAGATAACAGAAAAGTAAGTGAAGACTTCTGCTGTTTTATGCATCTAAAGTAATGAAGGCTTTAAGGTTTTTGTTGCTTTATAGACGAAAAGGTTAAGACTGACACCACTGTTGTTTTACACATTCAAATGATGAAGGCTGGACATGTTTCTAGTGTTTTATTGATAAAAAGATGGCAGCTGTCGACACTCTGCTGTGTGATCTGCTGTTTTAAGGGGAAGGTGGGGGGGGGGGGGGGGGGGGGTGTTCTGCTGTTTCTATGCCTTGTGCTGCTGTTTTATGCTCAATCATCTCTCGTTGTCATCCAGTACCCACCTGTAGCACTGAGACAGGTATTGTTCTTCGTCCCATCAGTCTGTATGCAGAATACCAGAAGACATTCTGCGTGACCTGTGTCCCATCAGAGAAAGTTGTTAGCAGGGTCACTTTCGTTGAGTTAAACCATGTGCGTCTCCAAAGGAACTGACTATGCAGTTCATGGGGATGAACTACCAAGAAAATGGTTCTCAAGTTTAAAAGAGGATTGATTGTGGAATAAAGCTCCATAATCATTTTGTGGCGGTTTCAGTTGTTTACGTACTGCACCACAAGCTTAGTGCCTAGCAGGAATGATGGGAATATTCAACAGGGATTTGCTGTCTTTTTTGTTGTGTTCTTTACATGTCATGGTGGTGTTTCTCAAGGGAGATGGCTTGTGACACACATGATTATTTAATCCGATATGTGTACACTATCCTGAACACTAACATACACGCATGCATGCACGCACACACGCATGCATGTATGCATGCACACACACATTTATATATATGGAAGCACACATATATACACACATGCACTCTCTCACGCACACACGCACACGCGCGCACACACACACACACACACACACACACACACACATATGCACACGCACGCACACATTCATATATATGGAAGCACACATATACACACATGCACTCTCTCACGCAGGCACACGCACGCATGCATGCACGCACGCATATGCACACACCGCACCCCTACCTTGTTACATACACACACATACATGCATGTACATACTCACATATGTACATACATTTACATATGGATACGCACATACATAATGTACACGCACGCACGCACGCACGCACGCACGCACACACACACACACACACACACACACACGCACACGCACACTCTCTCTCTCTCTCTCTCTCTCTCTCTCTCTCTCTCTCTCTCTCTCTCTCTCCTGGGTGCCCTCAAGTTACGCCAACTGCATACCCATGCGTTGCAAAAATATCTCAGGTTAAAACTGAATAAAGAGACATTCAGAAAGCAGTGTGAAAAAATACTGAAGACATCCAGCTTCAGACATGCAAGTTACATTCAGTAACGTAAATGTTGTGCACTTTTAGATCTGTCGCAGCCAAGAAAAGTGAAAACAAAAGGTTTGTTAGATCTGACATACTCTTTGACGTCACTTACACTGATAAAGACGGTCAGGCCTAAAGAAATATTTCTAAGTAGATTGAGATAGATACTTTTTAGACATAGTCACCCCCTTTGAAGTAACTATGAGAAGAATAAAGCCAATAATCCTACTTACTATGAGCAGATGCTTTTTCTGCAAAATGGTGGGGCTTGAAAGAGGTCACGTGAGCCTGCAGCAAAGTGTTTCTGGTGACGTCTCGGTCAGTTTTGTAAAATGCGCATCACGTACATGTTGGTAACGCCTATGTTTGGGGCACCAGCATTTCATTGTATGGCAAAGGCTGAAACCAATCTGTGGCAATGTCAGTATCTTTTCCTACCTTGGTTTTTCTCTCGTGCACAGCACAGCTGAAGGGCTTTGATACTGGTCATTTTCCTGCTGAGAAAAATGGTAGTAACGTACATGTTTGCTGGTGGTGAACCACACACATTTTTCAGGTTAACTATCCTGTTGTGGTCTTCAGTAATGTCTCAGTTAAAAACCTGTTATATTTACCTAACTAGGGGTTTCAGTTAACTGTCATTTAAGATCTTTGTGGATTATTTTATTGGAATTGTAATATGGTAGGGCTTCATGAACAACAGGCCTACTTTTTTTTTCTTATCTCGGGAACAGGTGGTTACAGGTCGATTTACTGGAGACAATGCAGCTTATGCATTAAATGAGGTAGTGGAACATTAAAAGGATGGATTACTCATCATAACAACACGCATAAAAGCATATTATCAGTTTCGATTTTGTATTTTTCTTCAGCTGCTGAAGCTGTGGAAAGTCAGCGGGAACAGTCATGTACATGTTGTTTTGAGTGTGTTTAGTTCCCTCATGCACAGGAATAACGGTCCCACAGAAAACTAATACCTGCCCTGTTGTAGGCCCTTGGCTATGCAGTCTCACAATGTATGGCTGCAAGCAATTACTCTTTTAATACTCATGTGCCATTCTATTGAGAATGAGCAACATGCTCATGCATGCACATGCGTACGCCCAGTCACACACACACACAGATATAGACACACACACGCGCGCGCACACACACACACACACACACACACATGCACGCACGCAGGCGCCAGTGCGTAAAGTTTGTTGCAAGAACACTCTGTGTTCTGGCCTGGGCTGTTTCCGTTCAATCAATCTCCTTACCTGTTGGCCAATGTGGGTTATTAGCAATCAATACCTGGGAGTGTTTGCTGAGCTTCCACAGGTGAGATCCCTTTGTTTAACTGCATTTGACGGGACAAGAGCCTGACGCCAGACCTGTTCACAGATTCACGTCAAGTGTATTACTTGTATGTAAACGGGGGACGGTGGAAAGGCATGAAAAGATTTGGTTGTTTTGTAGATTTCTGTGTTCACTGACATCGTGCCAGTGAGATTCATTGGCGCGGTGTTGCATCTGTGTAAACCGGAGAGATAGACTCCTTCTCCTCTTGGTATAATGTCTACAGTCCTCCTCTCCTTTGGTATAATGTCTACAGTCCTCTTCTTTGGTATAATGCCCACAGTCCTCCTCTCCTTTGGTATAATGTCTACAGTCCTCCTCTCCTTTAGTATAATGTCTACAGTCCTTCTCTTTGGTATATTGTCCGCAGTCCTTCTCTTCTTTGATATAATATCCACAGTCCTTCTCTTCTTTGGTATAATGTCCACAGTCCCTTCTCTTCTTTGGTATCATGTCTACAGCCCTCCTCTCCTTTAGTATAATGTCCACAGTCCTCTTCTTTGGTATAATGTCCACAGTCCTTCTCTTCTTTGGTATAATGTCCACAGTCCTTCTCTTCTTTGGTATAATGTCTGCAGCCCTTCTCTTCTTTGGTATAATGTCTGCTATCATCTCTAACTGATCTTTACAACACTTGCAACTAGGAATTTTGGGTATGGAGAGGATGTGTCTAGCCTGCTTACCGAGACGATCAACTGCAGTCGGTGGGGGCGGATGGAAAGAATGGGGGAGATGGAAAAAGACCAGGTGGGTACGGGGATGGTGATTGGGGCAGGCTTGTGGGTGGTTCGGATCCAGGATTTGAAGCTTTCCACTGAAGGCGGTGGTGACCTTGCTTCAGTTGGAAGAGGGACCCACCCTTTGATGGTAGGTGGAAGGGAGTTCTTTCTGTAGCTGGCATTAGACATAGGAAGAAAACTGGTCAACCGGGACAGGTTGGTAAGTCTGGCAGGTGGTTTGTGGTTCGATTAGATGGAATATTGATGGCAGTGTAGCAGGTCCTGAAGCCCGGACGGAGGTTTGCCACCTTAGAGACCCTCCCCTCCTCTCTTCCCCTTCTTTCCCATATGCCCACCCTTTCTCCTGTCAGCTTTTTTCTTCTGTACTGAATAAGTACAAATTGTATTAATTCAAGTTGGGTTGCGTCTTGTTCTACAGGGGGATGGGAGTGGCAGTCTGTACAGTATTATGCTGTATATTTTTTTTTTTTTTTTTTTTTTGGGGGGGGGGGGGGGGGGTCTCCATCAGTGGATGTTAATAGGGTCTTGGTTTCATCTGTGTCTACAAGGAGAGAGGATACTTAGTCTTTACATTATGTAACGGTGGATTTTTTTTTTCTGTAGTAAAGTGTGTGTGAATGATCTTAATTGGATCTTTGTTTTAATCTGTGTAGACAGGGAGATAGGATGCTTACTTAGTCTTTACATATTTTGTATGTGTGTGTGTGTGTGTGTGTGTGTGTGTGATTGCACGTGTGTGACCCTCTCACCTTGTCTGTTCCGCATTCTTTCTCTCGTGCGTGCTTTCCATCCCATCCGTTCTTCCTTCATTCCACTCCTTGTCCACGGTTGAGTGTTGTCATCTGTCACCTTTCAGTCATTTCTGTCATCATGCACTCTCCAGTCGTCTTTCTGTCAATGCTGGGATCCACTGTGTCTTTCTCATATGTAGTCCCCCTCCTCCCTCACATTCCTTTCTCTTCAATGATTAAAAGCAAATGTTTGACAGTGTCTCTTGGGAAGAAATCAAAACAAATTTACACTCTGTGACATACAAATTTGTCCCCCTTTTCTTACACTTCTTCGACCTTGGTGTGTGTAGCTCAGTCATCGTTTTTTTTGTCACTCTACTGTGAAAGGTTTAACTGGTACCAGTGCCCAGAGGACTGGTTGAAAAATTCAGAGAGAAAAACCTTAGCCAGAGGCAGTTCAGTCAACAAATCAGGAAGTGTTCTCTTTATTCTTGTACCTTAGCCAGAGGCAGTTCAGTCAACAAAATCAGAAAGAGTTCTCTTTATCCTTGCTGGCTTGGAAGACATACAAATCGTGGCGCTGTCTTCATCTCTAGACGTGGATCTGGAAGGTGAATGGATGTGAGGCAATGTGGGTACGTTTGCAATCGATATTTTCAGTTGTGATTCCAGACAAGCCTGCAGAAGCGTTAGGGATAAACAGACCACCCCATTTAAAATTCCTCTTTATGTTGGTCTGGACAAAAGAACTGTCAGGATTAGGCATTTTACCATATGAAGTTTTGTGGACGCATATTGATCTTGCGCAACAGTTGTATGAGTTTGTAGCGCATGTGTGTGTGTGCGTGCTTTTGCGTGTGTGTTTGTGTACATGCACGCATGCGCATGCATGCATGCATACACATGCTTGAATATGTTTCTGCATATGTGTGTGGTCTGCATGTATGCGCAACATGTGCAGGTGTGTATACGTGCATGTTTTCCCACTCCGTTAGGCTCACAAAAGATGTTTACTGACTTCTGAATATTGATTTGTGTGTGTATCTATATGTTGTCAGGGTACAACTGCTCCTTGTTTGCCTATGGCCAGACGGGGTCCGGGAAGTCTTACTCTGTGGTGGGCTATGGCCAGAATAAGTAAGTATCTGACGGCAAACAGTGACTTGAACCTAGTGTTCACCGACTCATTACCATTTAATGATGCTGTCCTCATTCAAGATTCTCATGTCGTGGTGATAACTGTTGTTGTTCTCATTGTCATTTTGTCGTGTGGCTGATCGCAACGACAGGAAGGTGTGTAAAAAAAACCCCAAAACTGTCACTCATTCTGGCATTGTGGAATCAGTGTGTGTGTGAAACAAGACTGAGTAGAGGGAAAGATTTCAGCCAGTTGATTTTAATCTGTCTTGACACGTTTCTCTGATCTGCAGAGCCAACATTGACATTTTTTAGAAGTCTGTTGGTATGTTTGTCAGTCTCTCTGTCTGCCTGCACCGACTCTCTCTCTCTCTCTCTCTCTCTCTCTCTCTGTCTGTCTCTGTCTCTGTCCCCTCTCTTCTCTCTCTCTCTCTCTCTCTCTCTCTCTCTCTCTCTCACACACCCCCCCCCCCCTCCCCCTCGCTTCCTCCCTCCAAACCCTCTGTCTTTCTCTCTCACTTTCCCATGTGTGTGTGTGTGTGTCTCCCCGCTCCACCTATCTCAGTTTTTTTCTGTGTCTTATATAACAAGACATTAATTTTTATTTTTATTTTCATTTTATTTTTTTGCTCTCCGTCCAATCATGTCCAGTCCCTTAACTCTGGTCACTTCCATGTTCCTTTCTTTGTTGTCACCCCTTTGTTTTCATACCCACCCTCCCCCCCCCCTCTTTCCTTTCTTTTCCTCACCATTCTTCTTTGCTTTTTCGGCCTTTCTCTTTTCTTTCTCTTCCTTTTCAGTCCATCTCTGTGGTTACTGTGTCCTTCGTTTTCTTTTCTTTATCTTCCTTTGTTTGACTGCCCCATCCTTTTCTTCCTTTCTTCTTTTCTTGCTGTTGCCTTTCCACCCCATCTTTCCTTCCTCTCTCTGTCTGTCTCTGTCTCTCTCTCTCTCTCTCTCTCTCTTTCTTTCTCTCTCACACTCTCTCTCTCTCTCTCTCTCTCTCTCTCTCTCTCTCTCACTCACACTCTTTCTCTCTCGCCCAGTCTCTCTTTCTCTCTCTCTTTCTCTCACTCTCTCTCTCTCTCTCTCTCTCTCTCTCTCTCTCTTCTCTCTCTGTCTCTCTCTCTCTCTCTCTCTCTCTCTCTCTCTCTCTCTCTCTCTCTCTCTCCTCTCTCTCTCTCTCTCTCTCTCTCTCCTCTCTCTCTCTCTCTCTCTCTCTCTCTCCTCTCTCTCTCTCTCCTTTCCTGCCCTTCCTTTCCTTTTGTTCCTTTCTTTCCCTTCCCACCCCCTCCTTTCCACTCTTTTCCCCATTCCTCCTTCACCTGGTCTTTCACGTCCATTTCTTTCCTTCCTTTCCTCTGCTGTCTTTACTCTTCCGTTCCTTTGGAATCCCATTCTCTTTCCTCATCTTACCCACTCGCTTTCTTTCTTTTAGCGTCCGGTCCCAAACTTTTCTTTCCTTTGCTTCTTCTCCTTTTTTTTTTTTTTTTCTCATCCATTCCGTTCTGTTTGTTTTCTGTCCCTTCTTAATTTCCTCTCCTCCTCTTCCCGTCCTTTCACTTCGTTTTATTTTCCATTCCTTCTCCCTCCTCCTCCCCCTCCCTGCCCAGCCCACCCCTCTCCGTCCCTGCAGTGCCGTCCCTCCCTTTCCTTTCCCATTGCTGTTCTTTCCATTTCCCTCTTACTTTGTTTCCTTTCCCATTGCAGTTCTTTCCATTTCCCTCTTACTTCGTTTCCTTTTGTTTCCTTCCCATCTTGTCCTGTCCTTTCCATTCCTTGTTTTGAATTTTTTTCCCATCCCTTTGTCCTTTACCTTTCCCTACACTTTCCATCGCTTCCTTCCATCCTCTTCCCCATCCCATTCTTTCCTTTTTCCATTCTTTGCTTTTCCCGTTCTTTCTTTTTTTTTTCATCCGTTCTTTCCTTTCCTGTCCTACATTTCTGTCGCTACCATTCGGTTTTCTTCTCTGTTCTGTTTCTTACTTTTCTGTCCATCCATTTCTGTTCCTGATTTCTTTCCCTTTTTTTCTTTTTTTTAATGTTTTTGTGTTTTGTTTTGTTTTTTTGTGCCAGATCACCTTTCTCTTTCCTTTCCATCATTTTTTATGTCCTTTTTTTCTGTTACTTAGTATTACCCCATCCTGTCCATGTCTTTATGTCCTTTTTTTTTTTCTGTTACTATTTCCCCATCCTGTCCATCTCTTTATGTCCTTTTTTCTGTTACTTACTTTTCCCCATCCTGTCCATCTCTTTATGTCCTTTTTCTGTTACTTACTATTTCCCCAGCCTTTCTATTTATTTATGTGCTTTTTTCCTGTTACTTACTTGCTATTTCCCCATCCTGTCCATCTCTTTATGTCCTTTTTCTGTAACTTACTTACTATTTCCCCATCCTGTCCATCTCTTTATGTCCTTTTTCTGTAACTTACTTACTATTTCCCCATCCTGTCCATCTCTTTATGTGCTTTTTTCTGTGACTTACTTACCATTTCCCCATCCTGTCCATCTCTTTATGTTCTTTTTCTTCTGTGACTTACTTACAGTTTCCTCATCCTTTCCATCTTTCCTCTTTTTTCCCTGTTTTTTTTTTCCCCCCCATCTCTTTTCTTCCTTTCTCTTTCCGTTTTTGTCATAATTTTCTCGCCTTCTATTTGCAGTCTTTTTGTAGTATTCCTTTCTTTCTCTCTTCATGTTCTTGCCTTATAGTCCAGATGTTTCAGTGTAAATGCTTGTTTGGTTTTTCAGAGGGATTGTGCCCATCACCTGCGATGAGCTGTTCAAAACCATGCAGAACAATGGGGATGGCAATGTTGTGAGTCATCATGCAGTTGTGTGTGTGTGTGTGTGTGTGTGTGTGTGTGTGTGTGTGTGTGTGTGTGTGTGGTGTGTTTGTGTATGAGTGTGTGTGTGCATGTGTGTGTGTGTGGTGTGTGTCTGTGTCTGTGTCTGTGTGTGTGCGTTTTGTGTGCGTGTGCGTGTGTGTGTGTGTGTCACAGAAGAATAATGGAAAACATCTCAGGGTGGTCAAAAGGTTGTACTATGGTACCTGTGCATGTCAAGTGAGAAATGCAGAAACGTTGTTGCCAGTTTTGTTCACTTCATTTAGCTGGTTGGTTTCAAAGTGAGGAATATGCAGGCGGGAAATTGAAACAAATTTTGAAAATGCGCATCTTGCCCCAAGCATGCAAAGATAAATGATTGATTGTTCTTCTTTTTCACTGTCCTGAATGTTATCTTGTCTGAAGAAGACCTAACAAGTCAAAACATGTTGTGTTTTGTCTTGAAATTTGTTTGTCCTTGTTTTTGGCACTGACTGACTGTGAGTTGTTTTGAAAATTTGTTTCATTTAGCCATTCTTTGTTGTATGAAGTCATGTAGGGAATAGAAAGTTGGTAGGCTTTAGATATCTCATTATGCATTGCTTGTTTCCCACCCCCCCCCCTTTTTTTCTCTTACTCTTTCAAATGGACAAGCAATGCATATGTGTAAGTACTCACCTGTAGATATAAAAGTGTACACGCCTGCACATGCACATGCTTTTTTTTTTTTTTTAACATTTTTAACATTTTGACAGGCCTGATATGGCCCTTTGTGGTTGGCTGGGCTATAAACATCATTATCTGTCTCTCTCATGCACACATACATAAACAATTGCACACACACACACACACACACACACACACACACACACACACACACACACACACACGAACATGCACATAGGCATGCACATACATTCACATGTGCACATTCACTGTAGCCCAGCTGACCACAGTAGACGACATCAGGGCTGTGACTTTGTTAGTTAAACTCAACTGTCAAAATAGATGTAACATACACACACATGGACCCACACATGCACACATGCATGCAGGTACACACACCATGTTGTATACTACAGATAACCCACACATTGTTCTTTCCACATTGCGCCTACAAACGTTCACAACCCACCAGACTCTACCTATTCCTCACTGAATCAAGTCTGAATCTTTTTCATCCCCCAGCACGTCCACTTTTTTCCTCCAGTATATTTCATTCTATCCACTCCCATGAAAACCGACAGAAGGGGCAGGATGAAGGCAATGCCTTGCAGGTCTGTAGAAGCCCATCGCTGTTCTCGTTGCAGCGCTATGAGGTCACCTTCTCCATGCTGGAGATCTACAACGAGCAGGTGCGGGACCTGCTGTCCAAGGACAACCCCAAGGGAGGGCTGCAGGTGCGCCAGAACCCCAAGCTGGGCATGTTCTACGTGGAGAACCTGAAGAAGGTCCCCGTGGGCAGCTACGCTGAGATTGAGAAAAGGATGGAGCAAGGTCAGTCTCTGTTTTCGTTTGTTTGATTTTTTGTTGTGGATCATTTTTTTTTTTCTTTTATATTACATGAGGCTGTATTGTGTAACTTCATTCTTGCAACAGATTTTTTTGTTTTGTTTTGTTTTTTTTTTGTTTTGAATTTTTTGTTTTGTTTTTTGTTTTTATATTGCATAAAGCTGTGTTGTGTAACTTCTTTCTCACATCAGATTTATCTTTATTAAGTCTTTATTTCTCCTTCCACTGGTTAAGGCCACCAGTTTCATAACTTTAAAGATTTTGCTGCACTGTTTGTGCTTGTGTTTATATTTTATATCATCGATGTCCTCTGTCATATGGTGACCTACTGCTTACCTCTTTGCCCTTCCAATCCCCTTCCATGCCCCTCGTGAATCCCCTATTGCATGTGGCATGTGAGTCAAATAGGCAAATTGTCTGTCTAGCTTTCACATGGTACTCTGTATTATTCTTTAAATGATTCAATCCCTGTTTTCAATCTTGCATTTGATGAGACTTTTGTCTTTTGCGCTTTTTTTTTAATCTACATCGTTGACGGAAAAGATTGGATAGCTCTTGACTGATGTAGAAGTGGCAAGCAATTGCCTTTTGGCCTCAAAACAGTGCAGTTTCCACACGTGCCATTCTACAGTTGATTATGTAGTTTGTTTAGAAACCACCATTCTCAATGGTTGCAGTATCAAACCGCATGTAGCTACTTTTTCTGACTCAGGCAAATCATGCAACATGAAGTGGATATCTGGTATTCTCATGGATCTTCACGAAGTGGGGGTGTCAAGGTTGTCTACCTGTCTTTATTGCAAAATTTCTGGCTGATAGGCAGGTTTGTTTGTGTTGTCATCACACTGTCTGACTTGCACACGCAGGAGTTGGGTGTACCCTTCTCATACTATTTTCAACATTAAGTTAAGAATATAGCCCACCCTATAAACGGGGGTTTCATGTGTTTTCTGTTTGCTGACAACGTTGCACTATATGTGGTTGGAGCCATATCTGCCGATGTACTGTGTCGGCTCAACTTGGAAAGATAGGATTCAGCTGTTTGGTACAAGACATTGTTTGCCGAACTTTGTTCAAATTTGATCAGAGAATATTTACTGAAGTTTCCAAGACTGGAGAGAGACGTGATTCTTCAGCTTTCTGCTCAACAGATCCCTTTCCGAAATGTTCAGAACACATTCCCACTGACAGCTCTGTCAACACTGCTGAGCTCACAAGTTGGTCTTGGTACTTCACGTGGTCTGTACATCAACTCATAATGAATTTCTCGTTCTGCTCAAGTCCCTGTCTGCGTTGTTGGCGGTAACCTCTACCAGCTCAACTGTTGAATTAGTTGAACTGTGCATCTCTCTGAAATATGATGGTTGCAACATAGTTTTTGCTCGGATTTCCCTTCAGGTCAGTATACAAGGCAGTTAGATGGCTGATGAACTTGGCTGTAATTCCTCAACTGAAGAATTTTGCCAAGTCTGTATCCCTCATACACATTAAAACCTGAAGTTCTGACTGACTTCAAGACGACTGGAACATGCAGATGGATAACAAACTTTTTCAAATCTGCCAAAACCATGGGCAATGTTTACAGTCAATGATGGCCATAAAGAAGTTGCCAGTTGCGTTCAGGCCACTCCTTTTACACCCACTCATATCGTTTAATATGCACGGTGGTGCCTTCCATGTGATGTTCTACTCACCATAAACCACGGCCTTGTGGAGTGTTGGGGCTTACAATTTGCATGATACCAAGCGCTTTTCTGCAGATCCCATCAAAATCTTGGTCAGAGATGTTCCATCAGATGTTTTTTTTAATTTCTGAAAGAGATGAATGAATGATAACCAGTTTTAAGATTTTACGGGTGAAAGATGTTGATTTTTGCTTGTTTTAAAAGACATGGTGTGGGAAGGAGATCTTTTGTTTATTTGTTTGTATTTTAATGCTACCGTGTAAGGATATGGCTTTGACAAGACCACAGTGCTGATATGGCCTCTGTGGTGGTGGGGCTATAACAACATAAATTGAATTTGAATCTCTTTCATCATGTTGATGCTTGTATAAATATTTTTCTGTGGGATATGAATGGCTTTGTATCGCAGAGCTGCTGTTTGCATGTGTGTTAGTTGACAGCTTTTTTTTTTCTTTTTCTTTGTCTCTGAACTTGATCTGCCAGAGGATACTGTGAGATGGATTGATAGCTGGTGTGAAGGGTTTCAGCATTTTCTAATGGATTTTATTCATTTCCCTCAAGGCTGTAGGCAACTGGACAAACTTTTGGTTCACGAACATGAATCATCTGGTTATGCCATCTCGACAATCCAGCCAAACGTTTTGTTCTTAACTGCATGATCTAGTAGTCGGCAATACAGCATCATTGTCCAGAGCATAACCTGACAATCCCATGTTGTATAACTGTACATATGAGTTCATTATTCATTTTCAAGAATGATTGTGCAGCTTTTCCTGTTTATCTAATGTCGGTCCTCTACAGTCATCGTGGTTGACTGGACTCTGATCAATGAAAAAAAAGTAAACTTTTAAAGTCTAGTCTTGAAACCTTCATCAGGTTGAGTGCTTCAGAATAAGACTGCTCCTATGCTTACAAAGTAGAATATTCAGTGCACAGTGAAAGTTTACGATGTTTGTCCAAACCGTTGCAGGGCACATCAAATCGCACAGTGGCATCGACCAACATGAACGCCACCAGCAGCCGTGCCCACACGGTCATGACCATCACCTTTGACCAGATCATCAAAAACGCGGCGGGGTCGGAGACGAAGAAGAGCAGTGTGATGAACCTGGTGGATCTGGCAGTGGGGGGGGAGTGCAGGGGGTTGGGTCTGTGTATCATTGATTGCTTGGTGCTACGATGGATGAGGAGTACTCTTTACCTCAAAGTGGGATGTTATACTTCATAACACAAATGACCTTCCCGGGTGGTTGATTCAGGGATGGATGATGAAAGGAAGCCTGGAGCACAGCCCTGCTGTGTAGTCTCTGTCGGAATGGAACTCCACACATCATTTTTTTGCTGTTCTAGACCTCATTGATCTTCATTGAACAACCAGAAAAGTCCCAAAGTCTGTGTCCCTCAATGCCCTGCTGTTGTGGTGACCTCGCGTTCAGTTCTGTTGGCTCACCGATGCTCTGTGAATGAGCCTTAAAACCTGGTGAAAAGCCTTTGGAATATTGCGAATGGTGAATAATTTGTGAAATGTTCTGCATAACGAGAAAATCCTGTGAATAACCATTTCAGTCCTGTATATAAATCATGAAATCCTCTGAATAACCATTTCAGTCCTGTATATAAACCACGAAATCCTATGAATAACCATTTCAGTCCTGTATATAAACCAAGAAATCCTATGAATAACCATTTCAGTCCTGTATATAAACCAAGAAATCCTATGAATAACCATTTCAGTCCTGTATATAAACCAAGAAATCCAATGAATAACCATTTCAGTCCTGTATATAAACCAAGAAATCCTATGAATAACCATTTCAGTCCTGTATATAAACCAAGAAATCCTATGAATAACCATTTCAGTCCTGTATATAAACCAAGAAATCCAATGAATAACCATTTCAGTCCTGTATATAAACCAAGAAATCCCATGAATAACCATTTCAGTCCTGTATATAAACCAAGAAATCCTATGAATAACCATTTCAGTCCTGTATATAAACCAAGAAATCCTATGAATAACCATTTCAGTCCTGTATAAAAATCACAAAATCCTCTGAAGGGGCCATGGAACCCTGTACATAAAATTTGCATACCATCTTGCAGATTCTGGATGTGGCTGTATACGTTGCTGAACCAACTTGATTGTATTGTGACAGAAAACACGGGAGCGCAAAAAAAAAAAAAAAAAAAAAGAAAAAAATATGTTTCTTTTAAGGACTAGCTAGGTGTGGAGCTGCTGGATCGCTACTAGTTTTGGCTTTGCACATACAGGCAAGCCTGTACATTACCGGCTTGTTCCATAACTAGGCAAGGACAGGTGGCGCCACATACAGCAGCAGTCAAAATGTGTCGGCAGGGTCGGAAAGAGCAGACTCAACAGGAGCCACAGGAGATCGTCTGAAGGAGGGCGCCAACATCAACAGGTCACTGTCTGCCCTGGGAAACGTCATTTCTGTGAGTCACCTGTACCTGTTCTTGTAACACTCGTACTCATTTGTTGTGCTGCAAGCAATTGTTCCTCAAAAAGTCCTTCGAATGAGACTCAAATCCAAGGTTGTGGGGACATACACATAATATCTTGACGACTTGTAAAATCATATCAGAAGTTTTCCGAAGGGAAGGCCAGTTTGGTATGGAGGATTCCTACACATATAGCAAGCATTATTTGCAAAAAAAATTAAGAGAATGAGTGAAAACCTGACAAACTGATATTTGACTGAGTGGCAAGGGAAATGGTGGACTATAGCACCAGTAGGCAGTTCTTCAGTAGGCAGTCCATTGTGTAAACTTATGCGTGGATTGTAAAGTGCCTAGATCTTTGCATCCCATTGAGGATAGGCAATATATTGGTATTCTCAGTAATGAATATGATAAAAGCCATGTGTGAAATGTCTATGACTTGGGTATGTTGAATGATGCAGGTATGCTAGGTGTGGATGGTAAGGGGACTATTGTTTAAATTGAAAAGGGCAGGAAGAAAATGCAGAAAACAGTTTAGAGATTTCCACCAGCCATCACAGTTACATTTTTTTTTTTTTACCTGTAAAGTGCTGTGCTCTCTTCCCTGGACACACCTGTCAATGTTTCCGAGTTTCTCTTGTTTTCTGCTTTTGTTTTAAATCATGTCTTTCAGAATGTCTGTATTGATCAGTTCTTGTGTCTGATATTTTTTCTGTGTATTGATCAGTTCTGTGTCTGATATTTTTCTCTCTGTGTATATGTTCACTGTTTTTGGCAAACGATCTAGGCAGTTTTTGTTTGCTGTAATTTTTTTTTTTTCTCTTTTTAATCAAATTTGTCGTATAACTCTTTGCAGACTATCTGTGGGATGTTGTTGTATAACTCTTTGCAGACTAACTGTGGGATGTTGAGCAATGTTTAGGAGGGATGACCTTCAGGCAGATGGTTGTGTATGTGGACAGGCGCTGGCAGAGCTGTCCCAGGGCAAGAAGAAAGTGATGGTTCCCTACAGAGATTCCGTCCTCACCAAACTTCTGCAGAATGCTCTGGGAGGTAACAGGTAAGGAATGAGTGGTGATGATGATGATAGTTCACTGGAACCAACAGGTAATCGGTGAAGATTATGGTGATAATGATTGTGATGCTGTGTTAGGCAGCAGGTAAGCTGTGAATGATGATGATGATGATGATAATCATTCCCTGGAGGCAACAGGTAAGCAGTTGTGATGATAATGCTCTGTTAGGCAACAGGTAAATATTAATGATGATGATGATAATGCTTTGTTAGGCAACAGGTAAGCAATGATGTTGATGATAACACTCAGTTAGGCAACAGGTAATCAATGATGATAATAATGATAATGCTCAGTTAGGCAACAGATAAGCAATGAAGATCATGATGGTGATGATAATGCTCAGTTAGGAAACAGGTAAACACATAGACAATATGTTTTTTTGTGAAAAATATGTAGTCAAAAGATATAACATGCATTTAGATCACTTATGAGACAGTATATTTTTTCCTTTTCAGTGTAAATCTCAGCAAAAATTTGAGGATTATTATTTTGATGAGAAAGAACTAAATGGTTTTTACATAGTCTGCTACACTTAATTTCTCATCTAATCAAGACTTTGCAGATTTTTTTTTTCTCTCTTCTGTTATTTGCATATAGTCAATTTATGTTATTAGAATGCTTTTATTTTCATTTATGATATTCATATTGACTATTCTGAATAGAGTGGTTCATATTCAAATTTGAAAAAGAAAATGAATTTGGTGTACTGTTTTCTTACCCAGCTCCTAGATACATCACTGTGGTCACAAAGTTTGAGATGTTGTCATGCTGCAGTTTAACATTCAGGTGAATATCACCTCTGACTCCATTTCTTAGACATCATGAGTTGAGCCACCTGTTGATTCTCCTGTGCCTTCATCCAGCAAAACGATAATGATTGCTGCGTTGTCCCCTGCTGACATCAACTATGATGAGACCCTGTCCACCCTGCGCTATGCTGACCGCGCCAAGAAGATCAAGAACCAGGCCGTCATCAACGAAAATCCTTTAGACAAGCTGATCCGGGAACTGAAGGTATGTGATATGCTTGTTGGTAGTTCCTTATGGACAGTGTGGGTGAAAAGTTGGCCTCTGGCAATCGGTGAAAAAGATAAAACAGTTGTAGTTCTTTGAATGGTGAACATTTCTGATCTGTTACATTTGTTTTTGTAATTCATGTTAATTGAAAACTTTTGTGTTTGTTTACAGCCTGGCAAAATTGAAAAGGAATGTTGATTTCATTGTTTGAAGCTTTTTTTTTTTTTTTTTTTTTTTTTTTTGATACACAACTATGCGAAAATATTGAACAGCGTGAAAGGCTGCTTGTTAAGATGGGGGTTCTGATATAATGCTGGATACCACAATACAAATACTATCGGTTTTTTATCAGGTTGGGAATATTTTGATTACAAAGAAAGTTAACGATTGATTCTCGATCATTTGTGATAGATCAGAGCTTTAGATTTTTGTCAGCCTTCACTTATCTGTTTGTACCAGAGAAACGTACTTGGCAAAGTGTAAAGGGAGGTGTTCTTTTATGCTGTCGTAATGCGCTTTCATAGCTGTAATGGCAGCACCAGACTCGTCGTCTGTTACTGTCTTCCTGGCAGCATGTAAAACTGGTTTTTTTTTTTTTTTTTTTTTTTTTTTCTTTTTTGTCCGTCAGCAAGAAGCTGGTGATCTCAATGCTGCACATGGCGTATCGCTTTACACTTGTCCTGAAGATGTTGCTATCCACAGCAAGAATATTGTTCTGACCTGCAGGTTAACACAGACTGCAGAACATAAAGTCTCTTGCCTTGTCATGATAAAGCCAGCAATATGTGATCAAGACTCTACACTGGAAGCAGTAACAAGCAGTTGCTGCTGTCTGTTTCATTGTCGAGCTGCTGCTGGGAGGAACCACCTGTGATGTACTGCTCACACTGCAGAACAGTGTCTGTGGTGCTCCCTTCATCTGGAGTTGAAGCACTGCTCAGTCTCTGCATCTTTGACAAAACCCAATACAGAACAGAATGTATTACTTGTTTTAAAAGAAAGAGAGTGAGAACTAAAGAGAGATGCTGAGTCAGTCAGAACGGAAGACAGATGGTGAGAAAGAGACTGTCAGATAGAGAGGAAAAGCGAGAGAGATTGAGAGAGGAGACACAGAGGGAGAGGAAGAGAATGTCAGCAGTTTTTATCTCTCTCTCTATCTCTCTCTCTTTGTCTCTGTGTTCAGTTGTGTGTGTGTGTGTGTTCTCTCTGTCTCTGTATGTGCGTGTATTCTTTATTACTTGTATTTTTCCTTTGAGAATAATTCTGTCTCGGTACACATTGAGAAGCTAAATTTCTTTCATACATGACGAAAACTTAAGACAGTTTTCATCATGATAAGCGCACGCAAAGCCAGCCCTAAACTCTGTCTTATTCAGTACTATGATATGCGGATATTCACTCTCTTCAGATGAAAAAAGGGGGGGGGGGGAGGGGGGGGGAGAAAGGAGTGTATGTATTGCAGTTCACATTGGCTTACCACCAGTGTCGCGAGCATACACACGCACGCATGCACGCTATTGAGAAAGGAAACAAACGTGCACATACCAGACACAGTGGAGGCAGCTGCCTGGGAAAAAAACACCTTTGTTTGGCCAGCTAAGTAAGAACGGCATATAGGCATTTGTCATTCTGAAAAACAATGCGGCAATGGATCAGACGCATGAAAAGTCTGAAGCTCTGATAGATGCAGTTAACTGTTCCACTAGCAGATCATCCTTTGATTGCCATAAAACACTGTACGCAATTTCTGAACGTCAAGGAAGCTTTTCACGATCAGTTGGTCATCCTAGCGTGCTTCATCAGGAATTGCCCTTAGAGGTGTGCAGCAGGGCTGTTTGTGCTGACTCGATCTCAGTGAACAATGGAGATTGCGAGTCGGTATCCCAGGATCATTTCTTCTTTGCTGGTATGTGCAGGCCATTTATGTTGTTTTAATATAACCCACAGAACATTGGCAGAGATATGTGATTGTTGTTGAGAGTACCTGACTTTGTGCATGCTTTGCATGAAGATCAGATAAAGCCAAAAGTTTTTTTAGGCAAATAGTAAGTCCATTTATATTTTGGGATCAGAAACATACATTTAGACTCTTTGCCTACCAGGAGCTTTTGGGATAGGAACATAGACCAGGCTGGAGAAAACTTCTCAGGTCCGAGGACTTCTGAGAAAACTGCCTGATTTTCAGAGGCAGGAAAAGTGAACATCCAAGAAAAAAAAAGTCCCCAGAAAAAAAAAAAAAACACAAAATGCGTCATTACCCTGAGTCATACTGCCTCCACTGTTTCCAGTTCAGGTTCCATGATTCTGCTCTCAACGTCATGCCATGCACAGTTGTTATGGCATGCAGCAGTGTTTCTGTGTGCGTTAATCAGACTAGTTCAATGACAAACAACTGCGTAGGTGAGCGCTGTTTGTACAGCTTTTTTTTTTCTCCTGGTAGTGGATCATGCATAGGCTTCATTTTTTTTTGGGGGGGGAGGGGGGGGTGTGATGCCATGTGTGTCACAAATTGTAAATCAAAGCAAGGTGTTTGAGGAAGGCACGATTGTTAACTGTTGGAAGATTTACGTGGACTGATAAGACCACAAAAGGGAACGATTTTGATCAGCGGTAAAAGAGCTGAACCATACCCATTGTGGTTGTGACGGTTCTCTTTGAACTTGCGCAGTGCAAGAAGCATGTTGATGCCTCAAGAGCTGTGGACTGCGATCACAGCAGACCGGATTTCTTGATAGGATTAATGCTTTAACGTTCCCTCTCCCTTTCTCCATTCATTTTGATAAACAGACATGCATAGATTTTACTTTGATGGTGTGGCAGCCCTGACTGCTGACATGTCATCTGTATCCCATTGGTGGGCTTGCTTACAAACAGCAAGAAAAGAGGTGCACAAAGTGACTGTTGTTGCGTCTACAGTGAAGGAAATTGTTCTTTCATTACCAAGTTATGTGTATGACTGTCTGTCTAAACAAACAATTTTTATCAAATGAAATTAAGTAAATCCAAGAGTGCATGCCCTATGTCTGTGTGTGTGTGTAGTTATTTCTTGTGGTTTCTTTGCTTCCTGCATCGTAATTTGCCTATCACAAGAGACCACAAAATAGTCTTTGAAACTGGCCCTGGACCGAAGCCTTTTTCAGAAATTGTTCAACCAGTTGTTCTCCAGCCTGCAGGCGCTCTAACCATGTAAGTCTGGCACCTGTCGGAATCTTTTTTTCCTTGTGGAAGGATAAAGGAATGGTTTGACGAATACTGTGCAGGAAGAAAATGAGCGTCTGAAGAAGCAGCTGACAGGAGACATCGACATGTCGGCAAACGCGCAGATGAGTCCTGAGGGTAAGCTCCCATTGGAGTGTTTTTTTTTTTGTTTTGTTTTTTTTAATATATTTGTTATCAGTGCTGTCAGATTTTTGTCCATAGAGTGTTTGACTCTATACATACATGTAACTGTGTTTTCTGTATTTCTTTTAATGCCCTGTGATCAGTGCCACATTTACACACCAGTTTTTTTTCTTGCACTTTGTAAAATTTTATACTTCTCCATTTTGTTTGAGAAAAAGGTGTGTGTGTGAGAGTGAGTGTGTTGTGTGTGTGTGTGTGGTGTTTGTGTATGTGAGTGTGTGTATGTGCGTAAATTTGTACAAAATTTTAAGCCTATTCGTCCCATTTTTTTAAAAAGCATCTTTAAAGGAATGTAGTCTGTGGGAGGTAAATCATGAGTGGTCAAAAAGAAAAGTTAATCCAGAAAAGAAAAAAAAAAATCAGATCTTTTATTTCCCCATATTACCATCTACCATTTCTCACTAGTTTTCTAGTATGCCCTGTCCCCCCTATCAAGGGATCAGTCTTTATTTTCTGTATAATGATTGGTACTTTGAAGAGGTCAGTGATTGAAAATGACAGCAGTGTCTTGGACATTGGTGTGGAGTGCACCAGTGTGGTTGAATTGATTAAAACTTTGGATGACAAGGGAGGTAACTAGAAGACAGACCTGTCAACATTCAAACTACATGCGCTGTTAGATATTTAAAACACATTTGATGTGAATGGGATTTTCGAGTCTTTGTGGCAGTTTTTTAGTAAAAACAGTTTTTTCTGTTTGTCTACCATTCAGCAACATTAGTCTCATTGTTCAGAAGACTTTCTGAAAAAAAAAAAGAAAGAAAAGAAGTGGTGGAAAGTTTAAAGGCATAGGGTTTTCCTTATGAGGACAATTATTGGCAGATTGCACTGTACCATTTGTTTGAAGCTGATCCATGTGAGCGTATGATGTGGCAACAAAGTGTGGATTTGGCTGTCCAGAAATCAGCAAAATGAGGGCCCAGATGGAGGAACAGATCAGGGCACAGCTGATGGCCAACCAGGAAATGCTGAAAGACAGCGCCGAGAACTGGAATGAAAAGGTCAGTCACCTTCTTCTTCGTCGCTTCAGTATCTGGTAGCGTGTGAACTCGTTTTACCCTGTTTGGATACTTACACTATACTCGAGAGTATTGTCAGTTCACTCCAACTTCGTTGTGGTTGTGGAAAAAAAGATAGATAAAAGATACGGTAGACAGAAAGGACAGTAGACGACAGTACAGCAGCAAAGGAGGAGACAGAGTTACTGAGAGCAAAAGGAAAAGGGGACGTTACTAGCACAGAATGTCCAGAAGGAGGGGGAACTATTTGTACAAAAGACCCCCCCCCCCCCCCCCCCCCCTCCCAGGTATCCCCACAGGGGAGGTCAGTCACCAGCTGCTGTTCTCATAGGCTGCTGTAAAAATTGTGATGTTGGAATACCCTTTTTTTTTTTCTAGAATATTTCAAAAAAGGGAAAAGGAACAAGATATGAAGAGCCTTTTGAAGTAACTTCAGCAGTATTTGGATTGACAAGACAATTTTTTTGTTTATCTCAAATTTTGATCTGGCTGTCTCTGGTATGACAGCATTCCATGTGTTAAGTCAGTTGACTGGTAGGTAGATCGACTTGTTCACATGGTCTGTAAATGCAATCTGTGCCTGGTGCAGTGCAGCTAGAAGACATGATTGTCTGGCGTGCATTATTATTCCAGTGCATAGAGCAAAACGTGTTTCAACTTTCTGTCTGTGTTGTTACATTTTTATTTTAATTCATTTCCCTTTTTTTGTTGTTTTTCGTTTGTATTTTCTTATTTGTTTGCATCCACATAAACAAGTAATGCCAATAACATGTGTACTTTTTTGTATGGTTGACAGAACACTGGTCACTCCTTTAAAAATACACCTAACACACCTGTTGAAAATCTTTTCTCCTGTAAAATCTTAGATCTTAGATGAAAAATGATAATCTCTTTGAAAAATTCAAAGATCACATCAGATGGGACATCTCAGTGGCAATGTGGAATACAGACATATTCAGTTCTGTATACACAGCATGTGGATTGGCTTGTTCTCATTGTTTTGAGCTGTTCTCAAAACAGATGAGTAGAACAGAAATTCAGTTTACTAAGTATATATTGGAATACCAAAGGGGAACAATTCGGCTGTTTGTTCTGCTAATACATCAAAGGGTAACAACTCATCAGCAGTCAAGGGGATAGTCATTTGTAAAATGACTTTACGCCTTATTTTACTAAATGCTCTTTGTTATTGTTCTACTACTACTACTACTTCTGGAACTCTTACAATGAATAGAAGTTGTAAAGAAGAAACTGTGATCTATCGGCAAGTACACTGACTGACTGCTGATGCTTGTCGTCTTCCAGTTGTCTGCAGCACGCACGGAAACAGACGCCATTGCCCAGGAAGAGAGCCGGGAGTTGAATCGTCGCAACAAAGACCCCCCACCTGGTCAACCTGAACGAGGATCCCATGCTTTCGGGGGTTGTCTTTCACTTTTTGGAAGGGGAGAAAACCACCTTTGGCCGCAAGGACGCCAGTCCAGCTCCTAACATCTGTTTGACCGGTTTGAGGTAGGTAATTGCTTGATTTTACATGTCTGTTTACGGCAGTGTACCAAAAGAAAAGGAAAACAATGTAAAAAAAAAAAAAAAAAAAAAACTTGCATTCACCTTTCAAGCCATATTTGTCTTAGGCCTTAGAAGTTAGTTGATCCTCATCTAAGACAGGCCAACGTCTCATGTCGATAGCCTTTTCCAACGGTGCATTTGAATGTTCCTGGGGTTGAAATATAGCATTTGGCGATGGTACTTAAACCTACATGTTTAAGGAAAAGGCTGCACTTTAATGGGAAAGAAAAATTGGAAGGGGGCTGTGACCAGGTGCATGTACTGACTTCACTTTTTTTTTTTTTCAATATTCAGTTACATCCGAGTTATCTCCCATTTCAGTCTGACTAATTTTATAGAGCAGATACTCGGTGGAACTGCTGTTTCAAAAACAGCACAGCAAGCAAAAGTGATCATCTTAAGACAAGACAGACACATCAGAAAATGATTTTGCCCGCAAGGTCAGTACAACACCTGAGCCCAGTAGGACAAAGCCCTTGGCCTGTGCAGTGTAGAACATATTTCAGTGGAGAAACTTGCCTCTTGATGAGAGATTTCTTTCTGCTTGAAGGCATATGTGAAATGTACTTCGATGTCGTACTGACTCCAGCTGCATTTTGATCTGACTGGCTGGTACAGAAGCATTTCCCCTTTCCATCCCACTCCCCTCCAGCCTGTCCCCACTCTCTTGATGTGATATTGTAATCTGTGTGTAATGATATGAAAGTTCCTTGCAATCTGCCATTCATCGCCAGATGAGAAGTAGAACACGTTTTTTTTTTACTTCAATTTATAGTTCATTTCAATTTTTTTTTTTTTTTTTTTTTTTAAACTGTCTTAACACAAAGAGACCCTTATGGGCAGATTTGATCGGCAAAGTTTGCAGCTGTGTGTATGTTGATATGTGATGGATTCCTCTGTACTGTGGGGATGGGGTGGAGGTGATGGGATAGGGGGGCAAAAAGATGGGAGTAGAGATGACTGTGCGCTCGTTTGTGAAATTTATGTTCAAGAATTCCGCTTTGTTATGTTTGTTCACTGTTCTTATAAAAAAAATGATTATCAACACAGACTGCTTACATAGTATCAACAGTGATAACAGTTGTTGCAAGATGAAAATGATCTGTTATCAATCTTTTCATGAAGAACTGTGAGAAATGTCTGCTGCTGTTTGTTGATAACTGTCAACAGAAACAGTGGTTCATGAAATCCACATACATCATTCTGAAATTGTTGCTGTGTGTCGTTGGCTATTAGAAAACCGAAGCAGTAACATAAGAATATTCACTGGTAATCTTTGGTTGATTTTTGCGTCCATGTGTTGTTTGTATTTCTGAATATAGTTCTTAGACTTGGGAAAAGAAAACTGTTAATTACGGGAAATTTGCGTGACTGGTCCTTCGCTCCATAAGCAGCATCCTGGCAAGTGGTGTATGGGTTTGTCCCCCAGCATCCAGAAGCAGCATGCTGTGATAACCAATCGAAATGGAGAGATAGAGATTGAGCCAGCCGTCCAAGGCGCCAAGATCAAAGTGAACGGCATGCCTCTGACAGGGAAAACAACACTGAGTCACTATGACCGCGCGTCCTCTTCGGTGAGACCCACATGTCTGATTCTCTCTGTGTGTTCTGTGTGTGGACGTGTGCCAGAATATTTTAACAGGAACATTCCTTTCAAATAAATCAGGATCCTAATCCCAGATGAGTCCAGTGTTTTGTCATTATTAAAGCAAAGATGAATGAGGGTGGCAAACTATTCAAGTTTTGGTTTTTGTTTTTGTTTGTTTGTTTTTTTAATATAAGATAAGCAGCTTTGATCAGAACATTGACAATGGATAGCTGATGATAACATGGCTGTAACAGCAGATTTACTTTCTATCTTGATTGGTCTTTTCTAATGGCTGACTACTATGATGCATTATGTGATTAGCATAGTAGACTTTGCCATGACTATTTCAAGTTAAGATTTGGGTTCAGTCATGGTTAATGGGAGACTATTATTTGACTTTGCTTCTTTTAATTTCCATTTTTTTTTTTTTTATGTTGCTGTTCATGAACTATTCAACCTTCATGTGAGCTTCTTTATGACCTGGGTTATGCAGTTCTTGGTGCAGCTGTTGAAAACAGACTTAGCAAGTGTACATTGTGTCCCACTTGCTGAGAGTTGGTTAACAGGAGGACGTTTCACAGGAGTTGGTGTAATGGGGTCTCACATTACTTGATTCTCCCTCTATAATGTGCAAGTGAAAAAAAAACATGTTTAAGACATTTTGAAAAGAGTCTTTTAGCTGGTTTTTTTTTTTTTTTCATTTGAAATTGGTCTTGTATCTGTACAGATGAAGATTTGTTGGGGGGGGGGGGGGGGTAATGTTTTCAGTAAATGTGTCTGATAAAGGTGGATTAGCATATTCATGTAAACAGTATAATAAAGGTCTAGGGCAGGTTTTGTTTAAAAAAAGCAAAAATCCTGCATGATGCAGACACTTCAAGAACATAGAGTGGGCTCTGAGCATGTAAACTGCTGGGTCAGTGATAGTGGCTTTCTGCCCTGACACTGTTGTGTAATGTCAGGAAAAGCAGATTTGTAGAGAGTCAGAATAAGCAATCAACTTTTTGCCTGTTCAGCTGTGACTGTCATGTTGTGTTTGAAGCTGAAACTCACCATTCTGATCACCTGTCCTGCATGTAGGGTACTGAGCGGCAGCTTGGTCATGGCAGGTACTCCATCAGCTCAACTACAGTCACATAACAATTGTTAAAGGGGTGTTCTGTGTTGCCTTCTGGTTTTGTTTGAAGTTGTAGCACTGATAACTCGCATCCTGCTTGCAGTCGACTTTTATCCCTCTGTCACAGGCAGTGGAAATTGTTGACAGAACTACCGTCATGGGGATGCTTTGTTTGCATGTGAAGATGGCTCAGCAGAGTGGTCCTGCACTGTGTGACGAGGGACATGATTGGTGTGCTACCGTCATGGAGATGCTTTGTTTGCATGTGAAGATGGCTCAGCAGAGCGGTCTGTACTGTGTGATGAGGGAGGGACATGATTGGTTGTTGGCCCAGGTTCAAATCATATGTACGTGTTTGTGAACCCGGCCAAACCACAGGCTCCCAAGGGCACGCCGTCAGAGATCACCTATGAGTTTGCTCAGAAGGAAATTGCTCAGGCCAAGGGCTTTGCCACTGGTTCTGGGGCTGGATTAACTAAAGGTACTGTCAGTTTTGCTCTAATTTATGTGCTCTGTATGTGCTCTGCTCATGATTTGTGTATTGTGGAGTAATGTGTGTGTGCACGAGTGTGTGTGTGTGTGTGGGTGTTTGTGTATGTGTGTAAGTGTGTGTGTGTGTATTTGTGTCAGTGTGTGTGTGTGTGTGTGTGTGTGAGAGAGAGAGAGAGAGAGAGAGAGAGTGTGTGTGTGAGTGTGTGCAAGTTAATCAAATTACAGCATTTTCAAAATGTATGTATACGTGCACGCAGGGGGGGGGGGGGGGGGGGGGGGGGGGGGAATTTACTTGCATTTTTATGGAAGTGTAAACGTATCATTTGTTTTTTGAGTGACAAAACCGAAAGTTTTGATATGAATGTTGGATTTTTATTTGATGCTGATTACACCCATAGCACAATCTCCTGCTTGAAATTAAGTGCAGTTATGTTGGTCACATAATGTTTCATGTGGCTAGAAGGATATGTTTGATACATTCATTTTAAGTTGGATGGTGGAAGTTGGCGCATTGGAATAACCAAGGGGTAGGGAGAGGAGTAGGGGAGGAGGAAGGAGTAGATCAAGAAGGGAAAGGAAAGCAGAAATAAACAATAGTTGTGGTTTGTCAACCCCCCCCCCCCAAAAAAAAAAGATACTGTGATATGTGCTATATGAAAAATCTGGGTACACACAGAGCAACCAACTAACAGCAGCCTTCACAGGTTCCTACTTTGGTCTTAAATAGCAGAATAACAGGGGAAAAAAAATTCATTTCCATGGGAGTTTCACACATAATGATTTATGCATCCCACTTCAAAGTCCTCGGAAGGGGGGAAGGAGGGCGTTGTCGGGAGGCAAGACTAGAGCAGACAACGACAAAAGTAACACTGTAAAACATATGTCTTTTGAAGACAGGAATCTTTATTGGAACGTTATCATAGAATAGGTGAAGATAGAAATGTCTCAAAGAATAGAACAAAACAGAATAAAACACAGGACTGTAGAAGAAAAAAAAAACTGTCAGAATTTGAAGGTAAATTTGTTTTAGACAATGACAAGAATTTTGCAGGAAACAAGTTGTTAAGGGGAGGGAGTCTTTATCAGGAGGTATAAAGTGCAGACAGGAACAAGAATGTCCCAGAACACAAGGCTTGTAAGGGAGGGAATCTTAACAGAGGAAGTGAATCTTAAATACACAAGGGGAAAAGTTTTCTAGTAAAAAATCATCGGCAAATCTTTAAAAAGAGAGACTCTTACTTTGAGAGGGGGGGGGGGGGGGGGGGGGGGGAGTCAGTCTAGAACAATGTAATTATGCACACGAAAAATGTCCTTGATACAAGGAGTGGGGTGTAAAGTGGGGGAGCTTCTGTCAGAAAAGCCTTTACAGCATTATCATCGTAACCTGACAGAACAACAAGTAGCCCAGGAACAGATCTTGGAGATCCTGCCCATGGTGTCTGAGGTCAACGCCATCTCCGAGGAGCTCAACAAGCACAAGTCCTTCGAGGTGGTGCTCATCTCGGCTGCTGCCCAGGAGGGTAGTGGGAAAGCCCAAGGCACACAGTGAGTAGCTGGCTGCTGCGTCTGCTTTCAGCTTGTCGTACTTTTAGGTCTGGTCTTTGTGTTGGTCTGTCATGCTGTCAGATCTTTTTCTGTGTTCCTGTCTATGGTGAACTTTGAAATGTTGTGACTTTAACGCTGTTGTAAGTAGAGAACTTTTACTGGATAAGTTCGCCAGTGTTGTAGAATGTATATTAGAATGTAGTCTGATACGGTTTGGCACATTCAGGTTCTTCCTTCTCTGCTCTTTGGTGCATTGTTCGTGTTTCAAACAGATGTTATGCAGTGGCTGTTTGTTGTTGATAGTGAAATTGATTGGTAAGTGAATGAGATGTGCTTGGCAGGTAATTTATATCATGGGCAGGGGAAAGCGTTCGTTTGGTCACCACTAGCAGCAGTGTTTTGAAAATTATGGTTAAGGATTTGAGGCAACAGACGTAGTTCGCAATTTTTTATTTGAAGGGTTTTATTAAGCATCTTGGTGAACAGACCGGAGTTCTTTCTTCTTTTTCTTTCCTTCGCGCGCGTGTGTGTCGCGTGTGTGTGTGTTTGTGTGGATGTGTGTGTGTGCTGTGTCTCTTCTTCCGGACCACTTGAGTGGCGTTACCTTCATGCCTCTCATTCTGGCTCCCAGACCACAACTACACCCTGCCTTGTCCCATCGCAACTCCAGCACCAGCAATCCACAGGGAGCAGTCAGTGTCAAGTCATCAGGAGACACAGCCCACGGGAGAAGACACTGCACTGCTGCCATGCTGCTTTGGTGGTGTTTAGTGGAGCCTGTTCTGATCCAACATATGAAGGATACCAACTTCTAAGCCATGTATTGAGGACAGTAATTGCATAGTTGTGGAGCTAACATGAGTGAACATCTTACTCCAGAGAGTGCCACAGTGAAAGTCACAGTGAACTTGCTGATACTGGTGAACTCAAAATGAAGTCACCAAGGGCTTATTAGACAACTGTAGTGTTGGTGAGGAAATTTTGAGTAACACTCACAGTAACAGTCAGATGCAGCAGTTCAGTGGATGAAACTCAAACTATGTGGTTCCAGTCTTCCCAATGGAGCCCATGGTTGCGGCCAGAAAAATCTCATTAATAAATGGCCTTGATGGAAATCGAACCCACGACCTCTCAGATGGAAATCCACGAGGCTAGCCACTACACCACAGTAGCTGAGTCAGACCCTGATTCACTCAGGTGACCTGCATGATGTTTGCCTGCTTTCCAGTTTTGCTGGTGGTGCTGTTTGAGAACAGAGCACACTGAGGCTTGGACAGGCCAGACTGCAGTTTCATGTGCAGTTTATTTGTTGTTAACTCCAGAGTTTGCCATTTCTGGTTTCAGTTCCATCAAGGAGGCATCACTGCATGCGGACTAGTCCACATTCACTACAGCACATCTGCTAAGTTTTGAGACCACGCTATGATATGATTTTAAGCTGATGGATAAAAGAATTAACAACTAAGATTAGAGAAATGAAGAAGAGGGTGTCGTGGCTACGACTTAGCAGATGCCTGACCTACACATTAACCCAATGTGCTGGTCAGACCTTGAGTGCCTACCCAAGACCTTGAGTGCCTACCTAAGACTTTGAGTGCCTACCTAACAACGTTGTTGCTGTTTTTTTTTTTTTTTGTTTTTGTTTGTTTCTGGGTTACAAACTGGTAGAGGGAGGGGAGGGAGTCAGACTGCTGTTTAAAATGTGTTTTTTTCTCACCCCATTATCACAAAATATTGTGGCGGAGGTGGTCATATACAGAGAAGGTAGCTGGTTCGGGAATTTAGTTGTTTTTTTTTTCATATACTCCAAATACAGGTGAGTATCTGCAGAATATCAGTTTTCATTCACAGTGCAAAGTTTCATTTCAGTTGATCAATTTCAGTTTATTAGTGGAGAATTTATAAAGTTATTTCTGATTTTAATTTTTTTTTTTTTTTTTTTCAAATCATGAAATATTGAAAAGTGCCTTTGATATTCTGTAGACAGACTCGGTGCAACAGGTGTTTTGGCATTCTCTCTTTCTGACACTGTGCGTTACTTTGATGTGACTGATTTTGTGTGTTGTTTTCAGACATGATATCTTTATACCAACGTAGGTACAGAGGCCTGATGTAAGAGCGTGTAGTCGTGCAGTCTGTGTGCAAGTGTTCGGATTGTGGGAGACATATCATGCTTGATGCCACCCCATCACAGGCCTGCCCCCATCACAGGCCTGCTTTGCATCGCTTGGCATTGGTTTTGAGTTGGCTTTGACTGGCTGCAAGTGCCAGACGTTCGCGTTGGTCCTAGACATTGTCACTTAACAAGCTCAGGAGGTTGTCACTTAACAGGAAACTTCCGTAATGGGTTTTTGATATGTGATGGTTCAGCTCTGTACCTGATACAGTGTGTTTTTTTATGTTTTGGGTTTTTTTGTTGATAGAGAGGGGGGGGGGGGGGGGGGGGGGTTAGCTAGATGGTTGGATGGAGGGGGGAATGGAAAGGGCAGAATAGGCAAAAGTGATCTGTGCACAGATAAGATACATGCAGCTCATATAGGACATGTTCGTGGACTGTCGGTGCTGAGCCACAGATAAAATCATTCTGCCTTTTTGCCCAGATTTACCCCACCATTTTGCGCCCGAGTTATTTTGTTTCCTAATAGCTTTGTCCTGCCTTGTATCCTGCATTCCATACTCCCTCAGCCACCAGCAGTTCTCTGTCTTCATCTTTTCGCAGAAACAGATCAGCAGTTAAACAATTTGCTGATTAAAGCAGTATCTTAAGACTCCATGGATCATGAGCTCGAATGGGAGGGCTTAGCTTGTTTTGATGTTTTCATAGCAGTGAAAAGTGATGTGCATTATGAAAAATGATGGACTGAAAGTTCTGCAGGGGTGGATGGTGTACAACTGTTGTTTAAAACAACATATCAGCATTTTGTTTTCCTGCACTGTGTTGACTGCATGCATCTGGACAGAATAGAATCCATTGCATCGTAGGACGTGCCACTGTCACATGTCATTTTGCTTCCAGACCTAACCACACCATGTCTGAAGATGAAATGAGGTAGCTACCACAGATAAGCGACTCACGTACGGCATGGCATGGCACGTCAGGGGGAAGTGACACACACAGGGCACAGCACCCTAACACACATGCACACACACACACATGCACATTTACCACACAGTTGCTGCTTTGTTTTGCTTAACTGATAACATGTAAGGGGAGGGAAGCATGAAAGGTTGATTCCTGTTCTTGGGTTTATCCTGATCACGTTTGCTGGTGTGGGTGGAGTGTGCTATGGCTGCACAGAAGTGGGCTGCTCGCCATGGGTGATGCATGTGCTTTTGTCTCTGTAGGGTGCTTTTATTTCCCCTCCCCCTCCCTCCCCGTCTCTGCATCCTCCTCCTTCATCTGCTTCAAAACCCATCCACACACACATGCACACACACACACACACACACACACACACACACACACACACACACACACACACACACACTCACTCACTCACTCACTCACTCACTCACTCACTCACTCACTCACTCACACACTCACACACACACATACTCACACACACACACACACACACACACACACACACACACACACACACACGATGATACATTCCAAAATTGCCATAATTTTATGTTTAAAAACATGCTTTTCCAGACTCAGAAATAATGTTATTGATATTTGTGGGGATGGTGGGGGGTGGGGGGGGTGGTGGTGTGAGAGGGGCAGCAAGGAGGATGATATAACAAGACCCAGCTGTACTTCTTTTGTGTGAGTCGGTTCATCAGGTTTTAAGTTTCTTGACAATGGTCGGCAAAGGAACAGTTCCATTGGGTACACAAAAAGAGAGTTTACAGAAGGTTATATCTACCTTTCATTGTTTTTGTGTGCTTCCTTAATTTGTTTGTTTTTGTTCAAGAAAAAAAAAGATGAAAAAAAAACTTACATTTTAAATCTTAAGTCGGCTTTGGACAAAATACTGGACTATCCATGTAAACTAAAATGAAGTGATTTTTTTGCAAGTAAATCATTGATGTAGCTACAGACAGATAAAGTTTGGATTTTTTGAATGTCATTTGACCGTTAGGGTTTGTGGTCATTTTGTTTATTGGGGTGTGTGTGAGACCTTGCATTGTTTAGCCAAAACATTGGAGTCTCTGTTTTGACTGATAGTTCCATGCATCGATGTACCCCTGAAACATCCTCTTTTCATAATATATGCTGTGAACCACACCTTTATTTATCAAGTGTGTTCTATTTATGACATTCACCTTTGCATGATTGAGTGATGCCTGATATTCACACACCGGATGACCTACTTCTCTTGCATGAAGTGGGTGTTGCCTTGTTCAGTTCTTTCCTCCCGGTTTGGAATGTACCCTTTGTTATCTATGTATGAACTGTGGTTCTTGGTGTGCCTTTTGAAGAGAGACTGAGGTGAGCAGTAAGAACCCCAGACTGGGTGGATGCCAGGATGGTGGTGTGATGGGTGTGTTGAGGCAGGAAGGGGGTGGGAAGGGGGTGGAGGGAGGGGTAAAGTCTGTCCACAATGATAAGGCTTGTGCATGTTTTTTTGTCGTGTTTTGCTGGATCAGTCAGTACGTTGAATACATGTAAACAGACTCTGCATGTGCATGCGTTTGAAATCAAAGTGCTGCTGATATATGTAGTTATTTCAGTCGGCCCTGCCAACCACAGATTCTTCCTATGATTAGATAAACAAGTAAATCCTGAAGCTGACAGAATGCTGTTACGAAGTGTGACAGAGAAGGTTGTTATGAAGTGTGACAGAGAGTGCTGTTACAGAGTGTGACAGAGAATGCTGTAACGAAGTGTGACAGAGAAGGCTGTTACAAAGTGTGACAGAGAATGCTGTTACATAGTGTGTGACAGAGAAGACTGTTATGAAGTGTGACAGAGAGTGCTGTTACAGAGTGTGACAGAGAATGCTGTAACGAAGTGTGACAGAGAAAGCTGTTACAAAGTGTGACAGAGAATGCAACGAAGTGTGATACAAAATGCTGTTGCGAGGTGTGATAGAGAATGCTGTTTCAGAGTGTGACGGAGAATGATGTAACAAAGTGTGACAGAGAGAATGCTGTAACGAAGTGTGATAGAAAATGCTGTTGCAAGGTGTGATAGAGAATGCTGTTTCAAAGTGTGACGGAGAATGATATAACAAAGTGTGATAGAGAATGCTGTTATGAAGTGTGATAGAGAATGCTGTTGCAAGGTGTGACAGATAATGCTTGTAACAAAGTGTGATAGAGAATGCTGTGACGAAGTGTGATAGAGAATGCTATAACAAAGTGTGATAGAGAATGCTGTTGCAAGTGTGTGACAGAGAATGCTGTAACGAAGTGTGATAGAGAATGCTCTTGCAAGGTGTGACAGAGAATGCTGTTACAAAGTGTGACAGAGAATGCTGTTACGAAGTGTGACAGAGAATGTTGTTACAAAGTGTGACAGAGAATGCTGTTTAGAAGTGTGACAGAGAATGCTGTTAGGAAGTATGACAGAGAATGCTGTTACAAAGTGTGACAGAGAATGCTGTAACGAAGTGTGACAGAGGATGCTGTAATGACGTGTGACAGAGAATGCTGTTACGAAGTGTAATAGACAGAGAGAATGCTGTTATGAAGTGTAACAGACAGAGAATGCTGTTACAAAGTGTGACAGAGAATGCTGTTACGAAGTGTGACAGAGAATGCTGTTACGAAGTGTGACAGACAGAGAAAGCTGTTACGAAGTATGACAGAGAATGTGTTATGAAGTGTGACAGAGAACGCTGTTACGAAGTGTGACAGAGAATGCTGTTATGAAGTGTGACAGAGAACCTGTTACCAAGTGTGACAGAGAGTGCCGTTACGAAGTGTGACTGAGAATGATGATACAAAGTGTGACAAGGAATGCTGTTACAAAGTGTGACAGAGAGTGCTGTTGCAAGGTGTGACAGAGAATGCTGTTGCAAGGTGTGACAGAATTCTGTTGTGAGAGTGTCAAGCGTGTGTACAGGTGGTGGCCAGTCTGAATATCCTTGGACCCAGCGTAATGTAAGACGTTCATACTGCCCACCTTAGTGTTTGGGTAACAACTGGCATCGCTGAAGTGTCATAGATTCTTCACCCTCCTGGCATGGTTGTCCCCCTCACAAATGTCCACTGAGGTGCATGGTGATGATGAACCTGAACACGAATTAACCTGGACAGAACCCCATCACACTACACCTGGCAGGGCACTCGTTAAAGTGGGGGGGATTTCGACTCGCTGAAGAGCTCTGTGTGTGTGTTCTCTGCCGTGTGGCTCTCTTGGCGCGTTAAGGCTGAGGTTTACTTCAGAGACTGGAAAGTAGACTGCCCAACATGGTGATGTTTTCAGTGTATCAGTCAAACAAGGTAGTAAATATAGAGGAGTAAGAAGAAGCGCTGGGGAGAGCTGGACAGCAGGTCATCAGAGAAGAAACCCCACTCAGACAGGTGTTTCGGCCCTGAACTCCTGACACTGTAAGGGGGCCGGTCCTCATCCAGGCCATGACTCCCAGATGCTCTTCTGCCGCCAACTTTTTTTTTTTGTTTCTGGCACTGCCAGGATTAGAACATGCAATTTTTGTGGTGGGTGGCTGTCTCAGCACATGCCTTTTAAGATGGATATCTCATTCATTTCATCATCAGAAACTTGTTTTATGTTAGAAGATATAAGCTTGTTAGCTTCACTTTTGTTCATCCTTGACCAGATTCAGTTGGAAATCTTTTTCAGCTGTCTGTGTTGTTGCCTTCAGGGTTCTGGCTCTCTTCTGAACAGAAGTTCTGAGCTGTTTCATGAGGTCATAGGCTAATGAGCCTACAAATCCTTTTGCTCCAACCTGAATGGAGAGGACTCAAGTCTGCAGTTGTGAGCTTGCTACATTCTGCTTTTCTATGGCACAGTGAGTTTGATCAGAATCGTTTCTTTTTATAGAGTGGGAACAAGCTCGGGTCTGATGCCACTCTTCTGATGATCTCAGGATAGTTTTCCCATTCAGGAAGGTCTGCTGTACGTCCCCAGTTGTCCACTCCATCCAGCAAACCCAGATTCCATGCTCTTGAGGTCACAGCTGTCCCAGACCACAATTGGTGGCCTCCCGCAGTACAGAATGTGATCGTTAGAGTTTCTGGTGGCATACCGTTTTCTCTGTGAATGTGATATCGTTTGTTTGGTGCATAAAGACAAATGCAGTGGTCCATATTAATCTGCTGTAAGATAAAAATGCTGGTGCTTTTTTTCCAGGAAGCCGAATGTTAAAAGTGAATCTTTACAGTGAGTTGGGTGGCAAGCATGACGCAGTGGTGTTGTCTTTAAACCCTTGTCGACATGAATTATTTTTTTCATTATTATTACTGTATTTGATGATTTTTGATTCTCTTGGTTTTCCCAAACATGGCTGTTACTTTACGCAGTACCTTGTCTTTCAGTGACTCACGGAATCCTATGAGTGTCAGGTAACAGAAAAGAGACATGGCTTTATGCTATGATGTAATCCTGTATTACATAACGTATCATGAATTGCTTCATGGGGTACACAGCTCCTTGTTGTACCCATGTACCTGTACTTGTATTGCAGCCCTGTATGGTGAATGTGTGAAATTGTGGTTCTTGACCGGCTTTCACTCTCTTGCCGATGTTTGTCGTCTGGCTTTCCTTTGGCCTTTTCTAACTGCAGGTCGACTTTCTCAAATTCAGCCTCATTCCTTATATTTTTCTTCAGACAAAAATCCTGATGATGGAATTCAAGATGTGCTGACATGCTGTTTTGATTATGAGCTTATATCTGTTTCTGCGAATATTCAGATATTGCCTTTGTCTACAGCTTAGAGAGTGTAGTGTGTGTTGTGTGTGTGTGTGTGTGTGTGTGTGTGTGTGTGTGTGTGCAGATGTCCTGTATGTGTTGTTATGTGTGTGTGTGTGTGCACGTGCGCGCAAATGTCCTGTCAAGTATTTAGAATGTGTGTCAGCTTGTACATGTGCATCTGTGTGCACTGTGCAGGGTCATGTGTGAAGGTGTGGTCGTAGAGATAGTGTAAGAGAAAGGCCACGCCAGTGTGGGATGCAAAAGAAGGAATGGAAGAACTGGTAGCTGAGGTCCATGTATGTCATGGTGCATAAGCGTGAATTTTGCTTCCTTTTTATCCCTTCTTTCTGTCTTCTTTTTTCAGTGGTGGATTTCTTTCTATTTTGATTTCTGCCACCTCTTATTTTTTTGTATGTTTTTGTTTGTTTGGAAGGAGGGGATCTTTGCACAATGAGGAAATCAAATTATGCAAAAACACACACACACACAGACACACACACACACACACACACACACACACACACACACACACACACACACACACACACACACAAAGTCCCCATCAAATTACTCGAGTGAAATGCACTTTTTTTTTTTTTTGGTCTCAAACAGGAATGGTTTGTACTGTTTGCTTGTGCATAATTATAAATCCTTCACTGCTCCTCCATATGTATATGCAATGCTAACAATAAAAAAAAGGTGGGATTGTCTGATTATCAAGTATTGAATAGCTTGTTTGATGGTAGGACAGTGGACCCGTCTCTCACAGAAATGCTCTTTTCAGTACCCTCTTTTCTAATTCTCTTCAATTTTTTCTGAGCAGTTATAATGAATTAATTTGCAGTTGACAGTTGGAGCCTTTTTGAGGGGTGGAGGGGGGGGGGGGGGATGGAGGGGGAGAGAACTTTTAACTTTAGAGGTGAAATGTATGGCCAAGCAGCCCCCCATTGTTATATTTTTCTGATGTTAGATTAAGCAGGAGTTTCAGTGTCTGATGATTACCAGTCCCATTGTGATATCAGACTGATTTGAGATTAAACTTGAATTCCCGTGGTCCAATTTGCAAGCAAACCATGTATTTTTTCCACTTTGAATTCATCATCATTTATTTACTTTTTTTTTTATTGTAGATATCTGTTCTGTGGTTGAGATGCAGTCATGTAAGCTCAGGAAATTTTTTATGGTGTCTTTGCCATTCTTGCGAAAAAATGTAATCATTTCAGCTGCTACTATTACAGATTGCCTCCTCTCTCTCTCTCTCTCTCTCTTGCTCTCTCTCTCTCGCTCTCTCTCGCTCTCTCTTTCTCTTTCTCTCTCTCTCTGTCTCTCTCTCTCTTCTCTCTCTCTCTCTCTCTCTTTCTCTCTCACTCACTCTCTCTCTCTCTCTCTCTCTCTCTCTCTCTCTCTCTCTCTCTCTCTCCAGCCATCTCTTTGCCCTGACTTTTTCTTTCTTGGTTTCCTTTATATCGTAACATCTTCCTCTTTTCTGCCATCAATACCCAAAACGGTGTACCTGTCCGTCCATCTCTCTCTCTTTCTCTGTCTCTCTGTCTGTCTGTCTGTCTCTCTCTCTCTCTTGTCTTTCCAGTTTACTTTGTGCACTCTCTGTGTCTGCCTTTCTGTCCTGTCTATGGTGAACACACTACTTGTCTCCCTGGTATACTCTCAGACTCTCTCCTCACCCTTTCCTGCCCATCTCTCTCTCTCTCTCTCTCTCTCTCTCTGTCTCTCTCTCTCTCTCTCTCTCTCTCTCTCTCTCTCTCTCTCTCTCCCCCTTTCTCGCTTGCCCCTCTTCCAGTCTGTGCTTTCCATTTTAGCAGGTTGTTAATCCCTTTGTGTGCCTTAGCAGTGTAGTCTACTCAAAAGATTAAGGCCTTTGGGGAAGGGGAGAGAGGGATGTGGGGGGTGGGGGGTGGGCCTTAAAGTCAGATTACAGTTGAAGAGTACATGTGTATCTAGTGAACGGGCATTCACTGCCCCCTATTTCTGCCACTTTCCAGCAATGATGTTTTTACTACATGATTAACCAAATCCCTTCAAGTGTTAGGACTTTTGATTTCTGTTGGGTGTGTGTGTGTGTGTGTGTGTGTGTGTGTGTGTGTGTGTGTATAAAATAAGATGGGTGTAAGGAATTAAACTGAGTGCATGTTGTAGTTGAATCCATTTTGTCATACTTTTGAACTGATTCAGATTGAAAAAATATCATAAACACTAGATGTGGTAATTGTGCAGAAATAAAATGGAACCTTGAGCTTTTTTATTGATTAACTTTTTTTTTTTTTTTAATAATTCATGAAAAACTTGCTACATACTTTGTTAATGTGAAGCAAAAAAAAAATCCTACTTTGATTTTTTTTTAGATGAAGTAAGGAACAAATGTGAAGTGGTCAGCTTTTGTCTGGTGAAAATGATGCTCACTAACTTCCCTCTTAAAAGGCTACCTGGTATCCACGCTGAATACATACAAAGAGATATGACACAAATGTTTTATATCGTGCGTATGCATTGCATATGAATTTGACTCTGCATTTTGTTTTGACTTATCTGCATGTATTAATTTTCTCAAGTATTTGAGATCACCATGGAACAGTGATGTGTTACAAAGGAATTCCTCTAGGCAATTGTGAAGACAGTTCTGCAATGACACAGGTATGTTTTTCAGGGTGATGGTGAAGATGAAGAACCTGCTGAATGGCAACACCTGGCTGTGGGAGCGTGGCACCTTCATGACCAGACGTTACGTCATTCAGGTGAGATGGGAGTGACTGTCCAACTTGGTCCCCACATCTCCTTTTCCATGCTGTATTTTGGTGTTTTTTTTTCTCCACCATGATACGTTAGAGGGTCAGACTGTAGGAATATGTGGCAGACAGAGACAAAATACATACACTGCCAGCCTTCCCTAATTTACCAAGAATTTTCCTGCTCAAAAGATTATTGGATGAATCTTTAATTTGGAGAGGAAGAGGGGGGGTGGGTTGGGGTGGGCAAGAAAGAAATACAATAATCCGGAATTTCAAAATTTGTTAGAAATATGTCGGAGGGTTGTGGCCAGTTTTAGTTGGGGCTCATAATAGACTACATGCAGAATAACGCTGCCATACAGTGAGAGTCGGCAGTTACATGTACAGAAAGATACATATTCTTCCCCCCCCCATTCATCAGTTCAAGCAGTGGGCAGTGAAAAATGGTTTCAGCAACAATGGGACTGCCCTCTCCATTCCATAGCTCCCAGAGTTGACTTTCAGTGCTGATCTCGATTTTTGTCGTGCTGTTCTTTGTGTGCTTCTTAATGTCATCTTCCCTAGACAACTGTGAAATATCTGGATTTTTTTTTCATGTTACTTTTATGACTGATCTAATTTGCAGTGGTGTTTATGTGTTCAGAACAGAACAAACTATCTGGATTTTTTTCATGTTACTTTTATGACTGATCTAATTTGCAGTGGTCCTTATGCGTTCAGTACAGAACCAGATGTCAGAATTAAGGATGATTTCCCTTGTGAAGGACGTTTACGTTCAGATCCCTATACACCCATCCCACAGACGATACCTACGGTTCATCTGGCAGGGTCGGGTGCTCCCGGTCAAGGCGCTCCCCTTCGGCCTCTCCCTGGCACCCTCCCTCTTCATCCTCTCCAGGATTGTGTCAAGGAGAGGCTCCCTCCCGGCCCCAGTACTATCCCATACAAATTTTCTTCTGCGCCTCTGTTCCACACTAGGATTTGTTACCATCCCCATCAGTGCGAACTCAAACCCGGCCAAAACCCTTACCTCCCTCCTGGGGATGATGGAGTCCCTCCCGTCCCTCTTTCACCTGGGCCGGGTTCCCAAGCGCCAACCGCAAAGGGTGCTCCATCGTCGTTGGACGCAGACCTCCGACAGCTGGGACCAAACCAGTCCCCTCGGGCGTTGGTCCCAATGGGCTAAGGTAGAGTGGGTCTACCCCTCCTCACCAACCCCAGGGTTCCCATCTCCCTCCCAACCCAGCCCTGAAATCTACATAGACTCCTCCAACTTGGGCAGGGGCGCCCACTTGGAGAACAGTCAGACCTTGGGGAGTGTGGGACACACAGACTGCCCGTCTCTACATCAGCGTCCTGGAATTGGTAACACAGTCAGACTAGCCCTCCTCCGCTTCCAACCCCAGGTCTCACACTGACTTGTTCTTCTGCTCAAGGACAACACTTCGGTGGCTTCCTATGTCAACAAAAAGGGAGGGGGGGGGGGGGGGGGGGGCTGGCTCCATCAGCCTCTCCTTCCGGATAGAGGCTCTTCTCTGCTAGGGTCACGCATGGGGAATCCCCGTCCACACAAGACACATACCAGGGACCCACAGTATCCTGGCAGACTCCCTCAGCCGCTCCAGGTCCCTCCTTCATACGGAATGGACCCTCATCAGGCTAGACCTAACCTTGGTGTGGGAACATTGGTTCAGCCCATGGTCGACCCTCTTTGCACCCAATTCACCCATCGTCCGCCAGGGTATGCCTCTCCTGTCCCCGATCCCCAAGCATATGCAGTTGACGATCTCTCCCTGCCTGGTTGAGCCTCATAGCATACCCCTTTCCTCCCTTCTCAATCCTCCACAAGGTGATCAGGAAGGTGAGGCTGGGAAGACCCAGGCTCATCCTCATACCCCATGGTGGCACCACCTGGTCCTGATTTCCGGATTTCAAGTCCCACCCATGTTCCCCCCCTCCAGTTGAACTCTCGGTGGGACATGTTCAGGCAAACCCAGCTGGGTTGCCCTCACTCCACCATCGCAGGGCCTTCTATTACCGATGGGGGAATATGGGTCTTCTGTGATCAGGCAACTCTGGTCCTCTTGATCACTCCTTCAAATCTCCAGATAGGCAACTTCTATCTCACCTATCCTCCTCTCTTAAGCTCTGCGCTAGCTCCATATGGGGCTACAGGTCGGCTATCTGCCCCTCTATTCGCCAACTCAGGGGACCCTCCTGAGAAAGACTTCCTTCTCAGATAGATCTCTAGTGGGGTGGCTCTATGTGAGCCCCGGTCCCCTAGGCCCCATTCCCCTTGGGGACTCCTTTCCCTGAAGATCACATTTCTCCTCGCCCTGGCTTCGGCCAGAAGGCGAAGCGCGAGATCCATGCCCTCAGCGGGGGACCCCAGAGTCACTGCCTCCCACAGGGACGGCTCTGTCTCTCGAACGTTTCTCCCTCTTTCTTAGCTAAGAATCAGGAATCTTCACTCCTTGTCCTCCCTCATCATCCGCTCACTGGCGGATATCCTGGAGGGGGGAAGAGCGTGGAGACATGGACCTGTGCCCTTCTAAGTGTCTCAGACACTACTGGGAACCCTCGCGCCCCAGGCGCTCCTCCCCAGACGTCTCCTTATTTCTATCAACCCCAATAATAAGGAAGACATCTCGGCTGGCATTATCTCTAGGTGCCTCTCCTAGATGGGGAGATCTGCCTACACCCCCGCGTACTAGCATCTCCCCGTCCTATCTCCCCGGGCCCATGAGGTCAGAGCGCTGGCCACTTCCGCAGCGTTCCAGCACTCTGTCCACCAGTGCCATCTACTGGAGGCAGCCTACTGGCATTTGGAAAATCCCTTTATATAGTTTTAGCTAAGGGACATCTGCATGTCTAGGGCTGATGGTTCTACAGTGATCTCCTTTGTGGCGGCTAATGCAGCTATTTCGGTTAACCCAAAGAACCACTAGGGCACTCGTCCCTCCTCCGATTCCTTTAAATTCTGCTAAGGTCTGACATGGTAAAGTTTATGATGCCAGAATGGGGAGTTTGTATTATACTCCCTGTTTGGCTAGTATGCTTACCATGTCAGACTCTTAATGCCCGCCCTACCTTCCCTCTAGCGCCAAGGTTCTCGGGGTTACCTTGCACGCAGGCCTCGCTGAATGAGGAACAGGAAGCGGCCACCGGCTTTCTTCCTATGGTGGAAGTAGTGGGCGTCACGTGACTGTCTATTACTGCATTAGCCACAAAAAATTCAGCCTTGCAGAGCTGACAAACTGCCGTAGAATGCTATGGTCTGACATGGTAAGTATATGACGCCAAACAGGGAGTATAATACAAACTCCCCATTTCTTCCTTTCGAACAGACGTCATTGAACTGTGCATGTGGTCATAGAAGGATGTGTCGTTTTCACTTTCCTGTCATCATTCCCTCTCCCCACACCTTCACCAGTTTTTTAAAAGAGATATTCTAGAACCATGAAGACATTGCTTCTCTGTCTTCATTTCTTTCACTGTTTAGCTGTGATGTTAAAATGTATCCCTCCTCGAGAGTGACATCCCCTCTTTTTGATATGCTGAGAGGTAAGGTGGGTTTCGCTTGGCAGTTGGTGTTACTCCGACAAGTCAAGTGAGGTTGCTCTAGGTAGGACCACTATGACCAGGCCAAACTCCAAAACCATCTTGGTCTTGAACACGAATTCAGATTGGAAAATGTGCAAAAAAAAAAAAAAGGGCCCATGGTCAAAGTTTTGGAGGGTGTGGCTGTGAAGCTAATAGTCATGAGTTTGAACCGCTCAGAGTCAGATTGTGGAGGCCTGAAAACCCTTCTTGTCCACCCACCTAAAAGGTTACCTGCTTCAGTCAGGGGAAGCTTGAGATATGAAGAAAGGGATAGGCTTTAGCCTTCCACAGTGCCGTCCCCTAGACACGGTGTATCTAACAGTTCAATGCCCCTAGAGCCATTAGGCTTTGGAACTTTAGCTTTTTTTGTTTGTTTGTTTGAAGTTCAAAACAAAATCAGTGTTAAAATTCTATGCCAAATGATTTCTGAAAACTAAGGGATCAATTCACTGAAAAATTTATCATGATTCACATCTTAGTCCAATCCAATAAAATTTTTGAATACCTTTTAAGAAAAAGAAAAATCAAATGGATGGGAGGGTGGCATTTGGAAGATAGTTTTTGTGGATCTCAGTACTTAATACAATGATTACATTGAGCTGTTCATCATACAGTATGCAATATCAAATGTATGCGACCTTCAGAAGGGAAGAATAATATCACATTTCCTCAGATTTTCAAGGAATAGTACAGCAACATCATAACACCTTTGTATGTGCAAAACAGGAAATGTACCAGAAGTACTTGGATGGAGAAGACGTGTTCAACTGCCCACGTGAAGATGATCCCTTCTGGGAGCCAACGGAGGATGTTCTGATCGGCACGGCCAGTGTGTTCTTGCAGTCATTGTCCTATGCGTTAGATTTTGACGACAAGATTGCCGTCACGGACTACAAAGGTCTGGAGGAGGTCAGTTGTTCGTCAACATCACTCCCTGCAATCAGGTGGGCAAGTCGCTGGACGAGGACAGCTTTGTGGATGAGCCCAGTGAACTGCTGGGGAAACCCTACCACTTTAAGGTGAGGTGTGGGTTGTCTCCCATCTGTGTGTACGCACGCGCACACACACACGCACACACACGCACGCACGCACGCACATGCACACACACACACACACACACACACTGTCACCCACATACGAACACATGCACACACACTCATATACACACTGTTTCCAGAGTTTGTTTATAGATTGTTTGAGTGATGAAAAAAAAAAACGAATGCTTAGTCTTTGAGGCAAGGGTGATAACCCTTTTGGAAAGAGTAAACCTGAAGAAGACCTGCACTCAAAACACTCCATTTGTTCAGTCATTCAGAAATGCTGTCAGCAAAGGAATTCCGACAAATGTGCATGGCTCTGCTTTAAATCCATTGAATCTTTCTGCTCTTACTGTCTGACTGACCTGTTGCTCCTGAATATCTGATCAAGTGAACTTCTTTCTTCATCCCATACTTGTCTTTTCCTCTTTTTTTTTTTTTTCTGTTCATCCTGAAACCTTTGGTCGATGCTGGTTTGGCTGTTGAAGTCCCTCTCATTAAAAATTCAGCTCCCACATCACTTCAGAGACTGTGCCTTTCTGTCCTCAGTCAAATCAGACCTGAAAATCTTTCTCCTTGAGTGATGTACAAAATGTGTTGGTGTCATTTTGGACTGCGATATGTGCTTGGTTACAGGAGTTTATGTGTCGGTTGATCTTTTTGGTGATCGTTTTGTTTGAGGGGGCGGGAGATGGGTGGAAGAAGAAGTGAAAAGGATGGATTGGATGGTGGTTCATTTGGATGTGCTATGAACGTTTGTGGCATGTGTTTTTGTGCATTGCTGTTGTTCTTTTATGTTACATAGTTACATATGTGCATTTACCTTTTTTTCATAAATTTCTCAAAAATAATGATAATGTTAAAAGGATCTTCTGGCTCCTCCACTTTTCAAGGCTGGGATTTGATCATCTTGTTCCCCAATTTTTTTTCTCACAGTAGATGTGTACTTGTCTTCTGTTATTGACATGCAGACTTTGTGCTGTGTGATTGAACTTGCAGGTGTATACAAATCCTGGATGTATGAAATATGTTCATGTTGTTGTTGTTGTTGTTGTTGTTTTTTTTTTTATGGAACTAACAGATGTGTATTTGTGAAACATAATGGAAGTAGCAGACTTATACTTTCCTCTGTCATAATCACCTAAATTGAATTTAAACTACGTAAAGGAAGTAGCAGATTTATACTTTTCTTTGATCTTGGCTATCTAAACTATGCGTTAATGCAGGTTTAGCAGACACATTCTTTCTGTTGAGCTTTAGCATCTAAACATATCATGTGATGAAACTACCAGAAGTATTGCTTTCTGCCATCTTAGGCATCAAAACTGTGTTGATGAGACAGCCAAAGTCAGAGGTAAGTATTCTTCTGCTACTGTCATCACGTAGCCTGGTAACTGTACTTGGTGTATGTGATACAAGTGCAGAAGTTTACTTTTCTCTCACATTGTGCGTATAAACCACATTACTGCAATGTGGCTAAACTAGAAAATGAATATTTTCCCCTGTTTTCTCCAAATAGATTGTTTTTGCTGAGTTATGAATTTATCAGTTTGCGGTACAACCAGCATTGTTTTTGCTGTGTTATGAATTTATTAGATATCAGTTTATGGTATAGCCAGCAGCTCTGTGCATTTTTGTCAGTGACGGCTGTCTGGTCGCTGTTCATGCATGGTGCCAAGTTCTGCAACAGGTGGCAGTGCGGCAGGCAGAAATCCACAAGGCCAGGTTCTCCAAAGGTGTGATGGTGAAGTACAAGGTGCCCATCGTGAAGGACAAGGATTACACTGAGACCAAGATGGTGGAGGGCAGTCTGTCGCCGGTCTTCAACCATTCGCGCGTTATCGGCATTGACAAGATCAAGCAGGAGCACCTGGACTATTTCGACCAAGGCTGCATCACCTTCTGCGTCTTCGGAAAGCAGGAAGACACCGATGGGGACCCCAAGCTGGCCAAACTCAACACAAAGGTTGGCAGAGAGGGTCTTTTTGTTTTCTTCTTTTCTTTTTCTTTCTTTTTTTCTATTTTTTTGTGTATTTAGCTGACCACACCAAAGCCAAAGGTCAGCAGAGACTTTCTTTTCTTTTTTGTGTGTTGTTGAACTTTTTATACTGATATACTTTTTTTTTTCTATTCATGATGACGACAGGTGTTATTTATTGATGCTATAGTTTCCCTCAAAGTTCGTTTCAATTATATCACAAAGTTACAAAAACTTCCTTGTTTATGCTATGTAACAGTTAGTGACTCTAATGTACACCATCATACAGTGTGAAATGGTCACCTCTGTTCAGAGCTGGCAGCTGTGTTGCTTTTGGCGTAGAATGCTACGATTTCATTGGTAATGCTGCACTGCTACACTTCGTGATGAAATGCTGTGCAAAAAAAAAAAAAAAAGAAAATGAAAACAATTTTTTTATGGGCTTTTCAGACGTAATGGTGGCCTAAACAGAACCCAGACAACATAGATTTTGAACTGTTGACTTGTTTTGTGAAAAAATGGCCAAGTTCTCTGAAAGGAGAGGATGAACATGTAGAAGGAAAATCGCTGAAGATGACTGTGATTTTAGCCTGATTGTCGTCCATTTTGACTTCGTACATGTCCAGCCAGAACCATATAAAAACGAGCGCAATGTCCATCATCTTAGTCTACCACCATATCATTTGCAAAGCAGAGTGCAGCTGAAAGTGCTGTGAAGTCTGGCTTCTGTTGCACTGCATGGAAGTGCTAAGCGTACATTTAGAATGTTACACATAAGATGTCAAAATACCACATTTTTATGTTAAAAAAAAAAAAAAGGAAAGAAAGCATCCTTTCTTGAACTCAGTCGCATCAGCTCTATTGAATTTTTCCTTACAGAACAGGTCCCGAAAACGGTGGTGTCTTCCTGCATTCTGTCAAGACTAGATTATTGTAACGCTTCTCTCCTTAGTGTACCAGCAGTTTTGCTCCAGCCACTGCAACGTGTTCAAAATCCAGCCACTCGCCTAATTTTCAAGGTGCCAAAACAGCATCATACTTTGGATCTCTTGAAGAAATTACACTGGCTCAAAATTGAGCACAGAATTCAGTATGGGTCGGTGTGTGTATGCTATAAGGTTATCACAGGTGAAGCGATTGCCAAACTCTCTCTGATCTCTCTTTCTCCATCATTCCTCTGATGACTGAATATTTCGAATCCCCTCATATAACCGAAAGCAGCACAGTTCTAGAGCATTCTCATTTTCTGCAGCAATACTCCGGAATTTGCTACCTCTTCATCTATGTCATTCCCCTTCCTTCCCAACTTTCAAGTTTGCATTATCAGTTCAAACGGGAGTTCTGTCTTTTGCTGATATTAAACCTTACAGCCTCATTCTGCTACAAAAAGATTATGCTGGACCCCGTTTTCTACATTTCATACATCCCATACCCTCCCCCTCTACAAGCACACGCACACACATGCATGCACGCACACGCACGCACGCACGCATGCACGCATGCACGCACGCACACACACACACACACACACACACACACACACACACACACACACACTCTCTCTCTCTCTCTCTCTCTCTCTCTCTCTCTCTGGGGAAAGGAAAATGATGCAATGACACCAAGAAAATAACCACCCTGAAAGTCAACATGTGTCAGTATGTGTCATCTGTGTCAATATGTGTCATCTGTGTGATCACCAGGAATTGCGTCAGATGGAGCAGATTGGTACAGCGGCTGAGAATGGCCGTAGGAACACGATCTTTGCCCAGGGCCTCTGCTGCTGCCCGACCAGTCACATCTTAAGACAGAAATTGTCCTCATTCAGCGCAAGTATGAACGACTCTTGCAGAAAGAGCGCCGTATGATTGTGAGTATAAAAAATGTGTTTGTAGAACATTTCAGCAGTTTTGAATTTGTTATTGTAAATGTGTTCAGCAGCAAAAAAAAATCCGCATGTGTCTGGTGCTGGTATTAATGGGTGTAGTTTTTTCAGACTTTTTTTTTTTTTTAATGAATTTATCACCTGTGGAGTAAAAATTGAAAGATGAGGATCTCTAAGAAAGGTTATGAAGGAATTTTCATTTGATATGCCTAATCTTTTTAAATTGATTTTTTTTTTCTTTCGTAACATGCATGTAACTACCAGATTGATGTTTGAAGCGCCAGATGAAATGAAACTCTGGTTCTGCTTTAAAATGAATACATTTGGAACACTCCTACCCTTTGTTGGTTGAGTAATTTAGTGAAGAAGTTGATATTACCGGATACATGCATCCAGAGGCATATTACAGTACAGAAACTGCTAAGTTCGTGATACATGGATCAGCGTCCAAGGGATTGTCAATATAATAACAAAAAATTTTCTTAGACAGACATGTTATATGTTTACATCTGAATTTGCTCAAAGTAATAAAATGTGCCTGAAGACATATGGTATTGATGATCGGAATCTACATCATCTCTGTGAACAGCAACTGTGCGATGAATGGTCGAAGAAGAAGACTCCAGAAGAGCAGCAGTTTGCTCCCTTTTTCCGTGCGGTGTCAGCAGTAGCTAACAGCACAGGCACCCGCCTCAAAACCCGCGTCCAGTTACTGAACCAGGTATCATGCTGTTTTTCTGTCTTTTGAGATGCAAGTCATGGATTCTTTTCCATTCTAGATTTGGTGTGTTTCCAAATTTGGTAACGAGATCTGTAAGATTTCCATAACGTACCCCCATATCTTTGGTTTTTTTTTTTTTTCTTTTTTTTTTTTTCCAGAGAGTGCATATTTGTAAATAGCAGAATGGTTTTTTTTTTTTTTTTTTGTTTTTTTGTTGGTGGTGCTGTTGGTTATGAGATGTGGGAAAGTCGCCATGCTTTGCATGTTAACTTGCTGATTATTTCTGGTCGATAAACTGTAAAAGCCATTTTTTCAGGACGAAGGGTTGCCCAAGATATACCTCACACCTTACAGGGTATGGATGGATGTGGAATGAGCACTTAGAAACCACCATACGTATGCTGGTGAAAGGTGTGGGTCATGACGTGAATATACCTGTAGAGATGAATGTTGTGATCACAAACTCGGGGAACTTGAGATACATAGGTTCCATGGTGGCGTACACATGGTGATCTACATGTAGTTTCATACGCATGGTCATGTATGTGTAGCAGTGTACACATGATCCTGTATATGTAGTGATGTACACATGGTCATGTGCATGAGTAATGTACATGTCAGCCCTGATGTGATCACCAAGGTTCACCGGGCTGTGATCAGCTTGACTAGACATGGTCCAGTATGTAGTGTGCACATGATACATTTGTCATAGTGTTTTTCATGTTGGTGTGGTGAACACATGGTAGAAGTGACGTGGTAGGATTCCTATAAAATAAAGCAGTCACAGTTACAGCAGCTGTATGTGCCATATCCTTCACCACGCCATCACAAAGATCAGCTTGCCCAGAACTCACAAATTCCGAAGCAAACTGGACCCAAAGAAGTGAAAACGTTGGGTATAAACTGGGGAGTGAAACAGCAAGAACAGCTGAAAGTCACAAGAATAACTAGGTTATTGCATAGGAAGTGCATGCAGGATTTAGTTTGATTAAAAATATGTTTTGTGTTGTTAAATAACCACAATGTTCCCATGGATCAAGCCTCCACTGTGTTGATTGACATCCTTAGATCCACTACTGTAACTGTGGGGGATTATTTTCTATGTTATCTAAGATGCAAATAACTGTTAGAAACGTACAGGGAAAATAGCACTGCACTTAGGTCCATTTGAAGTACAGTGTTGCTGTCATGTCATCAGGAACCTATGCGAGAGGCTGCCATGACATGGTCATTGTCAGTGGCATGACAAGGTTATGGTCATGAAAGTCGTCATAGGATGGCCATTCCCTATGTATGACAGGAGATGGCCATGGTTAATGTCATGACAATGTGGCCACGGTTGATGTAACAGAACGTACGTGACTGTGGTTGTCATGACAGAATGTGGCCATGGTTGATGTCATGACAGGATGTGGCCATAGTTGTCATGACAGAATTGGGCCATGGTTGATGTCATGACGGGATGTGGCCATAGTTGTCATGACAGAATTGGGCCATGGTTGATGTCATGACGGGATGTGGCCATAGTTGTCATGACAGAATTGGGCCCTGGTTGATGTCATGACGGGATGTGGCCATAGTTGTCATGACAGAATTGGGCCCTGGTTGATGTCATGACGGGATGTGGCCATAGTTGTCATGACAGAATTGGGCCCTGGTTGATGTCATGACGGGATGTGGCCATAGTTGCCATGACAGAATTGGGCCATGGTTGATGTCATGACGGGATGTGGCCATAGTTGTCATGACAGAATGTGGCCATGGTTGATGTCATGATGGGATGTGGTCATAGTTGTCATAACAGTGTATGGCCATGGCCGACATCATGACCAGATACATCTTGACAAAAGTTTGGATTTAGTTGTGACTCATGAGGTCACCGCAAAAACATGACAGAGTAGTAAATATATCATGACAGTATATGGTCATGGGTAGCGACATCATGACAGGAAGTGGTCATGACTAGTGACATCATGACAGGAAGTGGTCATGACTAGTGACATCATGACAGGAAGTGGTCATGGCTAGTGACATTATGACAGGAAGTGGTCATGGCTAGTGACATCATGACAGGAAGTGGTCATGGCTAGTGACATCATGACAGGAAGTGGTCATGGCTCGTGACATCATGACAGGATGTGGTCGTGGCTCTTGATGTCATGACAGGATGTGGTCATGGCTAGTGATGTCATGACAGGATGTGGTCATGGCTCGTGACATCATGACAGGATGTGGTAATGGCTAGTGACATCATGACGAGATGTGGTCATGGCTAGTGACATGACAGGATGTGGTCATGGCTAGCGACGTCATGACAGGATGTGGTCATGGCTAGCGACGTCATGACAGGATGTGGTCATGGCTAGCGACGTCATGACAGAATGTGGTCATGGCTAGTGACATCATGACAGAATGTGGTCATGGCTAGTGACATCATGACAGTATGTGGTCATGGCTAGTGACATGACAGGATGTGGTCATGGCTAGTGACATGACAGGATGTGGTCATGGCTAGTGATGTCATGACAGGATGTGGTCATGGCTTGGAATGTCATGTAAGGATATTGGCCACGAGTGGCAAAGATAGGCGATAAAATGGCAGACTTTGGCCATGAGTGAGAAAATGGCAGCTTTTGCCCACAAGAGATGAGAGGTTAGGTCTTGCCCTGTGTGGTGAACTTGCAGCAAAGGGTAATATAGGACGCAGACAGCTTGAGTCTTCTCTCAACTTGTCATCTGAGCACAGCACTTTCCTGTTCTGGCTGTTTTTTGGTTGAATGGCTTGTTAGTTACAGGCGATTCTTCCTGCTAATCTGCTAATGATTGTTTGTGCCTAACACCCTGTCAACCTGTCTGTTTCAGTCAGTGATAGATGAAGTTTTATGACAAACATGTAGTTATTTGTTCTTACTGAATGTTACTATAACTGTCTTCATAAGCCATCAGCATTATTAGAAGAAAAAAATCATGTTTTGTTCGTGTATAATGACTAAATGGTTCATAGAATACGAATTTGACCAAATCCAAGTAGATGAGAAATTGTGAATTTTGTTCACAAAACACGCTAACAAAAAATGAAAAAGGTTAGTAAATGAGTTGTTCATAAAAAGAGGAATTTCACAGCAATGAAAAAAGGCCTTCATCTTTTTACTGCATTCTGTCATTTATGAAAAAAGCTGCTAAAATAAATTTAAACATCTCGGTTTTTAAGTCTTCTGAATACAATCGCATAATATGAAGAAAATTGTTTTCAAAGTTTCAAAACTGTATACTCCAACATTGATACAGCCTGTGTGTTTTAGTTTCATTGAATTGTATTCTTGTGCGCACTGTATGAGGATTGCATATCAGGTTTTGTATGTGGAGATGTGTGTAGACGTATGTGGAGATGTGTATACACTTTGACACACTCACTACAGTGTACATGCTCGTTCACTTTTCTTTGTGTAGACTGTTTGGGACAAACACACATGCACAAGCTCACATACATGCATGCATGCTCGCTTGCACACGCATGCACATGCGCGCGTGCACACACACACACACACACACACATTTTTAGCTACAAATGAGAATCTTTAAGTTTTGTATAACATTATCATCGCTATGTGTTGCAATCTCATGTGTCAATGTAGGAATAAGATTGTAATTTCAACAGATTTGGCATCTTTATGACAGAGTGCTTCGGGTGAAAATATAACATGAGCTGTAACAGGAAACTATTCAAAGGGCACTCAACTCCTGTCATTCGAACTCTTGCCCATTGTGGTTGGTCAGTAAAAATAACACCCAGATCCTGTGAGGTCAGATTTGTTTCCTTCCCTGAATCTGTTGCTGTTTGTCTCCCTTCATGTCTAGTTACAGGACGGTCTGCAGGCCTGAATTGCTTGTGCCACTTCGCAGCCTTCTCCAGATCTCCTTTCTCTAATGCTTGGGAATGTTGTCCAAGAAAAAAGGCTTGTGTACAGTTTTGGTTATCAGTTCAGTCACCAAAGCAAAGAATTGATCTCATCAGTGCCTTTTTTTACAGCCCACGGTTTCATCTGGACTGTGATGTCCTCATGAATGTTGTGTGCACGTACCTGAATGATTAAGCATGTTGTAGTAACTGTTTGCTGAAGGCTCCACCTTGATTTGTTACAATGTCAAGGTGTGTTAATTCTTTAGGATAATATAAAGATAAGTTAACTTATGATATCAAGTTACGCAGTTCTTTTATGTGTAGGTAAAGATTAGAGGATATAGAATATCAAGGTAAATTCTTCAGTGTAACATGAAAGAGCAGTGAAAACAGGATATCAAGATGAATTGGTTTTTTTTTTGTATGATAATATTACGGTCAGTTAGTGTATGATACAAGGGTAAATAATTTTTTTTTTTTAGTATTTTTATAAAGACTGGAAAATTTGTGATAAGAAGGTAAGTAAATTTTTCTGTGTTACACGAAGATCAGTCAACATTATGATGTGAATAGAAAGCTTTATGGGAAGGAGAAATCAAGTGATTTTGCATTGTTTTAGCCACAACTGAAGTGAACAGTACTCAATGTTTCATTGCACTTACATAAAGCCCCATTCTGATTCCCTCCCCACCTCCTTTCCCAGTTAGCTGTCATACTCACGAGCACACACACACACACACACACACACACACAGCTTCCTCCACAGGGCTGAGATTCAACAAGCCAGACATAAGATCCCAACTGGCTTCTGATGTGGGAAGCTGAGGAAGCCAAGAATTTGTTCTTTTGTTCTTTCCTTCAGTCATTTTCACTTCTTTAGCTGGAAGTTGGGAAACATTGCTCAGAAAACACCACATGTCTGGCAGCAAAAATCAGCCTATGCAAACCAAGAGAGAGAGAGAGAGAGATTGAGGGAGGTTAGGGGGAAGGGGCAAGGAGGTGGAAATGAGAAGGGAAAGGCAAGTGCTGTTTGACTCATTGGATAGGCACATAGAAGCTGCTCTTTCTCCGAGTCTTTGGCATGCTGGATTCACTGAGATTGACTAGCGATTGGATTCACTCAGCAGGTGTGTGTGTGCTTGCTGTGTGTGCCAGAGCCTGTGCCTGTGCGCACAGTACCTTTGAACCCTTGCTTTGCACATCACACTCCACTAAGACCAAAAGTTCCGATGCGTGCAGTCTGCCAGATTAATTCCACTTCGGTCTTGCGGTCTACAGAGTCCTCTGCCCATGTATGGTTTCAGGTCACAGCCTGCTCGCCGGGATCCATAAACTGAATTTGCCAGAGGTGATGTTTAGGTGCCGTTGGTGACCATTAAATCTCAGCCCTGCTGCTCCGTACATAGACATAGGGTTCCAGACTTATTCACTTTTGACCCCCCTGGTTTAGGCATTAAGGAAACAGTATGGTGAACATGTTTCAACACACACTAACACACAAAAACATATCAAACAAACAAATCAGTGTTTTTAGACTGTAATTAAATTTAACCTTAACTGAGCAGAATTGTTTTTATTTGTATTTTCCTTTTCAATAAACATTTTAGTATGGAAGATAAAAAAAGAGATAAAAGATCACTGAGGTTTGCATACTACGTTTCCATATTTAAGTCAGTCCAAGGGGAAAAAACTCACTATTTTTTTCTTTCTAAATTGATTCTCCTCCACAGGGTTTCGTTTTGTTTTGTTTCTGGACATTTTCTGTTGCTCTGTTACTCGCATTATGATAGAAAGGTCTATTCAATGAATGATAGAATGTTAGCGTTAGGGCTGTTCAGTGAATGATGGAAAGCTAGCATTAGGGCTGTTCAGTGAATGATAGAAAATTAGCATTAGGGCTGTTCAGTGCATGATAGAAAGCTAGCATTAGGGCTGTTCAGTGAATGATAGAAAGTTAGCATTAGGGCTGTTCAGTGCATGATAGAAAGCTAGCATTAGGGCTGTTCAGTGAATGATAGAAAGCTAGCATTAGGGCTGTTCAGTGAATGATAGAAAGGTAGCATTAGGGCTATTCAGTGAATGATAGAAAGCTAGCATTAGGGCTGTTCAGTGAATGATAGAAAGCTAGCATTAGGGCTGTTCAATGAATGATAGAAAGTTAGCATTAGGGCTGTTCAGTGAATGATAGAAAGGTAGCATTAGGGCTATTCAGTGAATGATAGAAAGCTAGCATTAGGGCTGTTCAGTGAGTGATAGAACACTAGCATTAGGGCTGTTCAGTGAGTAATAGAAAGCTAGCATTAGGGCTATTCAATGAATGATAGAAAGCTAACATTAGGGCTGTTCAGTGAATGATAGAAAGCTAGCATTAGTGCTGTTCAGTGAGTGATAGAAAGCTAGCATTAGGGCTGTTCAATGAATGATAGAAAGCTAGCATTAGGGCTGTTCAGTGAATGATAGAAAGCTAGCATTAGTGCTGTTCAGTGAGTGATAGAAAGCTAGCATTAGGGTTGTTCAGTGAATGATGGAAAGCTAGTATTAGTGCTGTTCAGTGAATGATAGAAAGCTACCATTAGGGCTGTTGATTGATTAATGGAAAGCTAGCATTAGTGCTGTTCAGTGAATGATGGAAAGCTAGCATTAGTGCTGTTCAGTGAATGATAGAAAGCTAGCATTAGGGCTGTTCAGTGAGTGATAGAAAGCTAGCATTAGGGCTGTTCAGTGAATGATAGAACGCTGGCATTAGGGCTGTTCAGTGAATGATAGAAAGCTAGCATTAGTGCTGTTCAGTGACTGATGGAACGCTGGCATTAGGGCTGTTCAGTGAATGATGGAAAGCTAGCATTAGGGCTGTTCAGTGAATGATGGAAAGCTAGCATTAGTGCTGTTCAGTGAATGATGGAAAGCTAGCATTAGTGCTGTTCAGTGAATGATAGAAAGCTAGCATTAGGGGCTGTTCAGTGAGTGATAGAAAGCTAACATTAGGGCTGTTCAGTGAATGATAGAAACCTAACATTAGGGCTGTTCAGTGAATGATGGAAAGCTAGTGTTAGGGCTGTTCAATGAATGACAGAACGCTAGCATTAGGGCTGTTCAGTGAGCGATGGAAAGCTAGCATTAGGGCTGTTCAGTGAGTAATAGAACGCTAGAATTAGGGCTGTTCAGTAATGATGGAAAGCTAGCATTAGGGCTGTTCAGTGAATGACGGAAAGCTAGCATTAGGGCTGTTCAGTGAATGATGGAAAACTAGAGTTAGGGCTGTTCAATGAATGATAGAAAGCTAGTGTCAGGGCTGTTCAGTGAGTGATAGAACGCTAGCATTAGGGCTGTTCAGTGAATGATGGAAAGCTAGCATTAGGGCTGTTCAGTGAGTAATAGAACGCTAGCATTAGGGCTGTTCAGTGAATGATGGAAAGCTAGCATTAGGGCTGTTCAGTGAGTGATGGAAAGCTAGCATTAGGGCTGTTCAGTGAGTAATAGAACGCTAGCATTAGGGTTGTTCAGTGAATGATGGAAAGCTAGCATTATGGCTGTTCAGTGAATTGCGGAAAGCTAGCATTAGGGCTTTTCAGTGAGCGATGGAAAGCTAGCATTAGGGCTGTTCAGCAAGTGATAGAAAGCTTGCGTTAGTGCTGTTCAGTGAATGATAGAAAGGTGACAAAAGGGCTGTTCAGTGAGTGATAGAAAGCTAGCATTAGTGCTGTTCAGTGAATGATAGAACGCTAGCATTAGGGCTGTTCTGTGAATGATGGAAAGCTAGCATTAGGGCTGTTCAGTGAATGATGGAAAGCTAGCATTAGGTCTGTTCAGTGAATTATGGAAAGCTAGCATTAGGTCTGTTTAGTGAAGGAAGGATGGAAAGCTAGCAATAGGGCTGTTCAGTGAATGATGGAAAGCTAGCATTAGGGCTGTTCAGTAATGATGGAAAGCTAGCATTAGGGCTGTTCAGTGAATGATGGAAAGCTAGCATTAGGGCTGTTCAGTGAAGGATGGAAAGCTAGCATTAGGGCTGTTCAGTGAATGATAGAAAGCTAGCATTAGGGCTGTTCAGTGAATGATAGAAAGCTAGCATTAGGGCTGTTCATTGAGTGATTGATGAAATACTGGCACACTTTCCAGACACTTGCTCTGCGGAAGGACTCGCAGTCGGGACGTAAGACTGACTCTGTTGTCAAGTTAACCCTTTGTCTCCTTTGAAATTCATTGGACTGGCTTCCTTCTGCGTAACAACTTGGTCATTAACCCCTTGCATGCTGGCACGGTCATTAGCTGATGTCACTGCACCATTTTTTTGCTGTTGAGTGAAAAGCATTTTTGTCACCAAATAAACAAATAAAACAAACAAAAAAAGAGTGAATAACTGGAAAAAAAAGAATCTTAACAGTAAAGTCACCTCTCAGTGTCTGTTGTGCTGCAAGTGAGCATCGTAAATGTCCATCCCTGAAGTAACACGGTTCACAGTGTGCCTCAGCACCGACATCAGTTGACTCGTGGTGGAACAGCTGTCAAGGGGGTTAACCAATATTTTCTCAGCTATATGTTGGTTCATTTCTGCTGGGTTCTAGCGTTAAACTTTTAGCAGTCGTTTTCACTGGCGGAGATCAGCATGCCAGTTTGATCTGTTGATCTGCACAATGTGGAAAGCTGAACAGTTCATTGAAAGCATTATGGGACTTGACTTCAAAACTTACTGACACAGGGTGATGGCGTAAGGGCCTTACCGCTTCTCTGTCTATATACAAGCGATAAGGCTGTTACGTAGGCATCCCTTGGGTCACTGTGCTCTTGATCTGCCTTCTCCATAATGTTTTGTATATGTAATCAGCAGTGTATCTTGAGTAGTAAGGATTAACATTTTCGTTTTCATTAGTCGAGTCCGTTTCTTTCATCTTAACTGCTCTCCATCATTTGACTTCTGACAGAGAAACATCTTCAGTGCTATGTGGACCACAGCTTCATCAGTCTCAGAGAAGCGTTTTGATCGGGTCTGGAAGGAAGATTTAATGGCAGTGAGGAGGGAACTGTGATGACCTCACCTGTGCATTTTGGAATTGATTTTTTTGTCTATAGTTTGCCGTCAGATTTACAGTCTGTTAAAAATAGTTATCTTCATGTGGATGTTGCCTTTTGTGAAGCTCTGATCCACTGTGGATCAGCAGGTCTGTTGAATGGAGGTATGATCTGAGTTTTTTGTTAAGGTCTTCGTGTGCAAATGTTGATTTTATAGCATTATCCTTGTGTTTTACCTCTCAGTACTTCAACGCAAAGATGTGCAATATACATAAAAACACACTGCGTTATTCAAACCAACCCCACACATTTACTGCCAGCTGAGTGAAGATCATACACCTCTCATCATGTTTGTAACAAGAATACGCTGATTCTGTCCTGACTGTACATACCTGTGAAATCCCTGCAACTCTTCTGCTGCTAACCAAATGGGCATGAGGAGGAATTTTGAGGCGGTCTTAAGAACATTCCCCTGCATTCCCTGTTCGATTGACTCACTTTGTCTGACTGCCTCATTTCACCGTCTTTCTTTCTTTCTTTCCTTTTTTTTCACGGATATGTAGAAGTCATGTTTTTTGTGTACAACTCTATAAAACGCACTATATTCTGTTCCCCATTAAATTTTGGTGTGTCCAATCATTTAATGGTTGGTTTTGAAAATTTCAGTTGCTTTCAGGAAGGACTCGTGCTTATTGACAATATTTTGTCTAGTGTGAAATCATCTGCAAGTAAGTCGGAATCGATGTGGAATTGATAAAATTATCTACAGACTGCTTGGCTTGAAGAGGCAAAAAAGGATAGAACCAAACGCAGACCATTGTAGAATCCGCCCTAGGTAGAGCAGCCGGCAGAATGGCTTGAGTATGTCTGAAAAAGAAGTAAGAAAACTATACAAACACGGTATCCTATAGCCATAGGTTGATACAGCCATGCATTGATTGACAATGGGTCAGGCATGGTATTGCCATCATGGCTTGTTTGCAGCATCAGGTTGGAGCCCTCTTATTACTATACAATCACAGAAGACACGCACCTCACTCACTCCAATCACTAAGGACACACTTTCAACATGACACAGTCATACAAAACCTCCATCATGCGATCACTGAAGACACAGATTTAATATGATATAGTCATAGTTTCAGTTTCAGTCATATGAAACATGCATCATTCAGGCATTGAAGACCCACGCTTAACATCGTTCAGTCACAGAATACATACACAGTTAGCTTCCTACAATCACAGAATGCACACACTTGAAAAACCATATTGCTGCAGAACACACATACTTTGCATCACACAATCATAGAACACAAACTTTAAAATATATGATAGCAGAAGGTAAACGCTTAACATCATGCTGTTGCAATACACACACACACACACACACACACACACACACACACACTTGCACACACACACACACACTGCATCATACAGTTACAGTATGCACATGCTTGTTCCAATGCAGTCACAGAACACACACACACATGGCATCATATAATTGCAGAACACACACACTTGGCAGCATAAAATCACAGAACACGAATGCTTAACGTCATGAAATTGCAGAATACACACACTTAGTATTGTACAATCATAGAGCAAACACGCTTATACAGTCACAGAACACACATGCTTAACACCTTACAGTTATCACAGGAGGCACATAGCCAGGGCCATATTGTCGCAGAAGTCAACATTTAACACAGTACCACCACAAAAGGCACACACTCTGCCGTAAAATCACAGAAGACGCATGCCACAGCACAGTTCGCCAAAAACTGTTCATTCATGAATGATTAATGAGTCATGGCCCTTTTCAGATGCTTGCTTTGCAGAGAAATTCCCAACTGGATGTAAGATTGTCTTTGACCAAGTTAGCCCTTGTTGTGTGCTGCCAGTGTCACGTTGCTCGCCTTGCGTCTCATATAATAGGCAGTCTCCTTGTTAATCATGTCTTATGTTTTGCTTGTCTGCTTCGTTCCACGCCAGCGCTAAACTTGTCATAAGTCTGTCTCAGTACCAGATACAAAAGCCACAGTGTGGTCAAAATGTAAATGCGAAGTTAAGGATTGACAGTATTTCTATGTAGAGATGATTTGGGGGGAACAGTTTAGTCTTCTTTCTCGCAGACTGCTTTGCTTATTTAATCAGTTAACATGTTTGTGCATAAAAACTGACGTTATGAACTGAATTGTACAGGTTTCTTCTGCTGTTGTTCCTTGTTTGGTTTTTCCGCCTCTTAAAAAGAAATAAAGTGCTTTGTTCTTATGTTACTTTTAGTTTTGTGTTTGAAACATTAACATGACATTTTTCCTTATGCTTCGCATTCCACTTGATGAATCAGCCTTGTGTGCATTGATGGCACCTCTCAGGATTATGTATTTAAAGGCATTGGTTTTGCAGGGTTTTTTTTTATTGTATGATGATGATGTTTGGGGATAAGTCATGTGATTGCCAATCAGGGGAGAAAACAAAGAAATCCTGTTACCTTCATACTCTTCCTTCAATGTGTTGTTAGCTGATAACATTTTGGAATGGACAGCTTGTGGGGGGAAGGGGGGGGGGGGGGGGGCAGTGCGCAAGGTTTGTAGTCAGATATTGCAAGGTCAGATCAGTGTGATGTCAAGCATGAGTATTGTCAACTTCCTGCCCGTCATAGCTTGTTGTTCGAATGGAGTCCGTGCCCACCCCCTCCCCTCACCAGCCCCACTCTCCTGGGATGTTTATCCTTGTTGGCCAGTTTACTTGTTGGGGTGTGGACATTAATCTTAAAACATTGAGAATTTCATTTACTAACTTAGGCGTTGGAAGATTCAGGCTGACTAAGTGTTGATGTATTTGTAGTCTGTTCAACAATGGTGATTTCAGACTTTAGACTTAAAAATTTGAATGTTGTTTTGTCATCACACACACACACACACACACACATGCACACAATGACTAACATGTTAACTGCTTTTGAATTACAGAACAACAACAAAGAAAAAGATGTTTGAGCAAGATATAGGTGATGAGTAATAAAACGGAAAAAGAAGAAAACTTTAATCTATGAGAGAAGGGGGGTGAAGGGATTAGCGGAAAAATAATCGACAGGATGATGTGAGAGGCGACTGGCTGATTTATGTTGAAAACTGCAAACGATTCATTGTATGGTGGAAAGACTTAGTGTTAACACATTATTGTAATAAAAGATAAAATAGACTAACAGGCATATACATGGACAGAAAAACAATAGATGTGGATTTTACATTACACATTATCAGGCATATAGATGGACAGAAAAACAGATAGATGTGGATTTTACATTCTCTCTCTCGCTCACTCTTAATGTATCCAGATGTTGCTGTTCTTCCTAACATGGAGCTGAGATTTTCTGTTGATAAACTGATCAAGTTTTGTGTGTTGTGCTGGGGGGAGGGGAGGGTGGGGGTGGAGGATGAGATACCAGGATATAGCCTTCTTTGGTGTGACTGACCGCTGCTCTGTTTTTTTCCTATCTGTATTGTGGTCTGTATGTATCTTAATACCCAAACACTGTGCAGATTCAAAACTTTACCAATGGCAATGGCTTTTCTGTCTCCATCAAGCTTGTAGTTATGTTAAAATGGATGTAGCAGAGTGGCTGTGTGGACTTTTGTCCAGTCCTACTGTTGGATGTTTGGTCTGTTGTCAGACAGAAATACCAAGAAAAGAAGGATTGGTTTTTACATAGTTGTTTGTAGACCACATTTTGTGAAAGACTGTTTCATCGTAGTAGGTTGTGCACAAACTGTAGATACATATTTTTTTTATGGGGTGGGATATTGGTTGCACATCAAAACAACAGTATAAATGAAGACGATATTCATAAAACTAGCTAACATTCAGTCAAAAGTGCCAACAAGGTGCTAAATACATAAGTATTGCCCCTGGAAAAATATGCACAGATACGTGTTTAATGTGCGTACATGCAATGGTATGCTTACAGTTCATGCATAAAATACATGCACACCTTTAGACAGCACACACATGTACATGTATGACCAGCTACATGCACACACACACACACACACACACACACACACACACACACACACTTATACCTACAAGTTCAGAGATGAAATTTTATGACCTTTTTAAGATATATAGATGTGCCAATCAATTTTTTTTTTTTTTAAGGTTAACACATTTTTCCCAGATTTTTGTCTAGGGCCTCAGTTGCTTGAGAAAAGTCTAGAATAATGTGTGTGTTGATACTTTTATGTTTGTATTCACATACATATGTAATCATGTGTTCTGTGTAGTGATATATAAAGTGTGTAGATGTGGTGTTTATTACATTTAGAGTATATACATATATAATCATATGAACCAGGCGTGAACTTAGATAAACCAAATTTGTGATTGCAGTGTTGTTGATTACAGTGTACATAAATATGTGTGAGGTGATGCAGTGAATGTTGAGTTCAATTATTTTTTAAGCCGTTGTAAACCAAGTTATCGTTTATTTTGTTTTTGAAACAAGTAATATATAATTCTGCAGTATAGTTTTGTCGAAACAAAAGCATAATTGTCACAATGATTTGATTGAATTTTTTTTTTCTTTTTATAGTTTTCTAAAACTCTGCTACCCATATTACTATTCTTATTTTGGTAAAAGTTACCAGGGTTCCCACAGTCTTGGAAATCTGAAAAAAAAAAAAAAAAGTAATGGAAACATAGAACACTTATTTCCACAGCTGGAAAAGTCTTTTTTTTTTTTTTTTTAAAGTCTTGAAGCCTTGGAAGTTCCCCGAATCTGTCAGTTATAGACTAATTTACTTTTCCCAAGAGAAGTTTTAGAACTATGGAGCATCAAAAGCTGCAAGCAGAAAGATAATTTGGGTCATGGACTGCCAGGGTCCTTGCATCCATGCCCCCCATCCCCACATCCACCGCTTCGTGACCTTAACGTTTCTTTCTGTCTCTTATATTTGATTATTCTTCCTGCTACATACTGTAATATGTACTACTTCCCTTCATATTTGCTTCCTACTCAGGACAAGGACTGGATGTTGAAAAAAAAAAAGAAGAAAAAAAAAACATTTCTTGCCTATCATAATGCAGAACCTGACCTTCTCTCTGTCTGTCTCTCTCTCGCTCTCTTAATCGGCATCTTCGTCTATCTCAGATATATAACCACAACTCTATTTTTTTCTGTTTTAACTGGATATCATCATCACAGATTAAATTAAAATCTGGAACAAGTACATTATTATGCAGTGTGTTTATTGGAAGATGATTTAGAACGTATTCTTGCATAATTATGGTCTGGTTCTTCTGTTGACTGCATTGCTTGAGGTCGGTAATGATGTACAAATCAAACATGATATTGAATTGCATTAAATATTGATTGTGTTACGTCGTTCACAGAGAATTTTTGGAATTGGCATAAGGTTTGTCTTCTGTGTTAACAGAAGAGACTCTTTTTGAAGCTTCACAAGTCTGTGAGCCCATGTAAATCTTTACATGAAAGTTAACATTTTTTTTTTTTTTTTAGGTGTGCGTTGGGAAGGTGGGAAAAGTGCCTTCCTTTGAGCATGTGCTTGAATATCATGTCAGAATTTGCGAGTGTGTGTGTGTGTGTGTGTGTGTGTGTGTACCCACTGTTTTATTTTTTGTGGTTAATACATGTATTTAGTTGGTGGATAGCCCTTTGTGTAGAGTGGTTTTGGAAAGTGACAGCAAGGATCTGGAAAAGATCTTGGAAAATGTCTGGATGTTTTTCCCCAGAGATGTGAAGGAATCCAGAGTTAGCGTAATTTAATCTGCAATTTGGAGGTGTGTGTGTGAATACAAATGTGAAAGTTTAATCAGTTTAGGCCAAGACCCCCAACTCTATATGTGTGCATGTAATTATGTGCGAGTATTTGTGTGTGTGTGTGTGTGAAAGTTTAATCAGTTTAGGCCAAGGGCCCCAACTTTGTATATGCGTGCGTCAGAGTATGTATTTGTGTGTATGTGTGCATGTGAGTGTGTATTTGTGTGTATGTGTGCATGCGAGTATGTATGTGTGCATGCGAGTGTATATTTGTGTGCATGTGAGTGTATATTGTGTGTGTGGTGCAGGCCCATTTGTGCGCTTTTGGGTCCGCTTGCCTTTGTCTATGATAGCAATAGTTTTTACCCCGTGATTTCAATAGGCAGCATTGATTCTTGTGGCATGTAAAGCGTGTTTGTTGAATCTTTCCTTTCAAATTCCCTGCTGCTGCCCCATCAAGACCAACAATGCATCTGAAACGTGTCATTTTTGTTGGAGTTAAATGCTTGTGAAATGTGCTCAGACAGACACAGTAGGATGATTTGAAGAACGTGTAGTAACATTTGCTTGTACAGAAAATATGTAGTGAGACTTTAAAGTGTTTGCATGTACACGGAATATATGGATGAAGAGTGTTAGTAGGTTTCACTGCAAGATGTTCTGTTAGAATACTTTATGTCGCTACACTGCAAAAGAAAATTTGTTGTGCATGTGTCACTGGTAAGTTCTGTAGCTAGTCCAATACTTTGTCAAACAGTTTGTTTGAAACTTTATTTCAAGTTGAAAAGCCAGTGTCAGCACAGATTTGACATGGCTGATGTTTTGAATACAGTGTAATTGCGGTGACGCTGGGACTAAATGTTGTCATGGATTCTAATTGTTTGCAGGTGCTAAAGGCACAAAAAGCTCTGCGTCAAAAACAAGAGGCTGGCCCAGTCAGTCACTCGCAAACAAACCAGAGCGTAAGCCCCCCACCACCACCACCACTTGCTCCCACCCTGTGCTCACTTCTCTTTTGAGTTGAACCGTGGCCTTTGTTTAACCCATTATTCACCGTGTCTGAGGAGAGCTCTGCAAGCTGGGTGGAGGGTTGCTGAGATGCGATATATTTGCGTCTTAGGCGTACTAATTGCTTTCTGTTTAATCTCTTTCTCACTCTCTTTCTTGGTCTTTTTGACTTTTTTTCCCCTGTCAGCTTGCTCTTTTACTGGTCCATGTATCGGTGACATAGGAAAGGTTTTGAAGTGGAAACGGTGTAATTCCAGCCCCTTTACTCCTGTTACTCACAGTGCTTGAAATACAACTAGTTGGTCAGTCGTCACTGTCTAGCAGTGCATGCACATTTTTCTTTGGGGGAGGATATGATGGTTGCGGACGACGGAGGGGGAGAAGAAAGAAACTACATGTAGGAAAAATGAGAACAGAGATAGAGCCAGTAGGTGAAATATTAATGTCATGTCCATAGGTGGAAAAGATATTATTGAAAAGCAAAAATGTTTTTATTATGAATCAAAGTATGTTCACATTATGGGGCGGAAAATTGTGAACATTGCCGAAACTGATCAGTCAGCCCAGTGACACTTATTGCTGCCGGCATGGGCATGTTTGTAAGCCTGCTGAAGAAAACAACAACATTCATTTTGATTATTGAACAAGTGATACTTAACTTCAGGAAATGAAAAAAAGCATGCATGTTGTATAATGCAGAATGTGTAATTTTGGTCCGATTTTTACATTTCTTGTAGTCTTCATCATACCTCCAAGTTACTGTGTTCACAAAATAATATGAAAATGTAGTTTTCTAGGCTTTTTACCGTTGGAGGTATATGGAGTTTGATTACCTAATTTGTTCTTAAGAAGCTGGAGGGTCAGGTTTGTTGAAACTTTGCATAGATTGTGTCGACATACGTTTCACTCTACTGCTCTCATTCCTTCCTTTTTCTTTCTCCTGTGTATCAGTCTCATTTGTTGTCCAGTTTCTGTAGATTAGATCGTCTTGCATGTTGGATGACCAAATCATTTCGTTTCATCAGAAGACTGCCTAGTTTTGTTTTGGTTGATCATCTTGTTTTGTGTCAGTATCTGAGAGAGAAGCTTTCAAACTGTCTTGTCTTTCGGTTGAAGCTGTTGCACAGATCGATGTGATGTTTTCTTCATTTGCATGTGAACACTGTCTGGGTATATCTGGTCAGAACAGACACTGCTTCCCTCGTGTCTGTGGAAGTTGCATGTTTGTGAGGTCTTTCCTGTTTCTGTGGTTGTCATCTTCCTGTCTCATGTGGAACAGATGCCAGATGGTCTGTGGGAGAAGGTGAATTGCCTGTGATGTGTTCTGTCTGCTGAATTTGTTGTGTCCCTGTCTTAATCAGAACACACTTCTTTTCTTTTCTTTCCAGTTGCGTTCCGTTGCTTATTGTGTATTTTCTTTTCGCTGCAGAATTAGGAGGGCTTGTAGTGCCAGTCCATTTCATATGTGAAATCATGCCTTTGTAACTGCGTTCAGTACATTATGCTGTTCCGAGTTTGACAGATGTAGGTATTGGACTAACTTCATAGTATCCTCATTTTGACATGACACCGACATTAAATTGATAGGCTTCTGGATTAGAATCAAAGGTACCCAATGTAATTTAATAGTGTGTTGAGGATTTGACATAAAGAGATATGTATTTTTAACAGAATACTTATGTATATGGTGGGAGGCAGAAATAAAGATGCATTTCCTGTGGACAAGAAAGACATAACTCTTGCGGTGATTCCATTAGCCTTTTCTTTCAAGAACTGGAATGACCTTGGCAGAATTATTTGTGTCAGTCTTCCTCATGATGTGTGCATGTCAGTAAGTGGCTGTGCCAGTCCATAAACCTCCTGTGTGTGTGTGTTGTGTGTGTGTGTGTACATACACAACATTGATCTACATTCAGGGAAACAGAACAAAGTTCTTTGGGAAAGGTATTTCTGTTTGCTTTGCATGAGGACTTTCTATGCAGCTTCAGTGTTTGCTGATTGAATAGTAAATGTTCCCAGTGAAAGTGTGAAAACATGATGTGGACAGTAGAGCTGAAAGCCCAACCAAACGAAGAGACAGAGGACACAGTGCTTACGGTAATTCAGCACCAAGAGGACATTTTGACTCTAGTTGATGAGGAACACCATGGTGAATGCCTGGGCTGAAATGTAGGAACACATCAGCATAAACAGTGCATGATTCGTCTCCAGGATAAAACTTCCGCAGGCTGTCGCTGCAGGACTCCATCATGAACAGACAAGAACGGATGGACATGTTGATATACAAACATCCCTCTCTCTGGTCACCAAGAGGGAACAGCCATTGGCAGCAGGAAGCTGTTCCTAGCTGCCTCATTTCCATCATGGCTTTCCTGTACTCAAAGGTGGTTGTATTGCGTTTCTGTCCATGACAGGATGGCAGCAAATCCAATGATGGGGACACAGTGTCCCTCTTTGTCTTTGGGGAGGAGGAGAGCTCTTTGGCCGCGGAGGCAGAAAGGCACAATGGCATTGTGCCCCCTGAGCGGGTTGCCAATCACCATTCCCCATTGAAACTTTGATCTCACAGAAGAAGCAGGTGGAATCCGTAAGATGGATGCACTGTGGTGTCTTAGTGGCATGCACCTTTAGCTTTGGATGTTGTCATGTTGTTCTCCTTTTTTCTCTCTCTCTCTCTCTTACGGCCTGATCGACACTTGCTGCATGAATCGTTATTGCCCTTGAAGTATTGTCATTTTTGTTCCTTCTTTCGAAGCAGTCATGGAACACTTTGTGGTTTTGCTTTTGTTTGTTGTTTTTTTTTTTTTTTCCACATGGACTGGTCTTCCTTGTTGATGCACTGCCATTTTTTGCCCAGCTTTTCTTTCCTTTTTTTCTGTTTCCAGCAGTCATTATATTCACTTGTATTTGTGTGTGTGAGTGTGCCGCAATGTTTGGATCACAAGACAGTTTGTTCACCTTGATCTCATATACTCCCATTCGTTGGCCAGAGTACATCACGTATACTGATAGTTACAGTTGTCTCCTTTCTTTTTCTTTCTTTTGTTTCCTGAGGTTCTGCCCTGAAGAGATTTTTTTTGCTATGTGATTGTATTTAATTCCGCCATTTTGGTAGCCACAATCGGTCATAGGTGGATGCTGATAAAACTTGACACGAGTCGGCACGTGTTTCTCATTTGCATGCCATACACCCTGCTGCTGCATGATGGCCAACTCTTTTTCTTAAAGGTGAAATGTGATTTTTTTCTTAGAGGTGAAATGTGATTGATTTAATATGTGTGCAAGATTTTTTACTCTAGCATTGACACACAAGACTTCAGTAGAATATCCCATCTGAATGACCAGGAGGGGACTCCAGTCTGCGCTGACGTTAACACCGAAGAGAACATCTTTCCAGCCTGGCTGTCTCAAGTGGAAGTCGAACCCCAGACCTAGGAATAAAAGTCTGATGCTTTGTTTATGAGGCCGCCTATCCCCCAACGATAATGAAACAATACAAGAACCTGTGGAGATTTTTTACTTCCCATGTGTGAGCTGAATGACACCACAGAACATTCAAAAAAAAAAAAAAAAAAAAAAAACTGTCAGAAATGAGACGACTGCTACAAGATATTCAGAACAAGCAGAAAAGGGTTCACCAAAGAGAAACAACCACTGCAGAGTCTACCCTGGATATTCATGCACACACAGCAATTGAAGATGTCGCAATTGGATGGATAGTTTTTTGTGTTTTTTTTAAATCACTTCCTGTCGTGCATAATTTATATATTCTTCTAGATCTATAAAATTCAAGACATGCTTGACAGAGATTTTTTAGACTGCTTTGCTATTTTCTTTCTTTCTTTTATTTATTTATTTTTTTTATTTTGCAAAATCAACCGTATTAGGGTCTAAACTCTGCACAGACATTGCCCTTGGAAGGTGGGGAAGTCTTCAGCCTTCACCATCCCATTTCATCTGTCAAAACAATGATTTGAATCATTTACTGGGGGGGGGGGGTTGAAATTTGAAAGGCAGCTGGCTTATCACTTGTTGGTCACTTCCATAAGGCACGCTCACCTTTTATTGATGACAAAATCCAACCTACTCTACCCTTCCCAAGTTTGTGAAGAAGCCTCTCAACCAATGTTCAGACTGTCATGAGAAACACTGTAGGGAATGGGGTGGATGAGAAACATCCAGTTTTAATATGAAGCAAGGAGTTAAAAAAAAATTTATTCGTTCAGCTTTTCAGTGCAAGTCCTCAAGATTGTGTGGGAGGGGGAAAAAAAAAAGTTGGAGTAAGGAATGTGAACTGACAGCAAGCGAGGTGAGAAGGGCAGGGGCTGGAGTGAGTTTTTGACACAAGAGGGGGTAGGAAAGTGAACAGATGGTAGGTGGTAATCAGATGAGTGGGGCAATGATGGTTGACAACAAGAGGGGAGATGCTACATTTTGCTGGAGGAGAGATGCTGCACGTTGCCGTCAGCCACCATCCAGTCATCGCTGTGAAATTAGGTGCATGTCGGTGCTGTGTCAGGCTCTGCAGCTCTCTTGCTCTTTTCACAATCAAGACGGTCACTTTCAGGAGTGTCATGTATCCTAACCTTCTGCTTCTCATTTGACCTTGGGTGCATTAACTGTTTTCTGTTTGCCAGTCAATTTTAGCTTTCATCACAGCTTGCAAAAAAAAAAAAAAAAAAAAAAAAATTGTGGATGAAATGTATGGTTCATTGATCATGCTTTGTATTGTCTTTCTTCCCTTTTGTAACAAAAAAGATGAAAACCAGCAGTCCTCTGTGTGTGTGTGTGTGTGTGTGTGTGTGCATGTGTGAATATATGTCGAGGGTTAAGTGTGTGTGTGGACTTGTAACAGTTCCTACTTGCTATTATCCTCATGTGTCCCTGCCTCCCAGTCGTCAATTGATACAAAAACGTGTGTGTTTCAGTTTTCCTATTTCTCTCTCTCTCTCTCTTGTTTTTGGATGTTTGTTCAAAATGCACAATTCTGCATCTGCTTCTTCAGTTCTTGTTTGCTTTTCTTTTTACTAACCATTCACCACACTTTTGCAGCATGACCTTTTATTTTCCTTCTTATCTTAGCCTGTTTATTCATTATATTTATCTAACATTTAATCTTTTATTTGCTTCCGCTGCCTGTTCTTTTGATCTTCTTTACTGGCAATTCATTAATGTGTGAGACTGCTTCTTCAGAAAGTAGTAGTACATTTTAGAAGTCTTCAAGTATGTTTTGATATTTCAGAAATCTTCAGTTAATACTGTGTAAATTTGTCTTCTTAGAGACAAGGGAGGGGGGTGGGGCAGCTGGGATGGAGAGACAGTAAGCAAGAATGAACTGCATTGTGTTTTCCTAATTTCTCTTAATCAAAATAGAATTTTAGATGATGTCTTTTAATTTCGTACATTTGTATTGTAGTTATGTTCCATTCATATCTTAGTTGCTTTGTTACAAACATGCCTTGTGTAAGTTTTAAGCTGCTTTCTGTCTTTCCTGCTGCCAGTAATTTTTAGCTAGAGAATTCTTTTTAATGTTAAAAAAAAAAACTTGTATGTGACAGTCAGCTACTCTTTGTGATAAATTTTGAATTGATCTTTTCAGTGTGAAAATACACAACTCTTGTTTCGTTTACTTTGTTGTAGTATCAGTCGAAGACATCAACCAAATTTTCATATACATTTTGTTTTTTCATCTCTTTGGCAGCATGCTCAGGGAAGCAACAACGGGAAAGTGCTCTCTTCTGGAGGGAAAGCGAAAGAAGGCAGCAGTACATGTACAGTCATGTGATCAGCAAGGACACCTGAGCTTGACCCGACAAGCTTCCAGTCGTATCTGTTATCCTCGCAGACTGCGGAGTGGACTCGGCGTCAGCTTAAAACATCAGAGCAGCACATGGATGGTTCTCAGACCAGGATCTTGTTATGTTTTTTTGTTTTGTTTTTTTTTTTTTTTGTTTGTTGAATGTCTGTCATGTTGAAGGATAGAATCTGTTTTCTATGCCAAAGAAAGCGGGAAGGAGTGAAAGCAGACACAGTACAGGAACACACACACTTAATTCTTTTCTTGTATGTGTGTATCATGATTTTATGCAAACATGACATTCATTTCATGTATTGAACTGTCGGGGGAAAAAGTTTATTAATACTGTGATGACGTCGTCGATTCCACAGGTAACATCTGTTCAGCATAGTTCATGTCTGACTGAGGAGTGTTGTACCCATTCAGAGACTTACTCCGAGTTCTCCACTGCTGCGCACACAAGTGATCTGGCACTTCTATGCACATTTCATTTATTTCGTTTCTATGCATACAAGACAGAAAGATATCAATCGAGTTTTGCTCTATCAAAAATTGCTGATAACTTATATTCATTAAATAACAGACAAGGAAGATAACTCCCGTAGTACAATGATGTCAGGCACTTAACTCCAAGACCGATGCTGCTTTTGGTTTCCATGCTGGCGTCTTGAATGCAAGCAAGAGGTACACTGACCAAAGAATCTGTCCCCAAACAGGAAGTTCCAAACTTGTTCATATACCTCAGCCTGACATGTACTCACAGCAACAATAATTGTGTGAGAAACTGTCAACACAAACTCCTGCATGAATTGAAATGATGTCTGTGAAAAATGTACAGTATTTTTGTACTGAGATGATTTGACTGAAGATATAACGAGCTTGACCAAACAGCTTAAGAGCCTATGATAAACACAGTTAAAGGAAAAAAAAAAAAAACGCCCCTGTTAATACAGATTTGTCAGTAACGAATGTTTTGAAGATGACAGTGTGGTTCTCATAGAAATATTTCGACAAAGAACTTTGTTTCTTTGTCCGTTCGTTAATTCTTCTTGCGCTGCTAGCTAGACGTAATCATGACTACGGCATAGCCGTGGAATATGTCGTAATAATGCTTTCATGACAGCTATTCATTCAGCACGAGGTATAATTATCCATCCAGTATAAAAAGATTATGATGATCCTTGTACTAATCAGTTGTTAGGAGTATTTTCCATGTGAAAGTGGGCTGATCTGGAAATATATGTTTCTTTTTTATTCACATGGTAAGACTGCTGGATGTACATATGTAGTATGATGCATTCGTTTCAAATGAAATGTTTTTGTGCAAATGGTGGAAATGTGTATATTCACCCTTGGTTTTCTAATCAAATGAATATTTTATGCACATGATGAAAATGTGTATATATTCACCTTTAGTTTTCTAATCTGTTTTTATTTATCTATTTATTTTTTTTTTTTTTACTTTGAAATAATATTGTTTCGTGTGTATGAATGTCATTGAATGGATTGCCTCAAAACGTTTACATTCACAGTATAATCTTTGCAGAGAAAATATTTAGACGCAATTTTGTGTCAAGTTTATAGTATTTGAAGCTGTGCTTCAGCTCTGTGTGTATTATACAAGATTGTATCAGATTGACGTGTATATGGACAGTGTTATTCATTGCCTGTTAATGAACAGGTTATTTTTGTCCTTAAACTTGCTTATCAACTTCGTTTGAAGGGTGAACAACAAAGAAAATTGGTGAGTATATGTAATGTAAAAAAAAAAACAACCTAAAACTTGCTGTCAAACTGAAATGCCTGAACAGGAAGAAAAGTACAGTGAAATAAGTATGCGAAATATTGCTTTATTTAAAAAAAAAAAAAAAAAAAAAAAAAAAAAAAAACTATGTTAAGGTTCCATGCTGATAAACAGGGCAATTTAATTGTGCAATAACTTCTAAGTCAATCAGTTGTAGTCATAGTACATATATATATATATATATATATATATATATATATATATATATATATATTAGTGGTAGTGTTTATAAAGGCAGTAAACCCTCCTTTCGAAAGATGCGGGGTCAGATTTTGCATTTAAAAGTAAATTTGAGATGAGTAGTCTGTGTACAATTTTGTTTAACCTCAGGCTAGTTTACATTGCTGATTTAACAAATTGGGTTGGGAGAAAACACTACCTTTCAAATGAAGTGCAAAACATGTTGGTTTCATGACTATTCATAATGATTACCTTTGATTTTAAGTGGCCAGCTTAGACAGCAAAAAATGAACACATTTTGGTTCTGCCAAGATAGCATTCATGTTCAAAAATGATCCATGTGATGGTTTTCGGTAACATGAAAAACCAGTTCATACCATGTTTCCTCAACGGAGGTTGGTTTTGGTAAACTTACCATTTGTGGACTGCTAACTGTGTTGTCTGAGGCGTCTCATACAGCTTGTATTTTGTAAATTGTTAATTGCATTAGTTTCAAATGCCCTCCGTCCACTGTATAATGAAAGTTTATGGGACAAATTGTACTTTCTTCTGTGATATCAAAGCGCTGATGAACTGTGCCTCATGAATTGAATGGATTGTTGTTGTATTCTGTAGAAACATGTGTGAGGATTATTTTATTTTATTTTTTTTCACATGTTTTATATTTCCATGAATTTTTGTGTATGTGTGTGTTTAAGTGCAAAGGAAATTTCTAAATTTTCAGGCTGTATCATTATGTATTGTAAAGCTAACAGGTATGTGTAGGAGTGGGGCAAGGGAGTGTTTCAGGTTTAGGAGAAAGAAGGATCTTCAGTGGGAATGAGAAAACCTTGAAAAAGGAAGTTCATATGCGTTTAGGAGGGGGAAGGGCTTTTTTTTTTTTTTTTTATATATATATATATATATATTATAAATAGAAATACAAATATATAAACAATTCAAAATGGCGAATTGCTAGAGGCTGATATAGGTATTTGCTATATAGTCTGTGTTTATGACGGAAATTGAGTATGAGGCAGGCAAGATTCTTGGAAACACACAGAATTCAGATTCAGTCGATCCATGTTTGAAAGTACAGGTATTTATCGCAAGAGGCTTTGTGAATCAAAACACTGATGAAAACAGAAAGCACTCAAGCAAACATTACTTGTGATACCTATATTTTACAGCAGTGGAAAGTGTGTGCATGTTTGAAAATGCATGCACACACTGCAAGGTATTGCATAAAGTACATTCTGTGTGTGTGTTTTTTCTTCTTGTGTACGTCTGGGCATGTCAATAGAGATTTTTTTTTTTTTTTCTAGTTGGTCAGTACAACTATATTGCCAAGCAGTATCATTTTTCAAGGGGATTTAGGAAAGAACTGTGATCAGACCCATGTCAAAGGTAATCTGTTGCCCACTTTCTACATGTTATGGGACGTCTGGTTAATGGGAGGGAGGGGGCCAGAGACAATTGATACTGATTGGGGGCGGGGGTCCATAAGAGGAGATGAAGAGAGGGTTAGAAAAGAAGGGAATCAGGAGAACAGATGATGGATGAAACTGTTACATATGTACATAAGGTTTACCATGTTTGGTATGATGTTTGTGAATACCGTACCCCCTTTTTTGTATAGTCTTTGCGTGATGAGAACTACTGATTCTTGCTCTGTCCTGAATGGGCAAAAACACAGTGCCCCCCCCCCAGTAAACCTATGTTTTGTACACAGGGCAAGACTATGATTATCGTAGTAGACAGATATAAAAGGGTCTGTTGTCTTACAATGAAGAAAAAAAATAAGTGGGAAATGTAATGGTTCTAACCTAATTCAGTAAATATGGCAACTAAATTGAACAAGATTGATAAGAGCAATTATGTGATTGTTAGAATGTAGTTCATAGGGGGGAAAATTGTGACTGGTTGTAACAGTAATGTGACAATTCAAGCAATTTCCCTGATAGGTGTAGTAACAATAAGATTGGCAAAAAGTGTTTTCAGCGAGTCTGATAAGGTAATTTGTTAAGCAAAGCTCCAGTCTTTGCAGTTGCTATGCAGTTACTACCGGTGTCATTCTATAACAGACTACAGGATAGGTGGGCAAAGACGCCTTATTCCTCAAACCAAGGTCTTGGAAAGTGGTGGAGAGCATCAACTAATTCCGTCCCAGGCTTTCTGTGCAATATTTTGCTCATCCACCATCTTTACCTCCGGAATGTTACTTAATATGCTGCTGTTTCAAGCATGTGTGGATTACAGGTTATGTTTGGGTGGTGTTGATTGTATTTTGATATGTACTTGTATTCAGTTTTATTGTGTGTTAATACCATGGTGTGGTTTGACATGCGTCTTACAGTCTTAAACTTGCTATCCTGTGTGGTTATTTCTTTGCACATATGGGATGTTTTAGCTGTGGGTTGGTTTTTTTTTTTTTTGGGGGGGGGGGGGGGGGGGGGGGGGGTGCTACCCTCTTTTTGATGAAAATGTTGACAACAGGGGATGGAATTTTTAGATATATCTTGAGCATGCTACCCTCTTTTTGATGAAAATGTTGATACACAATGGGGTCCTTTTTGCTTGCTTTTAAATAGCCAACGTTGTAAAATGACCAAGCAGACAACGTGGCATTGCAGATGGTAATTATATTCTGGTTGGGATTGCTGGGCAGTGTAGGATAATTTTGCACTGGAGATGGTCAAGTCACAGTACAGGTCCCATAGTGAGTTTAGACAGGGATGATCTCTTTTAAACACCCTCCTTAGAAACTGGATCCTACAGGTTCCTATATAATGTTTAGACATGATCAGTATATGTGGAACTGAGATTTCCCATTTAATTTGGACAGGGATACTTGGCTAAATGCCTCTTGAGAAAGTAGTGATCCTACAGATCCCAAGTATGGAACTTGCTTAGACTGTACAGTCTAAGTCTATGCCTGGCAAAGATTGATGCCTGTCCCAAATATTTGTGTGTCCTTGGATTTCATATGCAATTTACACAACCATTATCGCTAGGAACAAGTTAAAGGAGGGATGGGGGAGAGATGTGTAATGAATGTCAGCTTCAAAGTTTAACAAATGTTCCAAACAAAAATGAATTTTTTTTTTTTGAATGGAACCCGAAAGGGAGAGGAGTTTGTTAACAAAAGTTAAAAAAAATGTGAAATAGTGCTAACCATTACATGCGACGATTAAAAATGGTTACATTGCTGAACAATGCTGCTTTGTTGACAAAAGTTCTGTGGTTTCTTTATGAATTAAAACCATTCTGTTAATCCTTTGTTCGTTTTCCCCTTCTGTCTTTCTCCTCAATCATCATACAGATTCTTGGTGAACTGTCTTTCGTAAGAAGACCGAAGAAAAGCATGCATCATTGTACGTTCGTAGTACTGCTGGCTGGGAAGCTATGGCTTTCAAACCCATCATAGTATGTAGTGGTGGAATTTTTCAGCTCCAGTCAGTTCTTGCCTGGAGTTGCTGCGTGAACTATGGCTTCTTCATGGCAAGTTGGGAACCACACAGTAGAACGTCATTCCAGCATTTATACTCTGGCTCAAGTTGGTAAACCTGGAACCAGTCGTGTTCCACTACCTTTACTGGGATTTGTCTGCGCGCGAGTTGTTAAATTTCTTGATCAAAACTCTGCAGCTGTCTGGACCTCAGAACTCCATGCTGCCAGAATATACGAAAGGAAGCAGTGTAGAGTACAGACCAGTCATGCTGCCTCAGACTAAAATGGAAACCCACTGCCACTGCATAACTGTCGTCGACATCTGCCCTTATAGTGTACTTCTTGTTCTTGTGGTGACCTCGGTTTTAAATGTCAACCAAACGAAACTTCCTATGTGGTATGTCCTCGATGTTTGATTAAAACAGGCTCCAGTGAACCCCATCAGAATGCTTGAGCAGTTAAATGCTTTCGGTGGCCGGTTGCCTGGCGTTGATCAGACATATAGGTATTTCCCGCCATACACTGATGCTGGGACGATGACGGAATGATTCTGGGCATGGCTGCACACGAGGAAACCAGAGGAAGTGATGTGAGAGCAACGCTACTGACACGGCATGAATGACAATCATTTAGTTATTATTTACAATTACATCGCTCAAGAGTGACCTTCCCAAATAAACTTGATCAAAAGACAGGATCAGTGAACAAGAAAAGACTTGCATGCTAAAGGACAAGATCATTAAAGGAGACCAATGGGCAAGTCACTGAAGGAGAGTGACCATACCTTACATTTCTCCATCACATAGGAGTTGATGTTTACCAAGTTTTGATACGGCACAACCCTTTTAGAGTGATCACCAGACAGGTAAAGCCCTGGAGTAGGAAAACCACAACGTATAAATACTTGCCTATGTATGTCTGCATCAATCTAACACTTTCGTATATACTTGCCTATGTATGTCTGCATCAATCTAACACTTCATAACATGACAGGTATGTAATGACATCCTTTGGGCAAACAAAATTTGGCTGTGCTGTGTAGGTACAGTAGCTTCACTTGATTTCTCTCCCTCAGATCACCAAAACTGAGTTTAAAAAGAACAAGGAAAAGTACTAACAAAAACTGCATGCATAGATCATGCAGACAATCAGCTCATGTTCACTCTTGAAAAAGAGTTGATATTCTCACAGACTATGACAGAAAACTGCATGTTGTAAACTGTATTGAGAAAAAGTGTCAGCACTCTCTCCAACACACAGCTGAATGGTTCGAAAAGGCAGACAAAAAAAAAAAAAAAAAAAAACTATGACATTAAAGGGAAACAAATGAATCCCCCCCAAAAAGTCAGGAGTCACAGAAAAAGGAAGTTACCAGCAAAAAAATTTCCAGCAGGTAGGGATGTCATCTGTTCTGAAAAGATCCTAGCATCCCCAATGGAACTATATGTACTTCACCAGCATTTATGACCAAGCATGCAAACTCACCATTTAAACAACAAAATCTTACATTTGTATTCTTATAGTTTATTGATTCCACATTGAAAAAAAAAAAAAAAAACTGAAATAGAGAAATTGTATATAAAGTGAAATGTCTTTGGTGAGTTTTGAGCAAACGTGTGACGTGATCATGCTCGATATGTCTACAAAATAACTTTGCCGACTATAAGATTTAAAGGGGGGAAAAGCTTTCTCTAAACATTTTCATTCAAGTATACAACAAATTACATTACAACAGCCATCCACAGGCTGTCTTAAAGCCTTTACACATCATATTATATGACGGCAAACAATAGAGGGAAAAAAAAAGAGTTTGATATGATGCATGGTCTATTAAGTGCTCAAAATTATCTAGGTCAGCCACAAAAAATGGGCAACAGAGCAAGCAAATTGTCTGTACTTGCAAGTCCGACATATAAAGTTATGACATTAATCATTAAAAAAAATACGACGAATGAATGAACAAAGGGATTAAAGAGCAGATCAGTAAGTTTTTCATAAAGGAACATTCACATGGCAACTTGCAGCAAATACAGCTGTGTATGACAAAATGTGTAAACGAAGTGTCTATTAATTAAAAAGAAGAAAGAAAAAGGGTCAATAACACACGTTACAATTTTCCCTGAAAACTATCGGTTAGTTCTATTCAGTATGTCACTTGGAAGTCCCCATTCTCCACCCACTCACACACACACACACACACACACACACACACAGACCCCATTTCAAAACTTTTCCTGCGTCCTCTTGACCTTCCAGTGAGATGTGCAATTTGTGCAAACAAAAAAGCAGACTCCGTTTAAACATAATGGTAAGTGGCCAAGCACTTCTCAAAACAGACATTTCACAGTGTGCAGCTACTGGCTCAGTGACAAACATTGCCACAGCTTCACTCTTTCATTCTGTCAACTGTATGGAGCTGGAAGTGTGGGGTAGGACATGATTAAGGGGAAGGTGGGTGACGGTGAGGCACTCATCAGCGTGACTAATATTTTCAGAAAGACAAATACTGACTGTTAAAATTCTAATAGATGGACCAGAAAATTGAAGAAAGATAAAAGAAAAACACTGATGTATCTTCTCAACTCCAAAGATGGAGGAGGCAGATTTGAAAGGCAGGGGGCATACTACCAATGGAGTCTAATGACCGATGGAATACGTCGCTGACAAATGTACACTGACACAAGAAACTACACAGCACATGACAATCATGCAGAATTTTCTTTACTTCTACCTGCACAGTCCAGGACAACTGTTCTTTGTACATTTTCTTCCTCACACGTACAATGCAGACCTGTTTACCCTAAAACGGCTATGGTGTACTTCTTAACAGAAAAGAGCATATTTTCCGAAAAATGTGCGTACACATCTACCAAATTGTGAACTTCTGTAAAAACAGGAGGTCCCTCCTGCTGTTTCAACATCATCCAGATACAAGTTTGCACGATGTGCGAATTGTTATTCTTTGTTTGTAGCACTCAAAATGGAAATACACCTTATGTCAACGAGTGCCACTACCGCTCAAGAACTTTGCTTAAGATTTTTTTCAACATATTTTTTTCCAGTTCATCGTATTTTTGCCAGATGTGTACAAAATACGGTGAAATTGTATAGGTAAACGGGTCTGTCAATGACTACCTCCACTTCCAATTCAACACACATACACATGCACATATACACACGCACCCTTCTTCATGAAGAGCACTGCTTAATGATGTTTTTTTGCTGATGATTCCGCTTAAATGCGTAAAATTTTGACTTTTTACCTTGACATCTTTCATTTAATATCCTGTTGATGTTAATAATAAGTATAAGTATAATCATGGTAGACCCTAATCAAAATCTGTCTGTGATAATCTATTCAGATGCACAACTTCCGTGCCGAGTATTATTACTGGGGAAAAAAAAAAGAGAGATATACATCAATTTACCAAGAAAAATAATGCATCCTTTCATGAATATCAGTTGCTTTGTACGGAACATTAAGCTGGGTCTCACTGGAAAACCCAAACAAATGGAAAAAATGACACATCCTTTCATGAATATCAGTTGCTTTGTACAGGACATTAAAGTGGGTCTCACTGGAAAACACAAACAAAAAGAAAAATGAGACCTTCCTCCACAAAACAGTACTGTCCATCCATAAAAAAGTACCACAGCAATCATTCAGTTTCAGGACCTGGCTTGCTGTGGGATTTTAATCTTGGCATTGTGATTATTAATGGTTCTGATTGTGGCTTCCTCACAGCCGTGATGTGGCCTCCCTGGTTGGCTGGGTCATAAACTTGAGACTGGTTAGTAAATTTGGTATTGATTACACCCCAAATGCAGAAATTTCAAACAAGTAGCTATTTTCAGTTGCCACTTCCAGTAAAGAACATCAACATATAGTCATGGAATGCCTCACTGACAAAAACTTTTGAGATTTGAATACTGAATAACCTGCTTTTAAGCGCAAAATTCAATAAATAACTTTAACATTTCATAGACCTCTACAGAATATTTACTGAACAGAAACTCAATTATTTCAATCTAGTTGGGGATCAGTTCATTTGATTAAATTCCCCTGCACATTGCAAAACTATTTCTAGAATGAGACACTACTTAAAGCATGTCTATATGGGTTCAAGTTTCCTAGCTAGAAAATAAGGAATGTGGCCAGGGTCCAGGGGCGAACCAAGCTCTAGCACAATGCAAGAAGAGCCAGGTCAGGGGGTGCTGGAGGCTCTGCTCCCTCCCTGAATCTGAAGAAAAGCACCAAGTTGGAAGTGCTTTGGCAGCCCTTCAGAGACTATCTAAGAGCTTGAAATAGGCTCTTGTATCAGGTGCAAGGACTTGGCCTTGTTCAAAAGCTGTGTGAATACTGTCACAAATTGTTGAAACAGTACTGAAAAGGGACAGCAACAAAGCCATGGTAAATTTACCTGCAGAGATTTTTTTTTTTGTCAATTGCTCAGTCAAGTTTTAAAGTTTTAATCATTATACCCTAGCCAACCACACAAAACATTGTCAAACTCACATGGTAAAAAACATCACACAATGAAAAAATAAAAGTCACAAGATAGGAAAAAACAAACCAAGTATTACTGAAAATAGTTTTACGATATCCTTACCTGAGCAAGCAAATGCCTTATCACCACACTTGGCGTGGACCATCATGATCAGATCAGGATCCCCACCCCCATCCACCCTAAAATAGAACTAGGAGAGCAGGACACTAACTTTGCTTCAATCCCTTGACAGAGATCCAGAGTGATTGCCCCTAGTTTACAACATGCCATGATCGAATTAAGTCGGTTTTCCAACCTTGTCTCTGACTTAATCACGAGGAAGTGGAAAGGCATCCTAGTGTTTGGGCAGGTAAGTATATCATATAGGTGCTTTCCTTTCTGGCATACTTTCCTGTCCAAATAAATGGCTGCATATCAAAAAGGATGGTGGGAGCATGCTCGCAAGAGATGTTACCATCCTCATCTCATGAGAATGTCCGTTTCCAATCAACAACTCAATTCTGGATTCTCAAACAGCCATTGAGAAATGATCTCTCAATAATCTGGAGGCAAAATACATAGTCCCCACTCTTCCTAAATAAGTAAAGGTCAAACAGACCAAAAATTGGTAAAATCAAGGATAAAACAGTAGCGAGATCAGGAAAAGAAGACCCAAAGAGTAGACGGCTGAATGTGCCAACTAGGAATAACTCTGGTACCCAAAACACGAAAGAAAGAAAAAACCTTCACACAATAATTCAATCGTATTCTTGGCAACTTGAACCAAAAGCCAAGACAAAAAAAATTTAGAAATACAGACAAAACAAAGGCAATAAAAATTGGCAGGGTAGGTACATGAAGTACATACATTATAACGGGGCAAAACAGGCATGGTCTTTGCTTAGATCCAAATGAAAAAAAAAAAAAACCAAAAACATCAGATGTAATTGCCTCCAACTGAAGAAAGACTGAAAAAAAAGTGAGAAAGATGAGAAACAGCCCTCTCTTGCACCTCACAGAGACCCACAGATGGGAAATTACCGAACACTGAAGGGTCGTAAACAGGAGCTTACTTCTAAGAGATCCCAATTTCCTCCCTTTTCTTCTTTTTTACTCCTTTCATATCTATATCACTGTATAAACCTAACACAGAAATAAGATAGAGACAGTGTGAAATAAGTAAAAAATTATTAGGCAAGTGCACAAACTCACTGCCCATCTTACATTCATTTAGACTGACATCATCACTACAGGAATTATTTTGTATGAACATTATACATACTACCTTATCACTGAACGGAATGTGAAGCGGGTGGATGGGCTATTTGACAATCAAGTAGTGCTACTAGTCAATCAAAAATGAAATTTATGGCATGACCAAAAAGATGGACTTGCACATTAACAACAAAGGACATTACTAACACGCTACTTGAAAAATCTGATTTTCTCCACTCTCTTCTAATCTTCCAGTATCTGATCTTCCATAGGCCTTTTCCGATTTTTTTCTTGGCAAGATCACCAACCTTGGAACTTTCTTACATTCCGAGACAAATAATCATAAGTCTTTTTTCTGTTCCCCCATTCTCTGGGAGTGAGACTTTCCTTCCTTATTTTCATCCTGTATTTGAAACCTTTGTGCAAAGGATAATGAAATCTGGCATTAAAACCTCTGAATTTGTCAAACCTGTGAACTTGATCAACCCTGGCTTTTTTTCTCAGCCACTTCTTCATACTACTTGCTCACATCAACACTATCATAAATAACACTGCACACTCTATTTCCATCCTCTTTCAAAGAGGCAGTCATTCATCCTCCATTTCATAAAAAGTCTAATCTTGATCCTGAATATTTATACAGAACTACAGACGTGTCTTGAATCTTCCTTTCTTTGCCAAAATCACTGAAAAAGTTGTCCTTGCACAGCTCACAGATCATCTTCATTCTCACAATCTTGTTTGCCCTCTTCAGTCTGCGTACTGCACTGACCATAGTACTGAAATCACTCTACTTAAAATTTTCAGTGACTTGATGACTGCCCTTGACAAATATCACTCTCTCTCTGCAAGACCTCTGTGCAGCTTTTGAGTCCATCAACCATTCTAGCCTTCTCTCCAGTTTGCAGGACTCTTTTCATCTCGCTCACACAGCCCTCAACTGGTTTCACTGCTACATTAACGACTGTCATCAAGTCATTTCTGACAATGGTTCTACTTCCAACCCAATTCCATTACTTTACGGTGTGCCCCAAGCTCAGTGCTTGGGCCAGTCCTTTCATTTTATACACTTACCCCGTCTCTGCTATTGTAAATCAACTTCACATTTTCTATCCCAGTCTCTTTGATGACGATCAGCTTTTTATTTCTGGACCTCTGAATAATCTTCTGACAATGACAGGAAGCATTCAAACTGTGTGTCTTTCATACCAAAAACTGAATGACTGACAAACTGAATGAAGACAAAACTAAAACGATGTTGATCTGTCCATCGAAGTTTTTTAATCATGAATCCCTCTATCCCATCTTCTTTTGACTTCACTGATTCATCAATCACTTTTTCTTCTACTTGTAACCTTGGCGTAATACTGGATCTACCTCTTTCAACAGTATGTCACTAATGTCATTTTAATTTGTTTTCTTGCGCTCTGTCACATTGCTTTCATCCATCATCTCCTTGCCGCCACCAAAAGCCTTGTTTGCACATTTGTGCTCTCTTATTTCCGCTATAATGCTCTTTTGTCGGACTCCCCATGCTGTCTCATCAAGAAATTTCAGAAACTTCAAAACATGCTGCCCGCCTCGTCTTTTGCTCATTTACACACCATATTTCCTGATTATTGCATTCTCTTCACTGGCTCCCTGTTCTGCACAGAATCTCCAGCAAAGCTGCATCTCTCTGCTACAGATCTTTTAAATCCTCCTGTGCATAATTTCCAATCTGTTGCACTTGTATAGTCATCCTGCGAATTCCATCTTTTGATTCTCACCTCTTCCACATAACATTTTTTTTTTCATACTAAAAAAATATATTTGGTCAGTGTTCCTTTGTCTATCAGGCCTCATAATTTGGAACAATCTCCCACATCAACTCTTGCATAAATATTCTGCCTCTCTGGCCTCTTTTAAATCAAACATGAACATTTTTTCCTTTTCTCATCAGATTGATATATACATACAAAATATGATGGTGCCATTTTCTGGCATATTCTATGTGTCTGGTTACTTGAATCTGTTCATCCAATATCAACTTGTCTTGTTTGATGGACGTGTTATGGGTGGAGATTCATTGTGAGATGTCGAAAGCTTGATTGTGGTACATGTGATGCGGAGCGAGCTTGCAACTGCAGAGTGTGTTGTTTTTTGTGGTATTGCCTTTTGTTCTTCCTTATTTGGCTTGCAATTTGATGTATGTTCTTGTTATTGTAAATGCCAACAGCACAATTATGCGTATAAATTTCATCATAATAATGGGTGGAATCATTAAAAACGAAACTAACCTGGGCTTAGTCAAATGGCTGAAAGGCAAGGGAACGAATTAGTGTGTTCAATGCCACATTCGAAACTTCAATGACTGAAAGATTGCAGAACAGAATACACAAAGTGGGTTAATCAATAAAAAGGAAATGTGTAGGATAAAATTAAAAGGCATACTGCATATCAACCAGTGAATGGTTATACGTCTCCTGAAACTTCCGGTCGACAGAGATGTATGAATAACTTTGCCTGAAACAGTCCTCAAAAAGAAAAATGTTTCTCTGACATGATTGATGAACCTCCTGCGGGTGTGGGTGTGGAGATGGATGCATGAAGTGAAGAATGGAGAGTGCCCTGAATTACAAGCTTAGCCATATCAATGGTGGCCTTTTTTTTTTTTTTTTTCTAAATATAGAAATAGAACTGATGAGTGTACTGCTCAAAAGAATTTTGTATATGATTTTATTTCTAGATGGCTCCAGATATGCTGATGTTTGCACACTCAGTCTGAATTATAAATGCATGCTGACCTTGTACACTTTACTACTAATAGTATTATTGACAGCCCTCTAGTAGTAGAACTGTTAAGTCACCCAACACACAGCCTCAGCGGAAATGTACTGAACATTTAGAAACTAAAATATATAAGAAACCAAATATGTCAACTTTCAAAATACACTGGGCTTGCCTCATATACTCTCTCTCTATTTGCATGCTTGTCAAGTACTTCTTTTTTAACCTGCTGTTTTCAGTGTTATATCTGTTACATTATGGTGACTGCGGGTTTGTTTTTTCATTTCTATCATTTTTTTTCCCCCCCCCCCCCCCCCCTATCTCCCTGAATCATTGTGCTTGTAGAAAGGTACACTTTAAAAAAAATCACCGTCACACATGTAATCATCACATTAAAAAAAAAATCGAAACAAAAAAAACCCCTCTTTTTCCTCATCCGTGACATGGTCTCCCGCACTCGCACTGAACATAAGCCTACCTTAGTTTCAACTGTCTGACACAGTGACGCTGACAACGTCCCATCCTCCCATCCAGAATCAGAGGATCGCCCTTTTGCTCGCTCCTCTTCCACTACAAGGCGCTCAGGGGTCGAGAGCGCGGAACGGAAAGGTGAAGACGTCGGCCGGTCTCCACTGACCTCAGGACCGCTGTTGAATGGGTGTGGCTGAGGGAAGCGGCTATTCTTCTTGCCGATACCTGTTGACCGTCTTCTAAATGAACGCGAAGATCGAAATCGGGCAGCATATGAGACGTAGCACCGGACCACCCCTCCGCACGAGTTGCACGACGCGAATGGTGTACGTTTTCACAAGAAAACGCAGCTCACGTGAGTCTTCTATTGAGAACCACTTCTAACATGGAAAAATACATTCGAAAAGCCGTAGAAGACGGACGATTTCGAAGTGGGCTTGAGTGAAACTTCGGCGAATGACTAAGATTTTTTTTTTTTTTTTTTTTTTTTTTTTGCGAACGAGAGTAACATGGGAATTATCGGCCGAAATTCCCCTATATGAGCCCCATAGAAAGATCTTTCCCCACCAGCGGGAAAGGCGAATTTAAACTGTGGCAATTCATAGCTGGACGAAGCGAAACTCGCGCGGTTGAAAGAAATGCACTCCTCCACCGAGGAAAAGTAGTCAGATCTAGCTGGCTCAAGCCTACCTCTGCGCATTGATGTGAACTCACTAAGTCACTTAAGGTCTATGGAGACGACGTGGCATTTGATTTGAAGGGCAATCACTCTGGATGTCTACCCAGGAACTGAGGTGAAGTTAGCTCCCTGCTCTCCCAATTTTACTTTTGGGAGGATCCTGATGTTTTGGCAATGTTCCATGTGGGGATAAGGCGTTTGTTTGGACTGATGAATATGAGAAAAATTACACTCTGAAAAAAAAAAAAAACATCATGAACAATTTTTCCCACCCAAAAGCAAGAAATTCCTTATTTGACACTTTCCAATTAACTGATTTCCACTCTCAGACTGGACTTCCTCTAATTTAAAGGAAATACACAACTTCAAGTTATTTCTGTATGCAAAGCAGAAAAAAAATATATATGAAATTCAGTGAATAAAAAAAGCTTAATTTTTAATGCTCTGAAAATGCAAAATCATGTAATCTCAAACACAGAGGGTCAGACAATCAGGTGGATAACAATGGCTTGATATGCATTCATGGACAAAGTGCACTCTCCTCATACATACCCTTGTGTCCACACCCCAAAAAATCATGCATGCAAAGTGGTTGTCATAAATGTTGGTTTGAAATTAAAAGCAATAACAGCACATGATGGAAACCAGTATATAACGCATGTTAGAAACTTGACCCATAATGGCAAAAAAGCGTAGAGAAAATAGCCTACAAAAAGCACACAGAATAAAGTTTTCAAGGACCATCACATCTTGTATTTGGAGAGATCCAAGGATATCCTGCTGGTCATCAAGTTGTGCCCCAAGACTGAAGTTTCTAATTCCACCTCAGAATTTCGGCCACTTCATAACATAATTCTGATAAAACTTGACCAGCAATTAACAAACAAATATTGCACAGACATATTGAAATATAGCAAAAAAAAAAAAAAAAATTTGTAACTTTCCCAACATCTTAATGAAAATAAACCATCATATACATGTTTGAAAAGACTTTTTTTTTTAATTTCAATTAGGAAAACGCAAATAAAATGATATCATCTGAGTTTCATTACAACAGCAACATACTTTCAGTTTTCAAGTTTTTCAGATATGTTTTTGGTGCGCCCGCGTGTGTGTGTGAGTGAGTGTGTGTGTGTGTGTGTGTGTGTGTGTGTGTGTGTGTGTGTGTGTGTGTGTGGAGGGGGGGGGGGGGATGCACTGCCAATGTGTGGCATTTCATATAAAGAAACTGGGAAAAAAAAAACATACATGAACACACAAACATATTGGCAACACCACCATTTACCTCTGGAAACTCCTTTTTCTTCTGTTGGTGACCCCTGCTTGTATCTCACCATTCTAGAGCCTGCTCTCAGACAATGCCAACTCAAATCACTGATAGGAACAAAAAGAAAAACCAACAACCATGCAGGGGGAGGTAGGGAGAAGGTGCAGGGAAACATCAAAACATGAAGAGACAGATCCGTAACTCACTGACTGAGAGTTGGGGTGCAGGAACGGACACTAAGTGACAAACCCAATACAAGCAAAACAAAACTGCGCGTCTTGAATAAATTTGAAAAATTATTGAGAAAGCTCCACCCAAAAAACACTGACAAATGAATCACAAGACAAAACACAACGCATTCTGACCTCTTAGGTCTTCTTCAGACAAGATACACAACACTCAGGACAACGAAAATGAACGAGCAATCACTTATCTTCATCCAGTTCGGTGTAAGATGGGAGCTGAATCAGTCAACATTCAATATTCGTTTGTCAACGTTTTTGGGGCGGAGCTTTATACACAATTTTTTTTCAAATTGTTAAGATTTCTGCCTGCAGTCGCCTCACTATGCAAGTCTTGTGACAAACAGGTTGGAGAAAGATGACTGGTAGTGGACGATGACTGACAGGTCCGTGTATTTCTTTCAGACAGCTGGTTTGCAGTTGCTTAAAAAATCTGATCTGTTCAATTACAAACTCAAATAATGACAAAAACTACTGATGAAAAATCATAAAAGTGGTAAGATATATATATCTTTTCTTAATCCACATGCTGTGTTTTATGAAAGACCCAACGGATGTTTTGATAATTGCACAATCTAGACCAGTGCTCAAATATAGAGAACTTATGGTTGTTACTGGTTTTCTTTGTAGACATCCCTTGCAGAGCTAGATCCATGACAGTGACTAGGAACAGGGCAGACAACATCAGCAAAAGCAAGGCTTCAATTTGGCTCATTCATTACAAGGTTTATAAGTTCTACAAAACAAGACATCAAATGACCGATTGTATTTCAGTTATCTGTTTACATTCAAAGTTGCCCTGTGCATTCATGTTTAACTGTGGTTAAAATGGAATCACAGCACAATAAAAAAAAAAAAAAAAAAAAAAAAAAAAAATGCACAACATTCTCCAATACATCAGTTGATGAATCTTTTCCTGGCAGCTGAATTCAGCTCTAAAGTACCCAACTAGCAACAGCTTGAGTACATGTAACTGTCAACTACTCGTTTACAGTTTCACTCACAGCTCAGGCCATTATTTGTTAAAATTCTCCCTGTCGATGGTTGAGAACAGTGGTATTTGTTCTTTGGTATCATGCCTAGCGAAAGGAAATCTTCAATGATGTAGGGAATAGTAAACAGTAAGTAGCGAACAAGGATAACTCTTTCTCACATGACAAATTTCATTACAAGCCCATACTCCAAACGAATTGTTCTTGGTACTGTAGATCACAGCATGCTTGTGTGCTCTTAACAAAGTCTTTTCGCTCATGTAATGACTCTTAAAAGAATAGCTTTGAAATTATGGCTACATGACTTATTCTTAAATTCACATACATACATTCAGACAGATAGATACACAAGACAGATTTTGGTAGGTAAACATACACTCAGACAGACATATACATAGAAAGATTTACTCATTAAAAGTAGACCTCTAAAACAAGCAAATTAGTCAAAGCACTCTATCAGTATATGAAAAAAATACTAATATGATTTCATATGTAATGTTGAAAAACATGAGCCAGAACACACAAATAAACAAGTTAAAAATATTGCACATTTTCCCATGTAAAACCACAGTTAAAGCCAACAAAGTTCATGTATGCATGAAAAACCCTTTCTTCACTTTCTCTTAGCCGACCACACTTAAAGATGGCACCCGGCAATCAAGTTTGGGAACAGCTGACTAGAAAGGTAACATCCAAATGTTTTCACTTCCCCTTTTCAGATCTGTCAACATACACACAAGCTGACAAGTGCTCTGCTTTTTCCTGAGGCAAAAAAAAAAAAAAAAAAATGGAAATAAAAAGAATGAACATTGCGTACTTTGAATGGACATCTGTATTTAACATACAGGCATGCTGATTCTGTGGAAAAAAAAAAAAAAAGAGACCACCTCATACCCTTCTTGGAAGAAAAAAAAAAAAGAAGAAGAAAATAACGGAAACACACAAATCAATTCTCATTTTTCTCAAAATGTTGCACCAGCAGTTCTCATCAGCAGCTTCATCCTGCTCAAGAACAGAACCGTTTTCCAAATCTGTATGCCATTTTCCTGACGGCAGGCAATGTGGGCTAACAGACCAGAACATGTTGAAAACCCTGGACTGAATCAAGTGTAGCTATGGAAAACTAGAAAAGGCTGGTGTGAGAAGCACCACACTCAGCAGTGGAACACTGTTGTCATCATCTGCATTTATCAGTGGAAGGATCAGGAGACAATGTTTTCAATAACAAGAGGAAGTATGACAGGTTTGTGTGGAAAAATCTTGTAAGACACTGACATTTACAGAGGCAGATACGATCTTAACTTTCATGGAAACAAACTGGTTCCTTTTGATTTAGTTTACAGGGTTTATTTTGGCAGGGTCTTTTGGTCATGTGTTCATGTGTGGCCCAAACCTTTGCAAAAAAATGTTCACGACTGCTGGCTTCTGGCATAATCACAGGCATGATGATTTACATAAAAACCACACTGACCTCTTCAAAAACAGACAGATGAACACACACAAAAATTTTTAAAAAAACATCAACAGGCTGCTAATATGTAATGCTAAAGAAAAATGCTCTTGTTACAGGTTTTCTGAAGTCAGATGACAGACAGAATTATGGTTAGATGACTGAACACTACGGCACAGAACCTATATGTGGAGGAAGACAAACACAGTCTTGTTGAGCAACGTAAACAGTGTAATATTACAATAAGCTTCCGTGAGGAGTTTCATAGCTGACCTGGTTATTCTTACAAGCTGGAACTGGCACATGACAGTCAAGAATGGATACCATGCACTTAGGTCTCCAAATCAACTCAGTATGAAAAGCAGAATATGAACACAGATGGTTCAAATGATCTTGGAGGTGAGGGGATGGGAACAGGGCTTGAGAGGGTTTTTTTTTGGGGGGGGGGGTGGAAGGGGTGCAATGTATGTTTACCAACAAAGACATCATTCGATTTAAACATAGGAATGATCAATTTCACAAAAGAAAATAAAGATACCCATACATATGCCAGCAAGACATCATGGTGATTAAACAATATCAGCGCATGAAAGACATTTAAAGACATAAGTTACACAGAAACATCTCAAAACACAGTACCCCCTGTAAGTCCAGTTTCCATCAGTGACAGCAAAAATGTGCATGAAGTCTAGACTGATCTGTTCATCAATTGTTATTCCCCAGCAAAACAAAACACAGCTGGCAGTGGTATGGCACATTCTTATTCATTCACTGATTTGTCCTATCTGTTGTATCCTTTCAGGCATGCGCTTTTCATGCTGCATACCAAATTTCCTGGGCAGAACTGCACATGGGTACTCTCCAGGCCAACTTGGTCCTGCAGTCCACAGAGAGCAGCAATCAGTGCTGAAGCCATGAAACCAACAATCATCCTGCAGTCACAGAGAGCAGCAATCAGTGCTGAAGCCGTGAAACCAACAACCATCCTGCAGTCCACAGAGAGCAGCAATCAGTGCTGAAGCCGTGAAACCAACAACCATCCTGCAGTCCACAGAGAGCAGCAATCAGTGCTGAAGCCGTGAAACCAACAACCATCCTGCAGTCCACAGAGAGCAGCAATCAGTGCTGAAACCGTGAAACCAACAACCATCCTGCAGTCCACAGAGAGCAGCAATCAGTGCTGAAGCCATGAAACCAACAACCATCCTGCAGTCCACAGAGAGCAGCAATCAATGCTGAAGCCATGAAACCAACAACCATCCTGCAGTCCACAGAGAGCAGCAATCAATGCTGAAGCCGTGAATCCAACAACCATCCGGCAGTCCACAGAGAGCAGCAATCAATGCTGCTGAAGCCATGAAACCAACAATCATATCCCACACGTTGCTGATCACTGTTCAGGTCTGTTGTCCGTTTTCACTAATGACTGTTCTGATCCAATTAACTGTCCCTAATCAACTGATCTACCAGATGTCTGTAATCAATGGCGATTAACGTTCTGATCTGACTGCCCATAATTGTTCTGATCTACTAACTGTCCGTAATCAGTGGTAACTGTTTTCATCTACTAACTGTCCATAATCAGTGATAACTGTTTTGATCTACTAACTGTCCATAATCAGTGATAACTGTTTTGATCTACTAACTGTCCATAATCAGTGGTAACTGTTTTGATCAACTCATTGTCTTTAAACAATGGTAACTTTTCTGATCCCATTAATTGTCCAAAAACCAATAGTGACTGCTTGGAGCTAATAATTCTCTGTAACCAATGGAGACAACATTCTTATCTACTAATTGTCCATTAGGGATGGTGTCTATTCTGATCTGTTAACTGTCTGTACAACCAATAAATGGTGATTGTTCTAACCCAACAAACCATCCATAAGCAGTGGTGACTGCTCTGATCTACTAACTGTCTGTAACAAATGGCCGCTGTTTCTACTATCTGTCACCTGCCAACAGGGACTATTGTGATCTAAAAAAAAAACCAAAAAAAACAACTGCATGTAACCAACGGTGTCTGTTCTGATCCAACAAACTGTCTGTGACCAATGATGATGATTGTTTTAATATAACAACTGTCCCACAACAAATAGTGATTCTTCTAATCCACTAAATGTCTGCATGTTTAAATCTGACTAACTGTCCATAATCCCTGGTGGCTGTTCAAATCCAACTAACTGCCCGAAACCAATGGTTACATTCTAATCCAAGTAACTGAATTTTTTTTTAATCGATTTGCTGCAAACTGCACAGCTTTGAACTATGATGTACATTACTGTAAAACTATTGATGGTTGATGTTAAATGTGCCATATAGCTAAAATTCTTGTTTCAGTTTGAAAACTTTCCTTTTGAAACATCAACCTGATGGGAAAAACAATCCATCTGAGGCTTACACCAACCAAGACATAAAAAAAAAAAAACCCCAACTTTTTCCTATTAGAGTTTTGTCCATAAAAAAGAACATTTGCCTGAAAATACACTTTCAGACGGCACTAACATGAGCGTCCAACAAGTCCTCATGATCTCGTCGATTCCAGCAATCTTGACTCTTGAACTCACCATGGGGAAACGTGGTGAGGAAATCAAAACTGAGGTCACCTTGAGAGCAGGGCATGAAGGGCCACAGGTATTTTTTTCAATGTTCAACAATAAGGATGAAGATAAAGAAGATGATGCTATGAAATTCCAATCTGGTCTGAGACTGTATGACAGGACTGTATTCTACGCTTACTTTCATGATGCATCCTGGCATCAACCAGGCCCAACAGATACAGATACCTGCAGTGTTGGTCAGCAAATCTGAGCAACATTCTTGAAGATGCATACATTAAGTGGATGAAACTTGACTGTGTGGTGGTCCCAGTCTTTCCAACAGTAAACTTAACTCTGGACAATCATACAAATATAAATGGCTGTGATGGGGATCAAACCAAAGACTCTCAGCCCGAAACCCATGATGCTAACCACTGTCCCATGGCAGAAGGTGGCTGTAAATCAGTTTTTTCCAGAAACATTGTCTATGTTACCTCAAACTAAAGAAAACGAGAATATGATGTTTCCATAGTGGCACACAAGCCACCATCCTTTACACACCATATGAAAATTATGAGGACTACTATCACTGCATTGGGCACTGATGGAACACAGGCCATCACCCTCTGATCATCTTGTAACGATACAGAGAACACTAATGGCTTCTTTGGTCGATAATATGCAGGTCAGCAGTCTCTTATTGTATTGTGAACAATAATGGCTCTGCTGGTACTGTCAATACCTAGGTCAACATCTTCTGATCGTACTGAGAACAATGGCTCTTAGCCATTCAGTGACAACACACAGGTCAACTCTAATAGACTGAAATAATAGCTTCACTGGTCAATGGTAACATCCAGATCAACCCCTCTAACAGTACTGAGAATAATAATAGCTTCACTGGTCACAGACAATACCTAGCTCAACACCCTCTAATAGTTCTGAGAATAATAACACTAACAGCTTCATTGGTAAGAGATAATACCCAGTCAATGCCATGTGATAGTAATGAGAAAAATAACAGCTTCATTGGTCAGTGCAATACCCAGGTCAACACTTTCTAACAGTTCTGAGAATAATAACAGCTTTATTAGTCGGTGACAATATACAGGTCAACTCCCTCAAATAGTACTGATAATAATAATAGCTTCATTGTTCAGTGACAATGTACAGGTCATCTCCCTCTAATAGTACAGAGAATGATAACAGTTTCAGTGCTCAATGACAATACACAGGTAGTATCATGAACGATAATGGCACAATTAGTAACAATACTCAAGTCAACACCCCCTACTAGTACTGAGAACAATTGTACCACCCTTCAACAGTTTTGAGAACAGCAATGGCATTTACTTCTTCTTCCATTGAGAAGCCACCATCAATAAGGTGATGATTCTGCGCTTTTGGTCATTAGGGTGCAGAGGAAAGGGGGGAAAAAAAAAGAAGTGAATCATCCTAGACCCCAGAACAAGCTAGAATGAGGATCTGTAGACCCGGCCAGAGCCACTGTCAACCTTGCCCCACCAATTTCAGAGCAGCAATGGGTGTGCCCTCACCTTCCATACCAACAAAAGAAAAAAAAAGGAGAGGGAGAGAGAGGGTGCTAAGGAAGATAGGATCAGGACGTCCCTGACACGAACGTGCCTGGGGTACAAGGCTAAAAAAATCTGCACAGACATTACGTTCCATCCTGCAGGTTCTCCGGTCCATGACAACACACAGGTCCACACTGTCTAGTGGTACTGAGAACAATGGCTCTTCGTCAGTGACAATAAACAGGTTACCATTCTCTCGACACCGTAATCATATTGAAAACAATAACTGTTTTGATGACTCCACTCTCTGAACACCCTATAATAATCTTTTCCTCTTCATTTTCTCTCTTAACTCCATCAACAGTCATTGGTGCCCCACACTGAAGTGTACAGAACAATATATACAATAGCACAGAGAGACAAAACAATAATCACTGCACTGGCCACTGACAATTGGCCATCACCATCAAAATATCCTACAGTAGTCTTGAGAATAATAATGGCTTTTCTCATGAATGAATGAAATGGAAATCGTCAGAGTTCCCTCCACTGATCATTCCCATGAGTGCGCCAGACAGGAAGTCTTGACATAAGCTTACACAGTTACAGATTTACATGCATCAAATTGAAAGGGGATTCAAAAAGAGATTATCATGACAGAAAAAAGCATGGTCACATGTTTTAGATTAACGTTTTCATGATAACAGATGAAGACGATGACATTAACATGATGAGTTTATCTGGATCCAGCTTGGTTGAAGACCACATGATTGCCAAGCTGTATTCTACGCTCCTTTCACAACATATCCTGGGATCTACCAGATTCAGGAAAACCGGGCATCCGCAATGTAGGTCAGAGATTTGAACAAGGCGCCAGTCAGGACAGAAAACTCCATAATAATAACATTGCTACAACATCTTTCATGAACGTTTATGGGATTCAACGTCCATGTCATCAGTCCATGACACCAAACGCTGAATTACAGCAGCTGGATTTTGGCAAACTTTTAATCACGTTTTCTTCGCACTATCCATGTAAAGCTTCATTCAAATGAAATCAATCATGAAGAAAGAAGACACAACATTTACCACATGATGAAATCAACGACATGGTCACATACTTTCAATTATTGATACCACAGTTTGTACTGTCTTGCCTTTTGTTCTTTTTTCTTCTCTTGAAATTATGTGAGAGACTCTTCTTCCCACTCCACGAGAACCTGAATCTATTTTTTTTCCATTCCCTCTCATTCAAAATCCCCACACAGTGTATTTTTCATATTTCTTAAACCTCTACCTTCCAAGTTCTTTTTAACTGATGCAAACTGGCAACACATTCTAATAACTAAGTTCTGTATACACAGAACTTGTCTGTTTATCATCAGTTTACAAACATAGAAAGAGGTGACACAGGCTGCACCTCGCACACTTCAGTAGAAGTGTTGAGGTGATTTTATGCGCCTGTAAAGGCCAAGGGAATCGCCATCATCACATACCAGTTTCTTGTCATGTAGCCAAGACGAATCTTTGGACTCATCAGATCTTAGCACCTCAAGCGCAGCTAATGTGCACATCTACAGCACAATGCTGCCTTTCACCATTCTTTTTCTTTAGCAACCGTATGCCTGTTTGATTTTCTTTTTCACTTCACTCGCACACACTGAGACAGACTCTTGACTACCAGTTGGGAAACTGACAGTGACCTCTTCATTGTGAGACTAGTGTGTCATGGCAGCAGATCATGTCTGTGAAGCACAGGGCCTCACACATCAAGGCTTCAAAGAGAACGGGTTTGTTTTGTGGCAGCTCTCAGCTCTCCCAGTACTGCCAGATCTACCTCAGAGATCGATCTCATCCTCTTCGAGAAGTTTGCGTCGCTGATAGAGTCGATACTGACACGCCAAAAACGGTAGCTGAGGAGAGCCATCAGTCCATACATAACCATGCAGATGTATCCCATCACCTGAAACACAATGTGAACAGACATATATGCATAAATGCTGCATCTTTGTGAAAGGAATACACGGGCTTAACCTGTTAAAAATACTCTCTCTCTCTCTTATTACATATCTATACATGTATATATACAGAGGTATACAATCCGTGTCCAAGTTTGGTGCATAAAGGGAACCTGGAATGGGCCAGCACACTCCAGAGGACAGAAACTACTCACCATTTGTCTACTGGACCTGATATGCCATGAGTACAGTAATTCATTTCAGGCATAATATTGTATGACCTGATTGATCATAGATACCCCCATTTTGTATGAATTCAAACTTATCTGATAGAGCAACAAAATCATGTTAGTATTTTTATGAAAACATTACAAATACAGGGTTATCTGAAGAAATGCCTTGACCCAGCGTCAATTATTACACAGAACTGTGCATCCCTGACGCACAACTTTCCGTCTGACACATTGAAACTCAGGTCAGTGTGTTACTAAAACATGTACCAACATTTACCCTGATACAACAATTGTCTGCTGTATGTACATCTTCAAGCAGTGCCTCACAAAAAAGCATTTTTGTCTGATCCACCATAATCAAAGTCAGTGAAAACTTTCATTTCCTTATGTTGTTTTTTTTTTTTTTTTTAACTTTCTGAATCAATGAACAACTTCTGCTTGAGAATTCTTCTTACGCAAAAACCAAAAAGTCTCTTCAAAATATCCAGCCAAGATTTTGACTGGACCGCAAGATCATATGACTCTGCAAAAAGCCATAAGCATGGCAAACTTTATGAAAACTGGCTTTTTGTAAATCAAGGGCTCAGCAGTGGCTTGCGTGTGATAAAACTAGAAAAAAAAACAACAATAGCTGCTGTTCATGTGCCTGCTGATCACACGAATGATGATAATGATCTGGGTGATTCATAGTCTAACGGACATAATATATACAAAAAGCAATGATAATGTCTATCCACACGCACATTTATGTACCTACCACAACAATAGCAAGCTGATGCACTGTCTGCTCAGAAACGTTGGTCTTCATCTTCTGGTAGAAGTCAAAAGCACTGGCAACAAGCGATGTCCCCACCAAATACAGAAATGCAAACACAGAGTACAGCACCATATCCTGGAAAACACATAAACCAATCGCCATCATTCTGAATGAAAAAAAGTCATTTTCTTTCAGGAACATACTCAAACAAAAATCTTACACCACAGAGCTAAAATCTTAATCATGATAACAAGTTACTTTGAAAAATTCAGTCCATCTTGACATAACACTGTAATTTAGCAAATATTTCGGAATGCACAAAGATTACAGAAAAAAAAGGTCATCATAAAAATCAAATGCAAAAAAAACTCAACCTAGGTTGATCCTTGAAATCATATTTTCATTATCCTCTTTGCACACAGGCATGAACACATCCATACAAAAACATATGTGCATGCATGCAAGCACACACACACACACACACACACACACACACACACACACACACACATTAAAACCTCAAGCATTTTACAGCTTGCCAATGAAGGTGATTTAAATGAAAAGGAAAAAAATAGAATATCTTTACACATACAAGAACACACACACACACACACACACACACGCACACACACATGTATACACACACACACACACACTTGGGCACACATACAAAAGGTCAGGAGGGACTTAACTAAGCATAATTTACTTTTCAGTTTTGTTGATATTTTTTTTGTCATGTGTTGTCTTTGGATGGGCAAGGGTGAAAATTCTGTGCATGTGTGTTGCTGTATGCTTCCCTCTCCCCTTACATGTGTACTGTATTTGTTCATTTTTTTATTTACACATTCATTTTTTTCTTCAGTCCTTCGTTTATTTATTCTGTTGTTGTTTTCTGTTTATTTCTCTTCAGTGAAGGAGTCAACAAGAGAGAGAGAGAGAGAGAGAGAGAGAGAGGGAGGGAGGGAGGTGGAAGAGAGAGAGAAGAAGAAGGGGAGGGATACTGGAAGACATAATGAATGCTGTATGAAGTTAATTGTTGTATGATGTAAAATTTGTTTATAAATAAAAGCTAAAAACCATGCTTCTACAGGCCCTTAACCTGAAGATCTCGTTCATCCATTACGTCCCTGAATCTTTCGTTTAACCATTTTCTCTCCAGATTTTTTTTTTTGTTTGTACTTTCTCTGGCATTATCCGTTACTTTCATCACCTTCCAAGTAAAACATCCTCCTGGTCAACACTGCACACATGGTCAACTATAAATTTACAAGAACGCAGCAAGATGTACCTACCACAATGGTCCACTCAACGACTAGTACATTGATTAAAGAAGTGACATTGGCACAGATGATGATCAGAGATGTCATGAATGTCAACACCAGCACAAACAGCATGATGCGGAAATGCCACTCCAATGGCAAGTTGAGTAAGCCCCCCTCTCTCTGTCCTGACGACACCAGGCACACAAGGGTGATCAGCGTTAAAACCTGTTTTGAACAAGACCACACAGATCATGTGTTAATTTTTTGGGCGGTGAGGGGGAAGAGGTAGGGGGGAGAGCAGAGAGAAGAGAAGGCAAGTGCAGGTGAGGGGTTTTTCCCATTTTCAGTACCATTCTTTCAGTCTCAGTGGCGATATCCTAAGTGCAAACTGTATCTTTTTGAATCTGACTGTTAACTATTAAACCAATTAAAACCAATAAAGTGCAAAGTGCTTACAACATAAAATGAAATAAAGTGCAGAAAGCAATCTGCTACAAATAACATAATTTTTTATTTTCTGCTCTACTGCTCTAGCTTACAAAAATTTTACATAGTACAGTATATGACAACAAAAACACAATTTTCTTTTTTTCAAAAACACATACTCTGTAGATCACAGGTGATAAGATTTGCATCTATTGCCAAGAGGCCCTTAACTGCAAATTGCTCACAGACCGAAATCTGTATGTGGTCCAGTCAATCCCTAGTCTGTTGTTCGCTGACAATGTGACTGCCAGTCAAAAACTGATGTTCACAGACTCAACTCTGTATACAGTTAAATTGGACCACCCTGGGCAAAAGATTGTTAACTGGTCAAATACAGACAGCTGCAACAAAAGTCCCTGTCCTTTGAACTTGAAGGCAAATCCCCAGTCTGTAGTGTATGGGATGTATGACTGAGTCTCTTAAATACCTGCCTTCAAGACTATTGGGCAGTCTGTCTTGATGCAGAGAGTCAAATTGCAGTTAACTCATCCTACATGCCCCTAAATTGTTGATTTCACAGAAAACACTAAAAACCCAGGCAAAGGAAATGAGCCCATAGTTACACAGGTAATATGTGAGAACTACATGCATACAGAACACTGCAAACCACCACCACCTGGGCCATTATGAGCAGCTGATTTGTGAGATGAGCAGACCTTCACTCATGTGATAATGACGAAAGTATATTGCCCTATAACTATGGGGAGCTGCCACCTCCCCCTTGATACATCAAAGAGCGGACACCTCACTGATAGTGATCAGGCTGCTCAACATACGAGATTTACATCCTACTTGGCCCTCAAAGGCAAACTGTTAACAGACAAAGGTGTTGTGAAAAATAATTGATGCTCCACACAACTGGAAATTATGTACAATGAACAATAATCCCCCCTCCCTCTCAACCCTTCCCTCATCCTCATCCCACCCACCTGAAGTATCTATAAAGACAGATGTCAAATTAAATACTGGTTGAGAATGTTTGGTGTTTCAACCTTTCCTCAACACATGGTAAACCTCAAACAAAGCATGGTACACTTACATTTAACTTGGCTCTCAAAGGCAAACTGTTAAATGATAAAGGTGTGAAAAATAATTGATGCCCCCACACATTGGAAATAAAAACAAATGAAGTGGAGTGTGAACTAACATTTCATTCTTGTGCTACATATACTATAAATACAGCACCTTGATCATGTGCCTTGAGTGCCTGCAAATATTTTTCTATATTTTATTCAAATAGTATTTTTCTTCCTCGTCAGCTTCTTTCCCATAGCAAATGACCTGTGGATGGAATGTGGTGTCTTTTATTAGTTACACATTTATCATAAATGAATGCTTACATATAAAGCCTGAATAAATTCCACCAATTAAAATATAGCGGCAAATGTCTAATATTACATATTCATTGCAAATTTCTAAATTTTTAAAGAATCAAGAGTGCAATTTCCTTCTGAAAATAATTTTCAAAAAGTTTGCATCGCTTATCACCACACTAGCTGTTAAGTACATCAACACAAATCCTCTTACCAGCTGAAGCAGTCTGAGAAACCCTATGCACGTTCTGAAATAGCCCAAACTAAAGGTCACAATGACCATTTCGTTGTTTTCTCCTGATTGCCGGTAAACTGACGGTGCCTGTCCGCAAAGGGTATCACTGGTGCTAGTATCTGGTCTTTTGGGACCATCGTAGTACGGGTTGCTGATGCTGTTGCACGAAGCAGAGTCCGACTCGGACAATTCGCGTTGAATTTTTCATCTCTACATTAATCGATGCTGTATTCTGGTCGTCAGAATCATCCATGGTTGCTTAGTGGTTCTTGTTGTCCGGTTCACATAGTTTTGTTTTCACGCATTTCACAGTTCGCCTTATGCAGACGACTCTACCGGGTTGCGCCCCGCTAAATATATGTATAATGAATACTGGATACGGTGAAGTTTTGGCACTGATGAGACGTTGTGTTGGGGAAGATATTCGGCTGTTTTGGCCGTGGGTTTTTGTTTGCTTTTTTGCTAGTTTCTTTAATGTACCAATTAAAATGGCGACTTCATTTAAGAAAAAAATGTTAACACGTCTAAGAATCAACGACTGTGATACAAAGGGGGGAAAGTAATATCATGTATTGGAATCTTTGAGACGGTTACATATAAATTTTTACGAATACGTCCAAGTATCACACACACACACACACACACACACACACACACACACACACGCGCGCGCGCGCGCGCGCGCGCGTGCGCACAGCACAGCAGAGAGAGAGAGAGAGAGAGAGAGAGAGAGAGAGAGAGAGAGAGAGAGAGAGAGAGAGAGAGAATGATGGTGATGATTATGATGATTCTTTAACAAACAAGATCACCCAGAACTGTTTAATGAATTTCGCAGCAATCCGAGCAGTTAACAGCCAAAGCCCCGTCCTCTCCTCTTGATCCTTCAACCAGGTCTGACCCTAACAATTCTTCATGTGAAAGTCGACTCTGGGCAAAAAGTGAATGGCTCTGTTCAAAATGCAGAACTCGATGGTTCCTGTAGATGTCAGTAAAGGATTTAATATTCATACTTTAACGTTGCCCTTTTCATACGATCTATCTGCCTCCTTTGCTGCTTCTATGAAAAAAAAAAAGTTATAGAAATAAGTGGAAGGTGTTGAGCCAAGCACGACCAAGATATGCTCAAACGGAACGCTGACCCACGATGTCCTGCATCCAGTTACCTCTGCAGATCGTGCCATCATTGTTATCGTCGATTATATATTTTTTCTTTAAAGTGTACATTTTTTACTTCCCGAAGGAATATATACAAAATGAATGATTGTACTGAATAACTAATAATGATCTTTGGAATATTTTACAGATATTTTGTTTGCTTTTAAAGTGAGCAATGATTTCTTTTTCTGTACTGATTTCAGGAAAGTGTGCCAAAACCTCGATCTGCTACACTTGTCTACCTCCCGTATAGAGAGAGAGAGAGAGAGAGAGAGAGAGAGAGAGAGAGAGAGAGAGAGAGAGAGAGAGAGAGAGAGAGAGAGAGAGACTTCGACACTTTGATATTTTATTGTCATTACCAAAGAGGTCTCTTTGACAAGAGGGGAGAGGTAACAGAACAAAAAAATTTCCCTCTTCCTTTCCTGCAAACAAATAGTACACTTTCATTCCTAGTGTGTATCAAATCCAAAGTTAACAAAAACTAATTCGTAACATTTCGTTATGTCCTCACCTCACGCACAGGAGCAATACAGCAAGGTTAAAAACAAACAAACAAAAAACTCAAGACTGATTCGACCATCCACTCAATCAAATGATGACATTGTATTTTACCGATCTCTTCAACATGAAAAAAAAAAAAAAAGACTGACTCAACCATCCACTCAATTAAATGATGACATTGTATTTTACTGATCTCTTCCACATGCGATGACTGATAATATTCATTCAGATATCTCTATATATGTATTATCCTTCATCTGTCTAATTTTCAATGCTTCCGCGATGAATTTCGCAACTGATTTAATTACAAGTTCGTCATCTGTTTTTGCTGAGAGAGAGAGAGAGAGAGAGAGAGAGAGAGAGAGAGAGAGAGAGAGAGAGAGAGAGAGAGAGATCCCTGCTTTTGTCTTTCATTTTGAATACAGTTGATGTCGGTTCTTAACCCACTCCCTTTTCACTGAAAATAATCAAACTGATTGGGACCCCCCGCACAGCGAGAGGGAAAAACCCCAGTAACAACAAAAAACTTGTCGAAAAATCAAGTCCAATACGCATACTGTACCAGGTTTATTTCGAAAATGGGAGGGAAGGTGGTGGTGGTTGTGGTGAATAAACTCGCATTGTAAAATAGTGATCGAGTGATATTACGTAGAAAGTGAAATGCTACATATTGATTCTTGTTACATCGTAATCAAAGTCATATATGAAGTTCTCAGGCTGGTTAGTAATGCAAGTAATCGTTGGGAAATTCACATTCGTTTATTATGAGCGGCGTCAGACTCAGCTCCACTGACCCTGTACTGTATACATTATGCTGTCCCCAAAGCGAAATACACCAACTTGAAGAAGCACGACCTACAAGAATTGTGTAAATAAGCACGAACTGTCGACAAACAGCCTTAAAAAGAAGTAGAACTTGCAGACGAACAACCTGAAGCGGCATAACCACAGAAGAACAACCTAAGAAGAGATGTAGTTTTTAAGCCGGGGGAAGAACAGACACAACCTACAAGAACAGGCTGAAGAAGAGAGACAGTCTATCGACGAACAAATTAAAGAAGCAGAAGAAGTCAGAAGAACAACCAGAATAGCAGAATCTACAGAACAAAGAGACCAGCCAGCAGAAGAACAAACTGAAGAAGAAGCCGACGCAATTTATTCTATAGGAGAACAACCCAAAGAGCAGACACCGTTATACTGAAGAACAACTTGGAGAAGCAGTACCATCTGTAGAAGAAAAAACTCGAAAAAACTGCAAAGCGTGCAGAAGAACAATGTGATGCAGACACAGCTTACAAAAGAGCAACCTGAAGCGGAGACACAAGCAGCGGCGAATAAACTGACGGGGTGGGCACAGCCTACAAACATCATTAAGAAAAAAAAATGTGAGAAGACATAACCTATATAAAAGCAAGTTGAAGAACAGGGACAATGTACAGAAGGGAATATCCGAAGTGACAACCTTTGGACGAGTGAACAAACTTATTATGGCACTATTTAGTGCCTCTACTCCCCCCCCCCCCCCCCCCCCCCTTTTTTTTTTTCCCCCCCACCTTTCTTTCTTTCTTTCTTTTATTTGTCAACTCAAAAATCATCTAAGTTTATTTTCGGGATTAATATTGACATAGGCAACTTCTTTTATGCAAGATGAGAATGAAAAGGGAAGGGGGGGGGGGGGGGGGGGGCTGGAAGGAGTACAGGTGAATTTGAGTCGGTTCATAATCATATCCGAGATATTTCGCATTGATGTTCTGACTACACTGATGTTTTTTTACATCCTTCATACTCTGGTTGTTGTTATTACTGGATATCTAATCTTGAATATTGAGCATGTTTGTGCACACACCT
>JADBJO010001726.1:140000-147500 GCA_016801955.1 Conus betulinus
GACACAAAAATCGATTCATTTAAAAGATGACATTAATTTCATTGCAACACATCAAACGATAAGAAATCGACAGATGATCAGAGCTCACTGGATGTGAGAATAATCCTGATCAATGATCTGCACCTTCCTGTCTCTGATCACCTCGTCATAAATGTCTTCCCCTCCCTCCTTCAAGTGACTGTACACGTCATCACCCACCTCCCCCCTCCCTCAGTTCAACAGTCCCACCTCTATTGAAATCTAAATTGTTGTAGTCCGAGTCCGCCTCACGAGGGAAGGGAACAAACTCGGGCGTGGCAGACTGTGAGGATTTGGGGTCTTCATTGAGCGGGTCTTCCAGAGTGTGGTTGTTCTCTGCGGTTGCGGTTTGAGGCCGTTGGGCGCGAGTTTCTTCCAGGGTATGGTACGTGCCTTTGGTGTCAACGTCAGGATTTTGTGGCATGGTATCTTCATCGAGGTGGAATTCCTGTGTGGCTTTGGCGTGAGGATTCTGTGATGTAGAGTCTTCAGGGATGTTGGTGGGTTGGGTTCCAGGTGTCTGCGTTGTCGTGTCTCCGGCTAACTGATACAGACTTGGGGATTCAGTGTGAGGCTTTTTGGTTCCCATGTCTTCAAAGATATGATGGGTATCTGAAGTTTTCCCCTGAAGCTTCTGTCCGGTTCTGTCTTCACACGTATTGTGGAATCCTCTCTCATGTATTTGCTGAAGTGAGGCTTCGGTGATCGCCCTTCGTTCTATTTCTTCGTAGGACGCTATATTCTTTTCATCATCAGATGTATTTGTTGTGTGAAAGTGATCATATGGAGTGTCATGCTGTAAATGTGAGCTTCACCGACCACTCCACTATCTCTCTGTCAAAAGACAGCTTGTTGTAGTTTTCATTCTCTGGGTCATCTCGGGGCTGCGGAACACGCTCGTCATCGCCGATTTCGTAGGGATCTTCCAGGGAGTCTGCAGCGGACGGGTTGTCTGTGCCAGTGGCGATGCCCTGTGCCAAATAGTACAGCGATGATCTGAGCTGAAAAGCATCTAATGACTGATCGTTCTGGCCCTCATCTCTGATGACGCTGTATCCTCCATTGAGAGTCGAGACGTTCTTGCTTCATTTAGGGCTCTATAACGATTCAGAGGTTAACATCTATCTCTGCGTGACTGTTATCAGTTAAACCATGGTAAGCTCTGTCCTTGTCCGGATTGGGCAGATCGGCTGTCGTTTCATCTTCTGACTGGATCTTCCAGCACACCATGTGATTTCTACGGAAGAAAAAGACGATGATGACGAACATGGTTAAACAAAGAAAGATGATTGCCGCCAAGACGGCACCAACGATAGTTCCAACGTCACTGGATGAGTCTGCAGCTCCTCGCCTTCCCTGCGTAGAGTCATCCAGGGAAACTGGAGTCATCCCAGGTCAAGGTGCTGAGGGTATCAGGTAAGTAAGGTGGTGAAAGTGACAGTTTTCCGGTAACAGTCGTGGTTCGACTTCCGGATGGTACAGCTGCTGTAGTTTGTACACTTGTCCTAGACGTGATTCCTATGGATGTAGACATTGAAGTCGCCTCACTGACACAACTGGTTTTATCATATATCAAGTTTTTTTACACGTACTTTCTTATTATTCTCTCGTTTTGTGCGTTTGCCCTCGATCAACACTTGGAAGCTGGAGTCAGTTTGCACCGAAATCTCAACGCCTGCCCAGTCTGTTCGCATGGAAAGTGTTCCACAACTGTAGTTCTGAATCGTTGTGTAGCCATGAAATAGACACACTCAACAAAGGACCCTGATCTGACTTTAAATAGTATTGAAACCTTAAACAGTGGGAAACCGAAGTATTAACGCAGACAACTCTGCTTGATAGAGACCCTGACAGATTCCCCTTTGAAAGATATGCATACTCATTTCCATGGAGTGTCCAATTGTGTTCACTCCAGTTGCAGAAGCTTTGATCGAAGGTGCAGTTTCCTGGCGCTTCGGGAAAACAGTCGGTGTCACTTTTCATCACGGAAAAATGAACGAGGACAGTCGACGCTGAAGCTAGCAGCCACGATGTCCATCCAGTCCCCTGAAAAAAAAAAGTTGCATCTTATGACTATCTCTACCAGTCTTGATAAATACCACAAATAAGCCCAAAACATACGCTTACGTTAACAATCATTGACATGAATGTGGACCTAATTTTTTTTTTTTTTTTTTTTTTTTGTCCCAACGTCTGCGCCACCTCAAGGGCAGTGCACCCATGCCGCTCATTCCTACACCCCCGTCCACAGCTACAGCCCGGTCGGCCCCGCCGCAGCCCTGGCACCAGCAATCCACAGGGAGCAGTCAATGTCAAGAGACAACCACTGGAGGAGACACTGCACTGCCGCCGAGTCACTTCGGTGATGTTCAGTGGCGCCTGTTCTGATCTAACATATGCAGGATACCACCTACCAAGCCCCCTACTGACGACAATAATTGCTTAGTCGCGGAGTCGGCGTGAGTGAGCTCTCCCTCCAGAGGGCGCCACCGCGTCCGTCCAACGACAGCCCCCATGGACTCGCCGATACCGGTGACCCCGACGGAACCAAACCAAGGCCACAGACGTGGGAGAGGACATCGAAACTGAGGTCACCATGAGAGCAGGGCATGAAGGACCACAGAATTTAAGTTTTTTTTTTTTTTTTTTAAATGCTGATCAATGAGAATGAGGATGATTAAGATGATGCTACGGATTTCCATTTCGGTCTGAGACTACATGACAGGGCTGTACTCTACTACGCTTCCTTTTATAAGATATCCCGGCGTCAACCAGGCCCGAGAGATACAGACACCTGCAGTGTTGGTCAGAAAATTTGAGCAATGCTCTCAGAAACGCACCCATTAAGTAGATGAAACTCGACTGCGTGGTCCCAGTCTTCCCAACTGAGTCCGCAGCAAACTCAACTCTGGGTAGGAGTCGGTCGGGGCAGGCAGAAAAAACCCACTTGACTTCTGATGGGATTCGAACCCACGACCTCCCAGCCAGGAGTCCGTGACGCTAACCACTTCGCCACGGCGGCTGGTAATGTGGACCTAATTCTTATGACACATGTTGAATCAATCTTTCGCTTCAAAAACACGCAGAATCTCTTATAAAGACCGAGTGATATTAAACATGAACTGACTTTCATAAAGAAAGCAGTTTTTGTTGTTGTTGTTTGTTGTTGTTTTTTTTAATTAAATATCTGACTAGTCATCATGGCACGGTTGTTAAAATCACGGGTTTAAGGCTGTGATGACGTGGATTCAAATCCCATCAGGGGAATGCGTTTGTGGATTTTTCCAGTTTGGCCCTGCGACTCTAACTACTTCATCCACCTAATGGAAATAACCTCTGTGACTGCAATCGTTCATATTTTCTAACCAATACTGAAGGTCATTCTGTATAGTTGGGTACGACTGATACCAGGACGTAATATGAAAGGAAGCACAGAATAGACCTTCGACCTTGTCATGTATTCTCAGACCAGAATGGATCTCCATTACCGCATCTTCATCATTTTCTCACTGATCGCCATAAAAAAAAAAAAAAAAAAGTTTCAAAATCTGCGGCATTAATAACCTGCTCTAACAGCGACCTCACTGTCGATTTCATTTTCACCAACCTGATAAATTCGTGTGAAAGCTATCCGTTTTAACAGTTCAAACAACGGACTGGACGGATGTCATGGCGCTCGCCGGAGGCGGACGTTCAGTCACGCTGACTCTGTGACTGAGCGATCGTCGTCAGCGCTTGCCCGCTTAGATAGTGTCCTGCCTATGCTGGATCGTGGCAAGCATCACCCAACACCGCCAGAATGACTCAGCAGCGGTGCAGCTTCTCCTCTGACGGGTTGGCTGGGATGTAACTTGAGGCGCTGAAGCCAAGTCGATCGAGGCCTGCCTGGGTGGTGCTGTGTACAGGACAGCCGGAATGAGCGCCGTGAGAGTAATCTCTTAACATATGGGGCCTGCTGGGTCATTTCTATTGGCTCAGGTTTGAAATGTGTTTGGAGACTGACTTTGGATGGTTGCCTCTGGAGGCAAAGGGAAAAAAAAAATTACACCCAAAGGTGCGGGTAGGACCCAGAGAAGTACTGTCCTTGACTGCCGAACACACCAGCTGGGAGCAATCCTGCACCACCCTTGAAACCCTGCACCGTGTTCACATAGGGCGCAGGCGCGCACAGGGCATTACAATGGAAATAAGACTACAGCTGCCTTTTAACCGAGCTACAAGTCTTTGGATCTATTTCAAATTTGAAAGTTAATTTGTAATCAATGGCCTCTATCAGTTTCCCTTTGATGTCATTCTGACTTATGTTTTCTTTTTACTTTTGCTTACGTATCAAAAAATTACATAATTAGTAAATGAACAAATGAAGTAAACAGATAGTTAGATTAATAAATAAATACATGAAACAAATAAACAAATAGATAAATAGGTCTATGGCTGCAAATCTCAATAGCCATTTAAGCTCCAAAATTCATCATTGCTGATTACCAATGCAGTTCTCCATTATTAACATAGCCCAACATGAATGCGGACTCCAGTGAAAAAAAACATATCTAACAGAATTCAATTCTATTCCCGAAGTTCTAATTTTAGCTGGACCTCGCATCTGGGACAGACAGGCTAACGTGTGCCTTCTGCTGTAAGTCTAAGAATCTTACTCTTCCAATCCTTTAACATTTTCCCCGTCTTTGATGACTAATTTTCGCCCGTCTTTTTCTCTCGTTTGTTTCAGACCAACACAAAACGGTTTGAAACGATGATTAAAGCATACATGTCCAGTTTGCTCTCAATATTCTTGAATGTTATTTGTCTTGCCTGAAGACGACCAAAGAAGTCGAAACGCGTCGTTTTTTGTCTTTAATTTGTTTGTCGCTTTCGTTCGGCGGAACAGCAGGCTAGTTTCTTTTAAGAAGTCTGAAACATCAGACAGATGAGGCATGATTGTCCTCAAAGCTGTGATTATTGTGTAAGATCCAAAGTATGACACAGACACTGACACAGAAGCTGCTTAGTTCCAGTACTCAGGCATATTTGAGTCACAACATCCAAAAAGAATTACAACAGTAGAACGGAACATCCGGGGTGCGAATGCCATGACCAAGAGAGGTCACTCTTAAAAGTATCACAACCAGCAGGAAGATTTGCTTGTTTGAAGATCTAAAATTTTCTTTAAAGGGTTAAGTTGGTGGTGGGGTTAGGTAGGATTGGGTTGACAAGGGAGTATTGTGGTAAGTGTTGGGCAGACGCGCCGATGTTAGAATTTCATGCCTCGGTTAATTTTGTGTCTTAGCATGTTTGCTGCGGGTCAGGTTAACGACACAAACCAAACTTCCCCTCACATTTGCTCCACTGAGCAGTTTCTGTCATGCTATAAAGAAAGCAGTCACTACTTCCACTGGTCTTCTTAACGCTCAATCTAGATGACATGCCTGATAAGCTGCAGTTATGACATTGTGGCTCTCGTAAGAACTACATGTTTTCCTGGCCCTCTTCTACCCGGTATCTTCCGTACGTTGTTTCTAATCAGTAGCACGCTTAATACTGTATCTTCCTGAAAGTCTATGTCGCCTGTGGGGCCTAGATCCACGTCAATGTTTATGTCAAGCCTTGCGACTTTTCATGTCTAATCGATTTGATAGAATAAGACGGACCAGCCGCCGTGGCAAACTGGTTAGTGTCGTAGACTCCCGGCTTGGAGGTCGTGGGTTCGATTCCAATCACAGCCACTCATTTGTGGAATTTTTCTACCCCGACCGGCTCCTACCCCGAGTTTAGGTTGCTATGAGCTCAGTTGGGAAGACTGGGACCACACAGTCTAGTTTCATTCACTTAAGGGATGCGTCTCTGTCAGTGTCGCTCTAATTTCCTGGCCAACACTGCAGGTGTCCGTATCTCTCGGGCCTGGCTGACGCCAGGATATATTATGAAAGTACGTGTAGAATACAGCCCTATCATGCAATGTCAGATCAGAATCGAAACCTATAGCATTATATTCATCATCATCCTCCTCCATCTGCATTTGAGAAAAATGTCTCGGGCTCTGTGTGACCTTTTGTGCTCTGCTCCCATGATGACCTCAGTTTCGACTGCCTCTCCACACGTTTATGACCTTGGTTTGATTCTGTCGGGGTCACGAGTATACTCAAATTCATGGGAACTGTCGTTGGACGGACGTAGTGGCGCCCTCTTGAAGGAGAGCTCACTCACTCCGGCTCTGTGACTAAGCAGCTGTTGTTGTCATTAGGAGGCTTAGAAGGTGGTGTCCTGCGCATGTTGGGTAGAAAAACTGTAAAAAGAAGTCTGCTTGAAGAAATCACAATAGCCTCAGTTCAGCTGACATTTAATGGCGATTTGTTTTGATTCATCGACATTTTGACACCAGAAATACAGTTTTGAACTATCCCTGTCAAAGAATCAAAATCAGAGAAAAAGTCGTTTCTTTGCACCATGGATTATAATCGGCAGAGACATAAGACGATTCACCTTTTTTCCCATCAAATGACACATCAAAAAGCATGTATGGAGTGAATAACAATGGTCCAAGCACATATTCCTGGCGAATATCAAACGTGATTATTGCCGGGCAGGATAGATGGCCGCATACTGTTGTTACTATTTTCGTTCTATTTCTGAGAAAAGATCGAAACCAGGAAAGTGCAGAGCCAGAAATGTCAAAGGAGTATCTGCCTATCAGGACAACATGGGGTCAATGGTATCAAAAGCTGCAAACAGATCGCGCAATGTGAGACGATAAATTTTACCATAGTCAAGGGACATTAAAAGGCCATTTATGATATTAACAAGCATAGTTTCAGTGCTGTAATGAGGTCTATATGCTAAATAGGAAGAGCTGACTGCTGGCACATTTTTAGCTCCCTTGGATCGTCGAGCATAGATTCATTTCCTTGTACAATTATGACTTTCAGTCATTTGTTCTTAATTATTTCCTTATCGCACCCTCTTCTTTTATCATTGTGTCCTCTGCTGGCTGCTAGGGAGGCAGTTGCATTGTGATTGTCTCCCCTCGGAAGAGAGACTACCACAGAATGATAATTAGGTGGTAGCCTACATCGCAGTTAGATGAATGAATTAGTACAGCCAGGCTGCCCTGCCGTTGAGCTTCACGCGGAAGACGAAAGGCGGCTCAAGGCAGGCGTATGAAACCATTCTGTTCAAAACACAGAAGGAAATGGCTCCCGCCACATGCCGTCAGAAGAAGGTTCAATAACGACACGTTAATGCCCATTTCTTCATTTCCCACAATTTTTTTTTCCTTCTTATTCCTACCTCTGCTACACCTACGACAGAAATAGTCTGCCTGCTCTTGTTTCCCTTTACTCCTTATTTACTATTTATAAATGTATCCCACAGATTTTGCTAGGGATACAACTATGGAAAAAAAAAAAAACGAAAAAAAAAACGAAAAAAAAAACCCAAACAAAACAACGGTGAACTCGAGAAGAACAAGGCAACAGACAAACGAAA
>JADBJO010001726.1:150000-157500 GCA_016801955.1 Conus betulinus
CCACATCAATACGAACATGAAAACGTCGGTGTATTTAAGTCGACGTGCTATGTGAGACAATTGCGTCAATGCACTAAAAAGTAGGCCTCCGACATAATAATAACAAACATGAACAACAACAACATCAAAAAACAAACAAACAAAAGTCAAAGTGTTTATCATACTAAAAATTCTATTCTTTAAAAAACAACAACAATAAGAGATTACACGTCCTCAACATTTATGACTCACTTGGCCAGAATTATTAGGCTCAGAGAGAGAGAGAGAGAGAGAGAGAGAGGGGGGGGGGGGATTATGACGCTCAGAGAGAGAGAGAGAGAAGGGGGGGTGGGGTGGATTATGACGTTCACAGAGAGAGAGAGAGAGAGAGAGAGAGAGAGAGAGAGTATCCGTATGTGTAGACCTTAAGGTTTTTTTTTTTTTTCCTCCTCATTTCTTTCTCACTTTCTATTCTTCACCTTCGCTCTTTTCCCTTGCCCATCCTTTCCTTTTGTCCCCCCCCCCCCCCCCCCCCCCCCCCCCCCCCTCCCACACACACACACTTTGTTTTTGTACTCCCAGTTCTTATAGAACATGGAATACTTTAGAATGGGAACGAAGAAATGTTGTGGTGTGTGTGTGTGTGTGTGTGTGTGTGTGTGTGTGTGTGTGTGTCCGTCCGTCCGGTCAAAATTTGTTCCACTCGTTCCAGACAAAACTACTTTCTGAAAATTTGTAGGTATGTTCATTATGGGTCACGGATGATGCCCGATGTTCGATTTACCGTTATAGCCGTTCCTAACGGCTGTAACGGTTCTTCTTCTTGATGGAATATCTCAGAAAGTACTTAGCCGATCTTTGTGAAAATTAGCAGGTATGTTCATTATGGGTCACGGATGAGGCCCGATGTTTTAGTTTTCCACTATAGCCGTTACTAACGGCTGTTCCGGCCTGTAAACGGTTTTCTTCTTTATGGAATATCTCAGAAAGTACTTGGCCGATCTTTCTGAAAATTTGTAGGTATATTCATTATGAGTCGCGAATAATGCCCGATGTTTTAGTGTACCGTTATAGCCGTTACTAACGGCTGTAACGGTTTTTCTTCTTGATGGAATATCTCAGAAAGTACTTGGCCGATCTTTGTGAAAAGTAGCGGTATGTTCATTATGGGTCACGGATCATGCCCGATGTTTCAGTTTACCGTTACTAATGGCTGTAAAGGAGTGTAACGGGTTTTCTTCTTTATAGAATATCTCAGAAAGCGTTTTGTCGATCTTTCTGAAAATTTATCGGCATGTTCATTATGGGTCACAGATGATAATCGATGTTTTAGTTTTGCCGTTATAACCGTTACTAATGGCTTTAACTGCCCATAACACTTTTTCTTCTCTTTATGGAATGTCTCTCAGAAAGCACTTGGCCGATCTTTCTGAAGATTTGTAGTTATGTTCATCAAGGGCGACGGATGATGCCCAACGTTTTAGTTTACCGTTACAGCCGTTACTAACGGCTCTAACGGCCCATAACGGTTTTTCTTTTTTATGGAATGCTTCAGAAAGTACTTGGCCAATATTTCTGAAAATTTGTAGGTATGTTCATTATGGGTCACGGATGATAGCCGATGTTTAAATTTACCGTTATAACCGTTACTAACAGCCCACAATGGTTTTCTTTTTCATGGAATATCTCTCAGAAAGTACTTGGCCGATCTTCCTGACAATTTATAAGTATGTACATTATAGGTCGCAGATGATGGCCGATGCTTACCAGAATAGCCATTACTAACGGTTACACCAGCCCAAGACGGTTTTTCCTCTTTATGGAATATTTCACGTGTATTCAGGATAAACTGGGAGTACGTTTATATGCTTTGCATCTTGTTTTCTTTAGCTCCTTGAGAACAAACTTTCCTCTCTCTCTCCCTCCCCTTGTTTCTCCTGTTATTTCATCAATATTTTATCTTTTTCTTTTACCCTCAGTTTTAAAAAAAAAAAAAAGTTAATCGGGGTCTTGTCGTTCATCGTTTCCGTGCATCTGTTTATTTTCACCCCTTTTCATTCTCCCCACCCTCCCCGTTCTCTCCTTCCCGCTCCCTGTGTCTTTATATGTGTTTTCCAGTTTCTTTCAAAACGAGGTGACTGAGGGCGGAAAATGAAACGAATTAAAAAAAAAAAAAAAAAGAAGGAAGGGTATTATTAGTTCCGCAAGACGTTACAAACAGATTACAGGACAAAACACAATGCATTTCGACCTCTTGGGTCTTCTTCAGGCAAAATAAAACAGCATTTAGGACAAAGAAAACGAAGATAGAGCAGCCACTTATCTTCTCATTTTCAGCGCAAAAAAAGGGGGTTGGATGAAAACCATTCCAATCATCGTGTGCCGATGCTTGGTCCTCTGCAAACAACTTTTCTTTCCCCGTTCTGCAACGTTGGTCTAATACTTTTTCTGACTCCCTCTCCGGCGGCTCCAACTACGTTTTATGGTTTAGGATTCTTTTACAAGGTGGTTGTGGGTCTGGTGCCAGCGATCACCCCGAATGACTTCATCACACCGCTGACACCAGGACGACGCATCCGCTCCGCCAGAGACACAACAGTATGTACCTGACACAAAACCCAGTGGAGAACCATGTACGAAACAACGATAGGTGCTACTGCGTTCCCGAAACACACACCGATCAGTACCGTCATTCTTATTTCCCAAAGACAATAATTGTATGGAACCACCTCGACGATCGTCCACCAAAAGTCAGTCGACAGTTTCCAAGTCGGCTCTGGCAAAAAGCCAGAAGCCGATAATATCATCGCGCTGCGCACCCCCATCGTCGTGCCTATGCCAGTAAATGGATGTTTTAGCGACGTATTAATCCAGATCCAGACCTCGTTCTCTCAACAGTTCCGTGGTGGACTAGTTTTTTAAGCAAGGCCATTGAATCTCATCACACGGCCGTACACATCCATCAATGTAGTTTTCTTTTCTGATGTAAGTACAATTTTAAAAATATACTGAACCGCCACACAAACGAAATTAACAAATTACAAAACAAACACATGCCTTTCGTTTGGATTTCTTCGGGCAAGACAAAAATATACAACAAGACAATGGAAACGAAGGATGAATAAACTGTCACTTATCTTCTCGAATTGCGCGCAAAATGGATGTGGAATGAAAACGAGGCTGCTGGGAGTGACCATTATTTACGGGTTAAAATAATAATGATGATAATGATAACGAAATAAAGAAATTATTACTATTTCTACCTACCACTGATACTGATAATGATGGTTGTATAATCCTGTAATGATAACACTAAAAAAAAAAAAAAAAAAAACCCAACATAATTCTGGTAATAATAGTAAAGATACTGACAGAAGGGTAAGGAGAGGGATCTGAGGATAATTAACTAATAAGGTTAAAGCAGCAATAGTAATAATGATGATGATTATGATAATTGTTATGATTATGTTAAGAAAGATGAGATGAGAAGAGGACAAGGAGAAGAGTGAGGAGAAGCAGAAAAAGAAGGATATTGATAATGGGAACGAGAGGAAAACAGAATCTAAGAAATGTGTTGGTGATTATCATGATACCCATAATAATAAAAATGATACTGATATAGCAAATGGAATAAATACTGAAGTTAATAATGCTGATAATGATATAGGAAATGGAAAAAAAATATTGAAGTTGATAATGATATAGGATATGGAAAAAATACTTAAGTTGAGATGATGATAATGATATAGGAAAGGGAAAAGGTTCTAAAGTTGATAATAATGGTAATGACATAGGAAATGGAAAAGATACTAAAGTTGATAATGATGATAATGACATAGGAAAGGGAAAAGGTTCTAAAGTTGATGATGATGATAATGATACAGGAAAATGGAAAAGATACTAAGTTGATAATGATGATAATGATATAGGAAATGGAAAAAATACTAAAGCCGATAATGATGGCAATGATGTAAGAAATGGAAAAGGTACTAATCTTGATAATGATGGTAATGATATAGGAAACGGGAAAAGATGCTAAAGTTGGTAATGATGATAATGATATAGGAAATGGAAAAGATACTAAAGTTGATAATGATGGTAATGATATAGGAAATGGAAAAAGATACTAAAGTTGATAATGATGATAATGACATAGGAAATGGAAAAGATACTAAAGTTAATAATAATGGTAATGATATAGGAAAGGGAAAAATACTAAAGTTGATAATGATGATAATGATAAAGGAAATGGTGAGGATACTAAAAGTGATAATGATGATAATGACATAGGAAATGGAAAAGATACTAAAGTTGATAATAATGGTAATGATATAGGAAATGGAAAAGATACTACAGTTGATAATGATGATAATGATATAGGAAATGGAAAAGATACTAAAGTTGATAATGATGGTAATCATACAGGAAATGGAAAAGATACTGAAGTTGATAATGATGGTAGTGATATAGGAAATGGAAAAGATACTTAAGCTGAATTCTGTCATTGTTCTTGTTTGCACCTCCCCCTGCAGTCAGTCAGCCAACCTGAAAACCAGCCTGAAAACCAACCTGAATGTGAAAGATCAGTCAGCAAAGGAGGCACTTCTCTCGATGTATCTGGCACACGAGTTAAAACTTACCAAGCGCTAAAATGAAGTCTATAATTCGAACAGACCATGCTTGCCTGTCCTGACCTGTTTCCTTCATTACAAGAATGGGTTTTGATGAGGTTACGAAATGGCAGCAGACATTTATCCAGCCTGATCATCAACTTTTGTGTGCGAATCGTTTGAAGCTGACAATACCTACTTTCCTTATATTTCCCCCACTGTAAAACTTCAGTACATGTCTAATAAACAGCAACAGATCAGTGATATCCTGCATAGCCCTGCGTTAGAACGATTCTTGGTAACACTTTTAATGCATAAACTTACACTGTTTATTGTGGTTTGATTATTTCAGTTCAGTTCAATGGTTTATTTAATGTCTTTTCAGATGATATTAGATGTTTGATCATTTGTAATGCCTTGTATGTATGTGTCTCTAGAGGGTTTTTATTTAGGATGCCACTCTCTCTCTCTCTCTCTCTCTCTCTCTCTCTCAGAATTCAGAATGTATCCACTGTCTACATTTATTTGCAATAGCATGAAAAAAAGACCAAAAACATAACACAGGCACAGAACAAATGGAAACATTCAACCAAATCTTCACAAACTGCCTCATCAAAAAACAACTGAACAGTAAAACATTCTAAATATGATTCATAAACATTTCAGTTTCAAAAGTCTTAGCATGTCTCCTATTTAGACAAATTTGGTTTTGAACCATAGCGAGAATTAATTTCAATAGAAAATAATCACAGTAACAATCGTAACAACTGACATACTCTAAATCAAAAGATGATCAACAAAATAGAACATGTTTTCATATGCATGCAAATGAAAGAGCCATGATTTCAAATGCAAGTAAAAAGGCATCCAAAATGATTCAAAATAAATGCAAGCATGGGTGCATACCATCTCTTTGTCTCGAGCATGCACAATTTATTCTCTTTCAGAAGGTCACAGTGGCTCTAAATTTCTAGGGTTGAATAGACCATTGTATATGCAAAAAAGACAGAAGGGTCAAGGCAACATGACATGTTAGGCCCCTGAATTATTTTTTGTGCATTTTTCCAATTTTCTCATAATTGTGATTTGGTAGAAGAACATATATTCCCGAGAGACAAAAAAATCATTTCTTCTTGGGATAAGCAAGAAATATACATGCTCCCCTCCCCCACAATCTCACCTCCAACAATCCTCCCTTCCCCCCACTCCACACCCCTGCAATTTGTTTTTGTTGACAGAGACAAAACAGCCAGTTCCCTGTTGTTCTTTGTGCTTGTCTGAATATCGGTATTCACAAAACTCTCACCACAAGTACAGAATGATAACTGTCCATCATAATAAAAAATTCTCATAGAAACTAAAAAATAATATTTGAAGACATAGCATACCACTTTCATCACTTTGGCTTTTCAGTCTTAATTCACGTTGGCTTTTCAATGTTAATTCATTGAAAGATTTAAGATAGGTCAGAAATACTGAAATTGTGAATGATGATTTCCACTTTTATCCATTTAAATGTATTGAGAAGACTGCTAGCTAGTTTCAGAAAATTAAAGAAAAAATGTGTCTGAATTTTTCTTTTTTGTTTGTTTGGTTGTAATTTTTTTTCTTTTGAAATTTTAGTAAGCATTTTTGTGGTCCAAATAGGGTCTGATCCTTTGTCTTCATCTTCATCTTCACTTCCTTTGTGAAAATGTCCTGACCTTGCGACCCCTGCCTGCCTCAAAGCCCACCAACACACCAATAATTATAGCCAAAGAATGAAACCGAAAGAAACTCACAGCACGCTAAAATCCACAAACACAGTCACATCAATCCATAATCCAAACATGAACAGACAGACAACAGGAAGATCAATGAATTCCAAGGTGAAGGAGACAAAGGAAAGGCGACACGAACAACAGCAAGGTTTCTCAACGATAAAACTCAGTAGACACGAAGAGTTGTTTGGCTTTGTACTTCACCCACTCAGAACGGGCCTTTGTCTTCCATCATTTGATGTCACTTACCACATTCCCTCATCATCTCCGTATCTCCCATTGCTTTCACACACTTGGTGAAGGAACAGATTAAACATAATACAAACAGGAAACCACAATCATAGATTTAAGAATTGTTACACAGTGATAATCTATACAATTTCTCATACAGAATATTACATAGTATCTTTTTGTGTGTGTGAAGAAAAAATGAAGAAGAAAAGCCTCAGTTTTGAAAAAGTTCTGCACACACACACACACACACACACACACACACACACACACACACAGAGGCTATATAAAATGTCCACAATTTCTGGAAACTAAAGCACATGAAAAGTATTGCCTTTAGTGCAGCTCGGTCAGAGATGCCAGCTGTCTGAATTCTAAAAAACTGAAGAAACAGGCAGACAACAAAACCAGCTCTTGCCATTAATGAGTGCCATCTTTAAGGTGACTATGAAAGAATTAACATAACGAGTAAAATGTTGTCATCTACTGAAAACTGTGACTGACTTGTTATGTATTCCTTCATTTTGAAATGGACAGCATAGAGAGCTGTCCTTCATTTTCAAACAGTTTTTGAAATGGAGAGCATATAAAACTGTACTGCTATAATAAGTGATGTAGAATTCTTTATTCTCTCGTGACTAACGCAGAATTCTTCATACTCATGACTAATGCAATTATCAATAATGTACTTATTTATTTTCTATCTTTTATTCCAATTTTTTCTGAAATCATAATTGATTATCCACAGTGAAATATGATCACTGAAAAGAATCTGAAACATAGATATAAATATATCACCTAAACTATAAGCGTACAACTGTGTTTGTTGTTTTCTATTCCCCAGTTTCCCAGTAATGCACAATTTCCGATGAAATAGACAAAAGGATCACAAAACCATGTTCCTGACTCTCTCTGCACTC
>JADBJO010001726.1:162500-200000 GCA_016801955.1 Conus betulinus
AATGTCTGTGAACTACATTTTTTCTCTTTATATTGCACAATTCAAGGACAAAAATACATGATGACAACTGGAAATGCCATTGCTTCACTGCAGTTGAATGCAGTCTGTGTGTTTACCAGACATGATCATTCAAGATTTCTAAGAGTCTTACAAGACAGGACTTCCACAGGTCACTGTCACTGAATTATGTCACTGTCCCATGCAAGCTGAGAACTTCCAATGATCAAAAAGTGGAAGAAAGGCTGAAGTGATCAGAGCAGCGCAGCTGAGGAAGAGTCGAACAACGCTGATGACGATGTCGGAGATTGTTCCAACCAGCCCTCTCCTTACTCATTGAAGGATCTCCGGATCTTGCCATGGAAGTCCAGTTATGAACACTTGTCAACACTGTTTTCAATGGAAGAAGACATTCTGTGAGAACACTCAGCTGATGATTACTTGAAAATGATATCTGAATTTCAGGTTTCTAACTAAGATACATTCAATTTTGTAGTGCTCACTTTGCTGGTGTATCAGAGGTAAATCAAACTGTTGCTTTCCAACACATACTGGTTCGGGTTCTGTTTGTTTCCTTTGTACGAGCACTGATTCACAAAAAAATCTGTTATCACATGAAATGATGATTTTGCAAATGAATCTACTTCAGCCTAATTTGTCAGTTCAAAATGAAAGTTGACTTGTTTTTTTTGCACACTATCTTGCATACATCTCAAACCCACATGCGCGCACACACACACACACACATTATTCTCTTTGTTGATAGCTTCTCAGTTTATCCACTTGCCCTATGACTTGGGCAAATCCATGGCTTATCTTTCCTTGGTAACGATGCTGCAAGATAAAGCATATTGGCAGACATGAACGATTAATTCAGATAAGTAATTACACCAAAGCTACAAGTGGCAGACTGTTGCACCAGAGAAGAAATCTTTTGTTTGTCATCAGCATAGTCCTGTAGACTTCGCGGCAATGAGAGGCCAAAGAGTTCGCTATTCTCTATCGAACCGTTTCCAGTGTCTTTATGCACCGACATTCCATACACATCTATTCTCTGAAGTTTCAGTCATACTCGTAGCAGCTATTTTCAGTGAAGGATCGCTTACTGCGTGTCAGAGGTGGTGTTTTGTACGAGGGATCCATCCGTCGTCGGGAGGCGAGGGGAGAGGCGCGGGGAGTCGAAGGTGATCTGTGTAAAGAATCATTGGACAGGCGACTTGAGGGCATAGGAGAGACGGGAGAAGAGGGTCGCTTATACAAGGTATCGCCTAAGGCATTGAACACTGCGCCGTCATCACCCGAAGGCAAGGGAGGTCGGCTGACGGGAGACTCTGGCATGGACTTGAAAGAGTGCTGGGTGTCTGTGGTGGCTCTGGGTACCTTGACGACCGACTTGGGGAGTCAGGGATGCTGGAAAGAGTTTGGTGAGCCGAAAGAGTCAGGTGACCCGGGTGCACCAGAGGCTCCTGCAGCTTCCTGGGCTGCCCCCGATTTGATGGACTTCTGCAGCTCTTGGTAGAACGGGGATGGGGTGACCATGACTTTGCCGTAGGGCGATTCACGTGCCAGTCGGTAGGGACTGTCAGGGTCGTACGACTTGGTGCCTGACAATCGGTAAGGACTCTCTCAAATCTCGCGGCTGATGCGGACTGCATGAGGAGAATCCGGAGACTTGCTAGTCGAGGCCCCACTGTCTCGTCCAAAGTTCAGACTGCGGTATGGGGACACAGGAGATCCCTTGAAGGAGTTTGACGTGGTTGATGCCAGGAGACACAGGAGGCTTGCTGAACAGACCTTCGCCGGTGTTCATCTGAAACGAGCGGTGAGAGCCCCTCGGTGACGACTGTACGGTGAGGGTCTCTGCCGACGTCTGGAAGGAACTGGCAGCCTGGGTGGTGGGGGAGGATGGGATTCTGAACAAAATGTCTGCGTTGCCTTTGAAGGAGTTGAGGGAGTCTCGGTTGGAGGCGTAGGGGGAGCGGGACAGGGAGTTGTTCCGATGCCAGTAGGAAGACTTGCTCAGAGCTTGCAACATGGCTTTGGTGGCTGTGGAAGCCCCATCAATGTCTTCGTAGTCATGGCAACCAATGTAGTCCAGCGAACTTCTTCTGATGTGGTCAGTGGCATGAGGCTGTTAACAACAGAATCAATTTGTGTGTAAATAAACAAAGAAAAAGTTCTTTATTGTGTATTTACTGCTAACGGTCAAGTCTGCAGTGGAGGCCATAACAGAATCTATACACACTGATGTCTGTTCAAATTTACTTTTCTTTTCATCCTGTACTGAATCTATACACTGTAAAAATGTCTACTTAATTAGACAAACAATATATTATATTGCTTACAACTTTCTTTTACTCTCTCATCTTTTTTTTTTCAATGTTTCTGGGCATGTTGTTGAAGAGACAGACTATCTAACATGATGATTTTTAACTAGAGTTGTTGCTCTTTAGTCAAGCTTTCTCCATGGATACATTCCGCAAGTTCAAATACCACTCTAAGAAGTCTGTCTCAAGAATTTTGGGTGGTCATGGCATGACATGGGATGGACTGGCATTGACTTCAGATGGACTGGCCCTGACAATGGATGGACTGACCTTAATGATTTGTGGACTGACTCTGACGATGTGTGGACTGGCCTTGACATAGGTGGACTGACCTGACAATGGGTGGACTTGAACTGAAATGGGATGGACTGACCCCAACGATGGGGTGGACTGACCTTAACGATGGGCGGACTGGCGTAGACATTGGGGAGAGCTGTCGGTGGGGGTTGCTGGCCATGAGGGCCATGCGCTGCTTGGCCTGGCGCTGCTGGTTCTGGTACTGCAGGTACATGAAGATCACCATGCACAGGAACACCGCCCCAAACGTGCACGCCGTGATGATCAGGAACTTGGACATCTCGTCAATGGGGAGAGTGGGTCACGCCTGCACATCAGGGGCAATGGGGTTTTGAGAATCATGGCTTTCTGAGGCAGGGCTGGCGACCTGGAGTGTTTTAGGTGAATTCATTAACCTGGTGATCTGATCAAAGCACTGGAATCTCAATGAGATAGTGGATTTAAAACCCTTGTGGAGGCCGAATGGCAGAACCTGGTTTTTCAGTCGCCCACGCGCAGACTTGCTAGTGCTTGAAGCTATGTGTGTTTGTATGAATGCAGAGAATGGAATAAGCGCGTTGCAGATCCTGTAATCCTGTCATGGTTTGATGGGTTATGGAAAAATTAAGTTTTTACAGCATGCATCAGGATCACTGAAGAGAACAAGGTCAGATCAGCACTTTGTTGCTTGGAGGCCCTTGACGACACATTCCCAAAACAGGGTCTGTAAGGGGTCAGCCACAAAATGGGTGTACCCAAACATTCCATTTCATGTGCAGTAACATGCTGTCTGAATATCTTTCTGCAGCAACTGCTTGTTCATTATTTCAGACTGCCTGTCATGGCACCTCTTCAAAACAATCTATTTTCTTACCGTTAGCTTAGCCTACTATATTTCTAAACTTGTACTCCTAATAAAAAAAAAGTTTAAACCACTTTTTGCTTAATATGGTTCAGAATGTAACTGTTCCCATAGATGCCTGTATGAAGTGGTCATCACTTTCTTTTCACCTCTTAATTTCTGTTTGTTTTCCTTTTGTGGAAGTATTTTTCTTTTCAAATGCATGATCAAAATTAGAGTAGAAACCCACCAAGAAGGTTAATATGATTTTTGTTCTGTATTTCTTTCAGTGGAACCAATTTTCTCTTTCAAATGCATGACCAAAATAAGAGTGGAAACCCACAAAAAAAAAACAACATTATATGCCTGTTTTAAAAAAAAAAAAAAAAAAAAAAAACACTCACATTCTTTTTCACTGATGGCGCCTTCCTCCTTGGTGAAGCCATAGCTGCATTGCTGACAGCCCAGCTGTCGAGAGGCATTCTGCCACAGCCCTCGTGCACACAGCCGACAGCGACCTGTCGTCGTGTGTTGTAGTAGGCTCCCACAGGGCACGGCACTGTTGCCATGTGGACACAAGATGCAAACTGTCAGCAAGATGGCTGCTGGGAGGCACATTATATAATCGATGGATATCATGAAAGACCACGCTTGCAGTGCGTTCTGTCTTGAAGCTGCAGCTCTTTTCTTCTGTTTCTTTTTTCTTTCTTTCTTTCTTTTTTTTTTCTTTGATTAAGTGACATCTGGGATGACTGTACACACTCAGCTAAGGTGACATGGCCAACAATTACTGCTCATGTAAAACGTGCCTGTTTCAATCAAAGCCATTACAGTCAGCTCCATAACTTTATCGGCCTGTCTGACTATGGATATTCTGTTAATGTGACAGTGCATGATAAACATTCAGTCCTGCCAACTGATCTGGAGACTGTTCATTCAGTCATGAAACAGGCATGTAGTTACCAGCTGATCCACTGTTTGAAGAAAAAAAAAAATCACAAACATTCAAATAAAAATAGCAACAACAGCCAATACAAGAGCTACTTATACAAAAAAAAAAACGTGAGAAAAAACCACCAATTTTTCTCCTATGATTTCACTCCATCCCCAAAAACCAACAACATGTGTTTAAAGAGAAAAAAAAAGAGGAAAAGAGAGAAAGATGTTCACCTACTCATACACACACACATACATGTTCACTCATTCATTCATTTTTTCTCTCTCTCTCTCTCTCTCTCTCTCACACACACACACACACACACACACAGAAAACCAAACTGACCACAGGCGTCTGTGTACTTCATCTCCCCTGGCTGGCAGGTGAGAGTCAGACGCAGGCTGCGCACACTGTTGGAGATGGGGTGGAAGGCATGATGCACCACAACCCTCGCTGCTGGCCGGGCCGCCAGCTTCATCAGTTCAAATTTCACTTGCAGAACAATGGCCTTCACCTTCTCCCGACTCAAACCATCGCTGGGGACATACCATGAGTAAGAAAGGGGCTAGTTTTTGTTGGGTCCGTTGTCAGCCATACTGCTTTTTACTTTGTGAATATGAGGGGTGAAAGTTTCAGAGTCAAGTTGAAAGATTCACCGCATGAAATCATACACACACACACACACACACACACACACACACACACACACACATGTATACACATACTAGAACACACAAACACACACTTGTAAGCAAACTCCCATGCGTGTTGCACATTTTATGCATGAAAATACACACTCCCTCATCTTCATTGTCTGCCGATCCACTTTTTCTTGTTGGCTGTCAATACAAAGGATGTTTCCCCTCCCCCGAAACACACACAAGCCGCACTGTACTGTATATTTCACTAAGATTTGGATTACACATATATACATTAGGACACAGGGTGAAAACTCAAAGCCTTTGTCTTGTACGCAATGTACTGACTTCAGGTGCTTTAGAATGGGTCTGTGACAGGTCGAAACCATCAGCCTCATTGCTTCCTGCCAGTTAACTGCGAGTCTTGCATTGTTGTTGTTGTTGTTTGAATGAAGACTGGTTGGTTGTCCATCGGATCCGATGATGACATTTACGTTCTCTGCAGCTCATCGATGCACGCGAAGGTGGCTCTGCAGTCCTAGCCTGGAGGCGCAGAGTCTTGAACAGTGGGGGCATTGGAAGTCTGTTGTTGTGATCACTGCTGATGCAGCCCTGTGTCGCTTTTCTCTGGCATCAGTGAGCTTCTGGCGTCGTGCTTTTTCGTAGTTTGCAGCAGCTTTGTTGACTGAGACTCTCCATTTTGGTCTGTCCATAGCACGCTCCTCCAGTTCTCTCGGCTTGACGTGACACCACTGGATGTTTGCTTTCACAGTCTTTGTATCGCAGCTTTAGGCGGCCTTGGTTTCTCTTGCCGAGCTGTAGCTCACCATACATCAGGCGTCTTGGCATCCTAAAAACCTCTCATATGGATGACATGCCCCACCCATCGAAGTTGGGCCTTGATGAGCATGGACTCAACGCTGGTGGAGTTGGCACGTTCCAGGTGATGTGGTCCTGCCAGCAGCTGATTCCGAGTATGGAACGGAGCGCTCGCATGTGAAAGTATTCCAGTTTTTTTTAGTGTCTGCGATACAGTGTCCATGTTACACAACCGTAGAGAAGGGAGGGGAGTACCACCGCATTGTAGACCTTCAGTTTCGTTGATAGTCAGATACTGTGTTGATTGAGCACTCGGGTGCGGAGTCTGCCCATTGCCTGGCTAGCCTTGCCGATTCTAGAGACGATTTCTTTATCCAGGGAGCCATCACAGGAGATGGTGCTTCCCAGGTACTTGAAATGTTCGACATTGGCAAGTGGTGTGTCGTCGATGATAATGCTGGGTGCAGGTGGGTGGGTGTTTGGTGCAGGTTGGTGAAGCACCTCCGTCTTGCCGAGACTGACAGTCAGGCCGAAGAGTTTTTGAGGCCTCAGAGAAGCGATCTAGCATCATCTGCAGGTCGGATTCTGCATGGGCACACAAGGGTGCAGTCATCAGCAAAGAGGACTTCTTGAAGGAGGGTTTGCATGCTCTTTGTCTTGGCAGTGAGACGACACAGGTCGAAGAGGGAGCCATCCAAACGGTAGCGAATGTAGACCCCTTTCTCCAGGTCGCGGACGGCATGGGACAGCATACAGGTGAAGAACACATTAAATAGGACTGGAGCTAGAACACAGCCCTGTTTCACACCGTTGGTGATTGCAAAGGCTTCCGTCACATTCCCGCCAGAGAGGACCTGGCCAGTCATGCCGTCGTGAAAAAGCCTGATCATTGATATAAACTTTGGCGGGCATCCGATGCGCTCTAGGACTGTCAGAGGGCCTCTCTATTGACCGTGTCAAAAGCCTTGGTCAGATCTATGAAAACAGAGAAAAGGGGCATGTTTTGTTCAATGCACTTCACCGATAGAAGTCCTGGTCATCCACTGCAGCCTGGCAGTCTCCCGTCGTAACGGTTTTCCGTGCCACTGGATCAAGACTCCCCAGGCCGAGAGAGTGGGATTGCCCTTGTGCAACGGTCTTCTCACTATAAAGCATTCACGCACAGGTCCCTTTGCAACTCATCACCGATCTGTCTCAAGTCCTGCGGCGATGGGCGCGTGGTGAAGCAACAGGTGGAGATGAACACTGGCGGTTGTAGTCACAAACCTGCACGCAGGCGGTCCATGGGCAAGTGGTCGCTCTGTTCCTGAATCCAAGGGCAACAGGACAGTTCGGCAGCACCTGTGGGCGACTGGGCAGCCTCTTTAGGACAGCACTGCCCACCCTCACATGAGGGAGGGGGCTAGAAAAGGTGCCCCAGACAAATGCTTGCCCTTATAGCGTCTGGTCAGCTTACCGCGGCTGACAGACTCATCCTCATAGCGGTCGAATAACAATACAAAAAAAAAAAAAACTCAAGAGGTTCATTTTGGGAGCCTGGAATGTCCGAACACTTCTGGATAGAGCCGGTACACTGAGACCAGAGAGAAGAACGGCACTTCTGGCAGACACGGAGTAGGCAAGGTCAACGACAACGGCCTGCTCCACCTCAGCAAGTGTGCAGAACACAGCCTTTGCATCACCAACACCTTGTTCAGGATGGCAGACAAGTACAAGACAACCTGGATGCACCCGAGGTGTTGGTGATGCAAAGGCTGTGTTCTGCACACTTGCTGAGGAGGAGCAGGCCGTTGTCGTTGACCTTGCCTACTCCGTGTCTGCCCAGAAGCGCCGTTCTTCTCTCTGGTCTCAGTGTACCGGCTCTATCCAGAAGTGTTCGGACATTCCAGGCTCCCAAAATGAACCTCTTGAGTTTTTTCTTTTTTGTATTGTTATTCGACCGCTATGAGGATGAGTCTGTCAGCCGCGGTAAGCTGACCAGACGCTATAAGGGCAAGCATTTGTCTGGGGCACCTTTTCAATATACCACAGTTTCTTTCACATTTGAACTACATATAGCATATTTGACATTACTGTGGATAGAAAAGGAAAGATAAAGATATTTTTCTTAAGTTTGATTTTAGTTCATTGCGGAAAAAAAAACCCCACCTTAACCCAACCAAAGATTTTGTATATACATACATGTCTATCTATCTATGTATGTATCTAAAAAGGAAACAAACAACAATCATAAAAACTTTTTTTCAAATATTTCGAGTGTTTAATGTCTTCCTACCGGTACGTGAATGAAGACATAGCATTTCCAGTTTCAGTCAATACTTTCTGAAAACAGTTCACTACTGTACATACTGTTCAGTTACCTTATGAAGGATTATATATATACACACACACACACATATATATACATACATATAAAAAAAAATATATATATATATATGCTGAACAATTTAGTAGTGATGGAAAAACAAGTGCAGGCTAACAGTTCCTCCCTCATGACATTTACCTGGCAAAGATTTAAATTTTAAAAAGAAAGGGTATTACTCACACAAGACAATATACACAAACAGATTATAGGACAAAAAACGAAAAGATTTTAAAAAGAAAATGTTTAAAAAGGGGCGATGTAAGGAATGAACAGGGGAAAAAAAGAAGATGAGAAGGAAAACTCCGGAAAATGTATTATAAATATCAAACCCTTCACTCACAGCACTTTGGGCCCATTGGAATCCATCTTGGAGACAGACCATTCATACTGCCTGCTCTCAGGCCTTTCATCTGCTGGATCGGATTCATCAGGGATATCCATACATACACTCACACACATATTTACAAGATAACACAGACCTGCTCTGAATGGTGAGATTCCACCTCATGTCAAAGGTGTCTGGAATGCCGCTGTGTCTCTTGGGCGGCAGCGGGCCGCAGTGGATGGTGATGTTGCCGTGGGAACACTGGCCCACTCACACAGGTTTCTTCTCTTCCAAGGTGTCGAGGTAGTGGACACACGCAGCTTCTGCCTCAGCTCACTGTCGTTGGAGTGACAGGGCCCCTCAAAGCTCAGGCTCATCTCCTGTGTGCGCGATAGTGGGACTCTGCTTCACTGGAACATTCATAACATTGCACTGATCCTCACAGGCACCCCAAACTCTGCTTTCAATACAGACAGAAATCAGGGACAAATCCGTAAAATCAGGGACAGAACCGTGTCAAGATATACAAAACTCCTTTCCTCCCTTGTGGTAGACAAGGCCACTTTTCCAAGAATTCTTTTTTGAAGACACAACCTTGCTTCACGGTCATTTTCTTCTTCTTTTCTTTCCTTTCTGACCCATCCAAAGAGTCAGAATCCGACTCTGTTTCAACATCATGTCTCCTCTTCGATGCCATGTTCTGAAATGAAAGTGAGGTTTTTTTTTTCTGCGCACATGCATATTACGTCTACAATCTAGCAGACGATAGTCTTGGCTCAGTTCTGTGCAACATGATAAGAACGGCTTTTTTAACTCCCGATTTTTTTTTTCCGGGACGCCCTATTTTTTTTTTCCAGGATGCGTGTTGCAAATCCAGGATTTCCAGGACAGTGGCTTCTAAAATCAACTTTCCAGGACAAATCCCGGATGGTCAGGGACAGTAGGCATGCCTGTCCTCGCTGTCAGATTGTGTACATCACCCTTGAACAGTCATGGGGTATCATTCCAGGCTGTCTGTTCATTCGAGACAAAGCAAACTTGCTCTGGCAGAGGCATGGGACACCAAGACAGTGAAGATTTTTTTTTATGTCTGTGCAGCCCTGTCAAGTAACTGACTGTGGAAGGTTTTTTGTTTTTTTGTTTCAGACCACAGCAAAAGATCACAGGATAAAGTCACATTTAAGAGGCATTATAGACGTCATCCACTTATTCAAACCTCATCAACAATTGCTTACACATAATACAGCCAAACACAAATTCCAATAGTTCAGTTTATTTGGCGATGCAGTTTTGAGAACTTCTGGTTGCAAACGTTCGTTCTTTAAAATCAGAATGAAAACATCGTCCAGAGTCAAAGGAGGTTTGGATTTTGTGACCTAGAAGTAACAGTCAAGGGTCACAGAGAACAAAACAATTTTGACAGATTTAGTTACTTTATGTCTTTGATTTCTTTCATTTCAGTTTGGCCAAAAATTTGTGGACAAACCTCTATCTACATGCTAGATGCAATAATCACTCACAAAACTGTAAACATCTTCTGCCAGAGTGCAACAACAGTGATCATCGATGGTCAGAATGCAAGCATCACTGCACAGAAACTGATCATGTATTGTAAACATGCATAGATAGTGATCACCTACGATTGAAATGCAACTGTTACTGTGTACATAGGAATCACCTACTGTTACACTGCAACAATCACTACATAGACAGCTCTTGTTTATTGTCTGAATGGTTCTTCATTCAACTGCTGCAGAGACAGTAATAATCTACTGGCAGACAGAATACATATTTACTGTGGAGACAGTAGTCATCTGATGTTAGAATGTAACAAGTCTTGTATAGACTGTGGTCATAAACTGTTTGAATTCAACAATTACTGTGTTGACTGCAATCATCTGTTAGAATGCAACGATTCCTGTACATAGCTCATCTGGGATTAAAGGGCAGCAATTACTGCTTCAACAATAATCACTCACAGTTAAAACACAACAGTCATTGCAGAAACAGAATTAACTCCCCTGCAACAATGCAGCCATGACTGGCCAGATCATGGTCACTTACTCAAGCAAGCGTCCTGCTTCTTCATCAGGTTGGAGAGTTTGATAAAGTCCTCTCCCCCGTCCCGACAGTCGAAGGGACGCGGGAAAATGCTGACAGGGTTGACAATGTAGCCGCCCTGACACTGAATCTGACACAACTCCCGCTGCTCAGCGTCTTTGCTGCATACCACCGCCCCGTTCTTGAAGGCAGGCAGGTTGCATCGTTGTTCTGTCACATGGCAAGAAAGAAGGAGCAGCTTAGCAGGAATACATCAACACATTGGAAGAAAGAGAGGGAGGGAGGGTGGGAGAGATGGAGAGAGGAGAGAGAGTCAGAGAGACATACAGAGAGAGGGAGAGAGAGAGAAGTAATAGAGATAATACCTGTGTGTGTGTGTGTGTGTGTGTGTGTGTGTGTGTGTGTGTGTGTGTGTGTGTGTGCGTGCGTGCGTGTGTGCGTGTGTGCATGCGTGCGTGCGTGCGAGTGAGTGAGCAAGCATGCATATGTGTGTGCATGCACGCGTGTGCGCACACGCGCGCGTGTGCGTGTGTGTATTTGCACCCATACAATGTATACACATATCTCTTCACATCTCTGTTTTTGCTTGTAAATTGGTTACATGTTTTTTATTCATAACTCTCCTGCTTCAGTGAAATTTCATTCCAATTTCCATCAAAGACTTGGACAACTCTGAATTAGACTTGCACAATAATCTCACCAGAAGTTATCAAAGTAAGCACTCTCCCACTCAGTGTCACAACTCTAACACCACTAACTCTGGTTCTCCCTTGAACAGACAAACTCTACTTCATCTTACCACAAACATAGGCTGCAGCTGGCAACAACATCAGGCCCAACTGCCACAGAAAAAACTGGCATGATTGCAGAGACAATTGATGGTTTTCAGTGCAGTGAAATGTTCTTGTAAAAAGCCTTCTGAACAAAGATGTTGTTTCTAGACTTCTTTCCCTTGAACAGTTTGTCTCAGTCTGTACTAGATTTATCTTCCCGTAAAGACTAGCTTCCTTTAAAAATTATTCATTCAGGAACATTTCTGCGTTAGTCTATACTAAATTTACCTGCCAATAAACATTCCCTCCTCTTAATAATAATAATAATGATGACTATTTCTACTGTATCCACCCTAACAATGTACCCTTTAGTGTTAGTCTAATCTACTTCTTTAGAACTTCCTAGAAACTTAAATCAATGTAAGAGCAAATTAGTCGTTCCACATACACAACTTCTCAGAACCACTCTTAAACATGTTGTGTTCAGTTCTGCACACATCACATACAACTGCAAGAAGTGGCACTGACCAGCACACAACACAAAAAAAACATACAAACTATCTGTGTTTAAAAAAACTTTCTATTTTCCTGTCAGTGTGTATATTTTTTGTTTATTTACATCACGAGAACCATGTGAATCCCTCACTTGGAGCAAAAATTGTTCATAAATTTATTGTTTTTACCTATTCATTGGTGTATATTTTACGTTTGTTGAGTGAGCAGTTGGTCTTTTGTGATTGTTTAAAAATGGTCCAAAATAGTGTGGTGGGAGAGGGAAACCTGACCATTTCGGTCAGGTCATGACCTGACTATGAAAAACAAAAGACACACACCACATGTACCATGACAATGGAAACACGCACCAAGAATCACGGTGACGGTGAAGCGACACTCTGCTGTGTTGTCAGACCCATCCTTCGCCGTGTAGTTGACCACGGTGATGCCCACATCGAAGGCACTGTTAGGATCATGGCTGCCTGTCACCGTGACCACCAGAGAGTTGTCCTCGGCAACAGGGGCGGGCCAGAACACCGTCTCTGTTGGCAGCTCTGTTTTCTTGATGACGTTGCCCGGGCAGGAAGAGAACAGGGGGTATCTCATCTGGAAGAGTTGTAGTAAGCTGAGCATGCTGATACATGAATCTTCACTCTTCAAAGGTCTTGGCTGTTATCCTCTGAGGATAAAGGACAACTGAAGGGTTGAAAACATAAGGAAGCAGCAGGATCAAAAGTCAGTCCAGATTATAAACACCAGCTGAAATACATCGCACCTGCTGTTTCACTTAAAACTGACATTGCATAAATCTACCCGCATGTCAAAATGCAGCAAGCCAGTGATGTCTATGGAAGTTCTGTGTTGCTCTTCAAATATTTTAATCATCAATTAAAAGCTTGGCGCCAGCTGGTTTGGCTAGGCTGTGAGCCATGTGTGGGCAGCTGACTGATGTGACAGAGTTACTGCATAATGCTGTAGATATGGTCAGTGCTGAGTTTGCTACATCTTTGATCAACATGCATTACTAGTAACTGTGCAATGCATCATACTTGTTTCAAAGGTTAGAACAGACCACAGTTTGGTGTGAGGCCGAGGCATGCATGGTGCATGATGGCAGCTGAACCAAGATCTACACTCCAAACTAACAGGTGTGAACAAACCCTTCGATACTAGGCAAAATGTCATGAATATAGTAATTCAAACCTCCCTGGCAGAACACAAATACACACACACACACACACACGTACACACCAAACACACACATAAAAAAAAGGAGAAAAATGTTGGATATGATCATGATTATAGTCAGGAAACCGCCACAGCAAACTGATGTATAACCAATTTGTGCAAAGTTCATTCTGAACCAAAATAACAAAAAACAAACGTTTAAATTGATTCCTCAAAATGCATGAAGTAAACACATCCAAAACACACACACATGAACTCTTCAGTTACATTTTAGGAAGCAGAGAAGCATGTTAAATCATTTGTGGATCTGCAAATCAGTAGTTTTCTGTACACAATTTATGTATGAAACTAAGACCATTTGAGTAAAAATAAAATAAAAAAATTACCTTCAAGAGACAACATCAAACCATGTACAGCAGGTTTATGTTAAAGACAGCAAGTACAAGAAAACATACACATACACACACAAACAAGACACATTACACTAATGCTATTGCTGGAGCAGTGACTCACCTATGATCGACACCTGAAACTGACAGGTGGCAGTCTGGCGCCAGTTGTCCAATGCGTTGAGGATGACGGTCTGTTGCTCCCCTTTCTTCCACTCCAGGCTCAGGCGGTTGTTGTCGCTGTCTGTGGTGGATATGACTGGCAGACGACGACCGTAACCATCACGGGCAGTCTCCATGTCCAGATAAGCCCGGCCATTGCGTCTGCTTGTAGGTACACTTCCCTGGACTGTGGGCACTCTTCAAAGTATGGCTTTCCTGAAAGCATCCAGAGCAATGTGTGACTTGCCACACACACCTTTGATGCAAACATGCTAAGATAGCTGAAGTTTGCTGACAATAAACAAAGGTTAACCACGCATACAATTCTCTGGTGGGGAAGCTCACTGATGCTGGTTCAGCAACTGAACTATTGTTGTCAGAAGGGCTTTACGTCTCAGTGGTTCGAGTTTCTCACAATCCAACAGCAATGCAACAACATTCAAATTTCTCAGCTAAATTTTGTCAGTTTGTCTCGGTCGACTTTTTCATTAACACCAAAAAAATATGTCTTTAGAAGTGATAATTTCCACAAAAACCATTGACCACAGGTGATTGAAAAATAGGGGAAAGAACTGCAGAGAGTTAACAGTGGGTATCTTGCTATGTTAGATCAAGAGGCAGCAGTGACCATTACTGAATTGACTAAACAGCAGTGACCATAACTGAACTGACTCAACAGCAGTGACCACTACTGAATGGACTAAACAGCAGTGACCATAACTGAACTGACTCAACAGCAGTGACCATTACTGAATTGACTCAACAGCAGTGACCATTACTGAATTGACTCAACAGCAGTGACCATTACTGAATGGACTCAACAGCATTGACCATTACTGAAATGACTCAACAGCAGTGACCATTACTGAACTGACTCAACAGCAGTGACCATTACTGAATGGACTCAACAGCAGTGACCACTACTGAACTGACTCAACAGAGTGACCATAACTGAATTGACTCAACAGCAGTGACCATTACTGAATGGACTAAACAGCAGTGACCATTACTGAGCTGACTCAAGAGCAGTGACCATTACTGTATTGACTCAAAAGCAGTGACCACTACTGAACCGACTCAACAGCAGTGACCATTACTGAACTGACTCAACAGCAGTGACCATTACTGAATGGACTAAACAGCAGTGACCATTACTGTATTGACTCAACAGCAGTGACCATTACTGAACTGACTCAACAGCAGTGACCATTACTGAACTGACTCAACAGCAGTGACCATTACTGAACTGACTCAACAGCAGTGACCATTACTGAGCTGACTCAACAGCAGTGCAGTGTCTCTTCTGCTTTAGAATCACCCAATATTCACAGCTCCCTATGGACAGCAGTGCAGCAGCTGTGACAAGACAACCCGAGTACAGCTGTGCATGTGATAGATGGAATGAGTGGTGTGGAAACAATGCCACAGAAGTTGCGGAAACAAAAAAAAAAATAAAAAGAAAACTAAAAACAAAACCATTTCAATTCTGGAAATGCAATTATGAAGATTCTATGACCCTTAAAAAAAAAAAATCTGGTTTTAAAACCCAATTCACAAAGCAAAAAAAAATACATAGGACTCAGTATAGGTAGCTTTTACTCTTATTACTAAACAAATGTTCTTTTCCAGTAAGCTTGCCTTTAAAATCATGTATTAGTGTCGACTTCACAACCAACTCTTCGCTCTCGTTTCAGTATGTCTGTTGACCAGTATGGCAACATGCATGAGTCTTGCAAAGATCCAGTCTGCAGTTTTACCTATCTTAACAAGTCCCATCCATAAGTCACAAGTTCAAATCATACACTAGATACACATTCCATCACAGTAAACTAAACCGGTATAGAGGATGGTGATGGTAACATCCTATTAGTCTGAAGCCCTTGTGGACATGATGTTCACAGACTACACACGCTGTCTGGAGTCACGGAACCTATGTTTAATCAGTTCCAATTACATACGTATAATGTCCATATCAATTCTTGCAAGTCACGACAATGTGTTATGAAACTCCAAACATATAGCCAGTGTATGTTTGTTTGTATCTACATATCTGTCTTGATCAAATGAAAGTTTACACCTGATTAAAATGAAATATTTCGACTTTTTTTTTTTATGTCTTCTGTAGTGGTGAACAGTTGATAAACTGCGCTGCATGTGCACACAGTCTCTCTCCCTCTCTCTCTCTCTCTCACACACACACACACACACACACACACACACCTACACATACACACAAATGCACACTCATGCATGTGCACACACATACTGTTATAGATGAAAGTAGTTGGGGAGGGAGGGGGGGGGGGATAAATACAAGGTCCTGAGAACATCACACTGGTTGAATAACTCATCTAACACTGTCAGCTGGAGGAGGCTGAAGGCAGGAGGCAGAGCGTGGAGGGGAGAGGAGAAGGAGGGGGATATAGGGGGGCCCACAGGGAGAAAGAGAATGGAGGGATGGGGGGATGGGGTACTTAATTCCCAAAGTCAACTGAACAAACACTGAATATAGAAGGCACTTCCCCTGCCTGGAGACACGAACACTGGTGGGAGGAGGGGGGAAGTGGAGGAGATAGGGGAAGGGAAGGGGCAAGGTAAGTGGGAGAAAACTTGGGGGGGGGGGGGGGGGGGGTAGAGTCAGAGGAGGAGGAGGGAGGGTTGTTTGGAATTAAAAATGTGTAGGCGAGGGGGGAACAAAAACAATCCATTCAGAATCAAGGCAACATCACTAACTTGTTTTCTGCTCGACATCACTCAAGACATCTGTATCTACCCCTTCACCCAAACACACAGTCTTTTAATCTATCTACAGTGATGTCTATCTATGTACATGTATCCAATCAGAGGCTGCTGATAGACTCTAATCACTGCATGAGCATATCATAACCTACAGTCAGCTCTGTGGAGTGTTTAAGTAGGCCTGGGTCAAATTGTCACACACAGGGAAACTAACCCATCAAAAATCCTGTAGAGAAGACAGAGCTGTAAACACCTACTCATGAAGGGGCAACACCATGCAAAGGGAAGCAATTCAAATCCATTTGTCATATTCCCCAGTGTTATATTACCAAATAAAGTGACTGTGAACTTGATATACTTCTACAGCCTATTGACCACTGAATGTTTGCCAAACACCCCCCCACTTGCTAGATCCTTCTACTTGTAGATAAGAGAGGGAAGTCCGGAAGGCACAGGAATTAAACACAAAAATTGCAAGCACACTGCAATACCTTTGGCAAGTGGCACAATCAGGTAAGCAAGCCAGTGTACGACTTTCCTTTCAAGGCTGACAAAATACTGCAGTTTGACACAGGTCAAGTGCATACGATGCAGGTTGTCACCTTAACAACATCACACACCCCAACCATCATGTGTGAACAAAACCAGCCCAACAGTGTTATGTTCTGAACCAGAAGGGGATAGTGCCCTTGTTGTCACATAAGCCAAGTTGAATACCACAAATACCAGTCGTAGAATCATTAATGAATTCATAGAATCATAGGACAAGTTGAACCACACAAAAAAAAAAGCTTTCTTTTTTTTTTTTTTTTTTACATACATTGATGCATATAACTATCCATCTACACAGCTGTGTCTGTATGTCTATATCTCACCGATGGTGACCCCGTCAGGAAAGGGGTCATACTGGGGACTGCCTCCCACACTGCTCTCTGTGGACAGCCCCCTCACCCTGCTCCCTGGGAACAGGTCTTCAGTGGTGTCCTCATAGTCCTCAGTGCCGTTGGACACAGGCTTCACTGAAACAGGCATGGGTAGAATGGAGCCAGCTTTCAAACACACAACTGAATGAAATGGGAGGGGGAGGGGGGGGGGGGGGGTGTAAAGCAAATAATCAACAATAGCTATGCAGTTCCCAGACAGGGCAAGGAATGTCCTCTCTAGATTTCAGTGCTCGCGAGGGAGAGATGATATTGCTTATAGCCCAGCGACCGCAAACAGTCATAGTCAGGGCTGTCACTACGTTGAAGTCAGCTCTCAAATCATAGGTATTACTTAAAAAAAAAATTTAACACACAAAAATACACTTTCTAAAAACACACTGGAAAAACTTTGTCAAAAAACTTCTACTGCAAAATTCTGAAATCAAATGAAAAATGTTGACCTTTTGCAGAAATTCAAAGGTCAAATCAGGTGTGGACATCTCTGAAAAAGGTTCTCAATGCATGTGCACACATAAAAGAATATAGGCATTAACAAACACAGGCACACACACTTGCATGCACCCACTATATACATCCAAATAAGAGAAGCAAGCCTCATTTTTGTGTATGCAGAAAAATGACAACAGTCACAGTAAAAAGAGAGGCAGAAAGCCAAAGGCATGTGTTGGGACAGTGTTCTGGTCACTTCTTGACCAGCATTTTTTGGTTACCTTCTGTTTGAATCCATGGTTTTCTTAATCAGGCATTTCCCCTGTTGGTTTGTTTATATGGTGGTTGTTTGACATGCCTTATTAACTTCAAAGTGACCTATTCAGACAAGGGACAGATGAAAGGTTTATCAACCTATCATTCTGCCAAATGTCATTTTTCAACTACTTGGCAATTGTAGAGAAAAAGTAAACATTTGAATTTTATTAAGGACACAGACATGCAGACATGTACAACTGAACTGAGAAATATCACACATTCCTTCTGTCACCAATCAAGTCGTAAAACAACATGCGCACCAGTAACGAGACAAAAAAAAAAAAAACAAACACAAACAAGTCCACTGACCACAGCCATCTTCCTCAACGATTTCCCCTGGCAGACAGCTGAAGATGACTGGGGAGGTGGTCTCCACCGTGTTGGGGATGGTCTGGTAGTGCAGGGACAGGCGCAGTTTGACCGGCTGGGAGCTCAGCTTGGTCAGCGCCAACTTCATCTTCAGCACCATGGCTTCCACTCCCTCCCTGCTCAGCCCCGACCTGCACAGGGAAATGTGAGAATGAAACATGAACTCTCTTCAGTTCTTTCCCTTGAATTTCGATCACCGGTGATCGATGGTTTTCTTCCCTGGAGTTATGGTATTTAAAACCACATTTTTGTTATCTGAAGCAATATATCGCCTAAAAACCCGAAACAGAGACATTCATCACAAAAATATTATTATTTTAGAAATAATGTGCTGAATATTACAAAAAAAAAAAGAAAGAAAGAACATCCGTCATGCAAAATGTGAAAATCTCAAAAACTGTTGAGAATTAATGCAGGTGCATGTTGTGTGTAAGGGAATGATAGAGGTATACTGCTCTTGCATATTTTTATATACCTGTGGATTGTGGAGTGCTGTGATGACACGGATTACTATTTGCTCATGACATCCACTATGAATTTTCGAGTGCTACCATGATACCATAACAGTTTTCATTTGGCATCACTATATACCTGTTATTTTGGCAGTGCTGCTTCTGCGAGGAATAACACCTACAGAAATGCCTTCCCCAGTGCCTACTAACCATTACACATCCCACCACATACATTTTTAGAGCCACTACAGATGACCTTCCTCTTCAGTTATGCTGCATTACAGTCACAAAACAAACTACTGATTGCCTACTGCAGAACGAGTGCATAAACTTGAAACCTAAACTGAAGAAAGTCTGTAATGTAGTCAGGCCCGTTCACAACAGAATGCCACAGTTCTCAACATCGCATGTGTCTGACCTGTTCTGGAAGGTGACATTCCATCGCAGTTCAAAGGTGCTGAGGTCGCCTTCACGACGACGTGGGGGCGGCGGAGCGCAGTAGATGGAGATGTTGCCATGGAAACACTTGGCTCCGCTGCAGACGATCTTCTTGTCAGGCTGGTTCAAGACGTCCACCTGAACGGCCATCTTCACGGTGGGGTCATTGGGTCGACATGGACCGATGAAGCCCATGCTGAGTTCCTGACGGGCCATGGTGAAGTTGGTCTTCACTGCACATCCCAACACCAACACACACATTTCAAAGTGGGAAGCTGCACAGTCACTGACTCTGTCTTTCACATTAAAAAAAAACAAACAACCCTGTTGAATAATCAGTATAAACAACAACAACAAGGAACCTTAAATTTGATCACAAGAGTGTACCATGTTAATTTCAGTCACAAAATAACAAGTGGGAGGTGAAACAAAACAATGAAAACAATAAGTCTGACTGTGGACAATAACATGCAAAATGTGAAGCCAAAGTGGATTAATGTTCACATTTGACTGAAAATGTTTGAAAGAGGTTAAGATTCAATGCTCATTTTAAAATGGCCTACTCAACCTGGATGGATTAATTTCATTTGATACACTCAGACATTAATTCACTCATTTTAAAATCAATTACTAACCTATGTATTTATGATACACTCACATGCATTCATTACACTTGTCAACAACTTACTCATTAATTTTTGGATCATTGATGAATTTTTTTTAAATTTGATTTTTAGTGTCCTATTCTTGCTTAATTAAAGATGAAAGGATTAACAAGTTGTGACACATTAAGTAACATATCACTGTGGCATAATACATCACAAAAGCAGCCAAAAATGGCAGGTTTTAATAGACAACAAAAAACATTTTTAATCACAGGGCGAATCAAGTTTTCCCCCAAACTGTTTATCTCTCTCGCTCAGTTTTTACTGCACTAAAGCAATACCTTAAATCATTTCATTCATTTTCTGTGAGGAACTAAGAGAAATTTTGCAGAATGACAAATGTGAAATCTGACATTGTAGGCCGATTCCAGTTCTGCTGTGAAATAGGGACAAAACATGGCAGATTTAGAATCAGCACTCTGTATCTCAACAGGTTTTGGACTTCAGGTCTTGAGTGCTTTGTTAGGGGGAGTCTGAATGAGAGTGGTTCCCTAGGAGGAATCTACCTCAAGGAAGTACCAAGCAGCACTGAAAACTTGCGACCCACAAACTGCTGGATTTGCAAATCTCAGTTTTCTTTGTTGTTGCAGTTTTGAATGTGGAAGTCTTATCATCTGGTAGTTAGAATACTGTAAGACACTCTTTAAAAAAAAAAAAAAAAAGCAAAACAAACAAAAAAATGGTTGACAAGCCATTCACCTGGGCAAGGTAACCTCAGAAAAGACAGTTGTCATGTCCATTCCTGGCTCTTCAGTCCCTGTGCTCTGTTCTGACGTCATTTCTGATGTCTCCTCTTCCATGGTGGTAGTGGTTTCTGGCAGTATTTCTGTACAAAAGTGACACAGAAAATGAACAGCTGAGCTAATCTAAAATCTTAGAAGAAAGAAATCAAGTCAAAATCAGACATTTTAAGATTTAAAGCCAGTATTTACTTAAAATTCATTTTGTCAGTTCAAAAATGCATTAAAAAAAAGTGTCACAATAATTTGAACACAAGTTAATTCCCAGCTCAATTCTTTTATGCTGAATTCTTCTCTGAGCAAAAGTACTAACACATATTAGTCAACCAAGATAAACGCAGACTAGTGACTACAACTGTGAGCATGTGGTTGGTGATGTCAGAGAATGCTTTGATCAGAGCAAGCACCTGTAAGGCCTCTGCAGTGGTTCAGTACACACCGCTCCCTTCGCCTACCATTAACGTTGGAATCAGTCACTGGTATTCCTGGCACTGGCCAGCCCAGCTGACTTCCAGCCACTGAATGGAGACATCTCCGGCTGTGTTGCTCATGTTTCCTGACCTACGCTGCAGGCTGTGAGGCTGGTTGACTCTGGGATATGTTGTGTACTGTGTGCAACCCTGTCAGGGAGTCTCAGACCATGATGGAACACGACAGCAAGATCACCCTAACATCACCCTTGTCACTGATCGATCACCAGACCTGTTTACCCCAAATTCGTGTACCTGTAATATCTCAGACAAAAACCTGTCATTTGAAAAAGAAACCCGCAATCTTCATAATCGCAATACTTTCGCAACTTTTAAAGATTTGGAAGAGCCGGCCACCGGCACATAAGATCGCTTCATCGCCATCTCTGACAAGGTAAAAGACGCATGGCACGCTGGGAAATGACTTCTAACTGCTTTTGACTGAAACGGTAGCAGACGAAACTTTGCGTTTAACAATTTTCTTTCTTTGATCTTTTTTTTTTTTTTTTTTTTTTTTTTTTTTTTTGGGGGGGGGGGGGGGGGGGGGGTGGGGGGGGGCGGCGTAATTTCGATTTGTTCCCATAAAATTTACGGCAAAATCGTAAGGGTAAACAGGTCTGGATCACTACACTATACTGAGTAATGTCTCAGACTCTGTAGCCATTCCGGCTCTGTTCTACTGGCGATTTCAATTTCCATTCCCCTCCCTACCTCTATCATAGTCAGAGTCTATCAAGGTCGTTTGCACCAGCATGGTTGTCAAGACTGTCACTAAAAGGATGTGGTAAATAAACGCCTTCCTCCCTTAGGGCACCCTCAGTCTGCCTGGTTCTGTGGACTAGTGACTATAATTGTGAGCATGGGGTGTGGCTGGTGATGTCTGTGAATGCTCAGACCAGAACAAGCACCAGCACGGCCACTGCAGTGACTCAGTGACAGTGCAGTGTCTACTCCGGTGGGTGTCCCCACGATGACCCGATACTGGTAGCCTCTGCAGTCTGTAAGCAACAGGACTGCGAGAGAACAACTGTTGATAGGAGTGTGTGTTGGGAAGCATGGATGAGCGGCCTGGGAGAAAAGGACAGAGAAGGATTTTAAGACGCTAAGAACACATGGCAAAGTGGCCGAACTGATGCCCTCAAAAGGTGCAGAGGCACTCACCGATACACATGCTGTTGACCATGCGGGAGCCTGGATCGATGCAGGTGCACTGAGAGGCGGTGGTGATGCCCATGGTTGAGGAGCCGAGGGGACAGGGATAGCAGGTGCCATTCCCCAGCTGAGGCTTGTAGAAATCTTTGCCACATGCTGAAAACAGCACGCTGTCGTCAGCAAGGGGACATAACTCAACGCATGCATGGGATACTTCTGCGGGCATTCTGTAAAGATAATAAGGCAGGTTGAATCACCTGGAGTGCTCTGATGAGAGAGAGAGAGAGAGAGAGAGAGAGAGAGAGAGAGAGAGAGAGAGAGAGAAGAGAGAGAGAGGGGAGGGAGAGAGAGAGAGAGAGAGAGAGGGAGGGAGAAAGAGAGAGAGAGAGAGAGGAGAGAGAGACAGAGAGGGAGAGAGGAAAGAGAGAGAGAGAGGGAGAGAGAGGAGGGAGAGAGGGGGAGAGACAAAGACAGGGAGGGAGAGAAAGAGAGATGGAGAGAAAGAGGGAGACGGAGGGAGAGAGAAACAGAGAGAGAGAGAGAGAGGGAGGGAGAGAGAGAGAGAGAGAGGGAGGGACAGAGAGAGAGGGAGAGGAGAGGGAGGGAGAGAGGGGAGAGAGAGAGAGAGGAGACAGAGAGGAAGAGACAAGAGAGAGAGAGAGGAGAGAGAGAGACAGAGGACAGGAAGAGAGAGAAGAGAGAGAGAGAGAGAGAGAGATAGAGAGAGGGTCAGACAGAGAGAGAGAGACACTGAGAGGAGACAGAGACAAAAGATGGACAAACAAAGAGACAGAAAAAGTGAGATAGACAGACAGAAGAGAGAGAGAGAGAGAGAGAGAGGAGAGAGAGAGAGAGGGAGGGAGAGAGATGGGAGAGACAGAGACAGAGAGAGAGAGAGAAGACAGACAGACAGAGAGAGAGGGAGAGGGAGGGAGAGACAGGGAAGGACAGAGAGAGAGAGAGAGACAGAGAGAGAGGGAGGGAGAGAGAGACAGAAGAGAGAGAGAGAGGAGGGAGAGGAGAGAGGGAGGGAGAGACAGAGAGGGAGAGAGAGAAGCAGAGAGAGGAGAGAGGGGAAAGACAGAGACAGGGAGGGACAGAGAGAGATGAAGAGAAAGAGAGAGAGAGGGAGGAGAGAGAGGGAGAGACAGAGAGAGAGAGGAGGGACAGAGAGGGAGGGAGGGAGGGAGAAGAGAGAAAGAGAGAGAGAAGAGACAGAGAGAGACACCACACACAGACAGACCAGAGAAAAGAGAGAGAGAGAGAGAGGAGAGAGAGAGAGAGGAGAGAGAGAGAAAGACAGTCAGACAAACAGACAAGAGACACTGAGACAGACAGACAAAAAGACGGACAAACAAAAAAGAAAGAGAAAGTGAGACAGACAGACAGACAGGCAAAACAGACAGAGAAGCCTTCCACATGCTGCATGCCAGGTGACAGACAGGCCCGCTACCTCCACAGGATTTTCCGTTCCCCTCGTAGCCTGCTTTGCAGACACACTGGTACTCCAGCTGAGGCACCAGCTGAGCGCAGCAGAGAGCGTTCAGGTCGCACACGTCATTGCAGCGGGCCGTGTCGGTCACCTCCCAGGGGCTCTCCACTGCAGCACATGCCACACCAGCAATGTGGTGATGTCAGGAGGAGTCAAGAATATTCGAGGGGGGGAAGTGGTAAAAGTGGTGTGGTGTACTTTATTCTGCACTATCCTCTTCCAACATTCCAGACATGTCGACAGAGAGAGAGAGAGAGAGAGAGAGAGAGAGAGAGAGAGAGAGAGAGAGAGGGAGGGACAGAGAGAGAGAGAGAATGACGGAGAGATTGAGAGAGAGGACAGACAGACAGACAGACAGATAGAAAGAAAATGGCTGATTGATAATCTTTATCCTTAAAAGTGACAGATAAGCAAAAAGACGTTTTTTTTTTCCATCTGGCATTAGTCCAAAACTGAGGAGAAAGAAGGAGAGAGAGTGACAGACACAATGAGAGAGAGCGAGAGAGAGAGAGAGAGAGAGAGAGAGAGAGAGAGAGAGAGAGAGAGAGAGAGAGCAGGAGAGCAAAGGAGAGGAGAGAGAGAGAGGGGGAGAGGAGCAGAGAGAAAACAGGGACAGACAGAGAGAGGCAGAGACAGAGAGGGAGAGAGAGAGAGAGAGGAAAGAGGAGAAGACAGACAATAGACAATAGACAGAGACAGACAGACAGACAGAGAGACAGAGGGAGAGAGAGAGAGGGGAATGACAGACAAGAGACAGAGAGAGAGAGAGAGAGAGAGAGAGAGAGAGATAGAGAGAGAGAGGAAGAGACAGAGAGAGAAGAGACAGAGAGAGAGGATAGAGAGAGAGAGGAATGACAGACAAATAGACAGAGAGAGAGAGGGGGTGAGAGTGAGAGAGAATGAGAGACAGAGAGAGAGAGAGAGAGAGAGAATGAGAGAAAGAGAGAAATGACAGACACACATAGACAGACAGAAGAGATTCAGGCAACCCTAAGTTTTTCCAGTGCTGCGTAACATGGAATACACCGGTCAACAAAGGCCAGCCACACGTTAAACACAGGGGAAGAAGAAGAGCAGCGGTACTTTTGAGGCAGGTGTGGTTGTCAGCGGCCAGCTTGGAGCCCACATGACAGCTGCAGTGGTAGGACCGGGGCACAGGCACACAGATCTCATCGCACTTGGCCCCCCCTGTCTGACACTGGTTGTTGGCTGCACAAAACAAACCTCACTCTGGAGGTATGTTGACACTGCTTACCGCTCTCCGTGTCGTGCCACTGATTGTGCATGTGCCTGTGTACGAGCGTGAACATGGATGTGTGTGTGTGTGTGTGTGTATGTGTGTGTGTGTGTGTGTGTGTGTGTGTGTGTGTGTGTGTGTGTGTGTGTGTGTGTGTGTGTGTGTGTGTGTGCAGGTGTGTGTGTGTGTGTGTGGTTGTGAGTGCTGTTTGGGGCCTGTTTTACAATCCGTTCATTTGTGTGTCGTGGGTTGTGTGTGTGTGTTGGGTGTGTGTGTGTGTGTGTGTGTGTGTGTGTGTGTGTGTGTGTGTGTGTGTGTGCGTGTGTGTATATGTATGTGTGCATCAGTGTGTATGCATATATATATGTGGTGGGAGAGGAGGTAGAGTGTGTGTGTGTGTGTGTGTGTGTGTGTGTGAGAGAGAGGGAGGGAGGGAGGGAGGGAGAGAGAGAGAGAAAGAGAGTGAGAGAGTTAGAGGGTGAGAAGAGACAGAGAGTGTATGTGAATATTTGTATGAGTGTATGCGCGTGCGCATGTGAGGCAGAGAGAGAGAGAGAGAGAGGGGGGGGGGGGGGGGGGGGGAGGGAGAGAAAGAGAGAGACAGAGACAGACAGACAGACAGAGAGAGAGAGTCAGAGGCACAGAGAGAGAGAGACAGAGAGAGACAGAGAGAGAGAGAGAAGTAAAGAACAGACAGACAGGCAAAAAATCCAGACACATGGGGGCATTCAGACAGAGTAAACCATATGGACTGACCTGTGAGGTTGGCTGGGTGGTAGATGACCAGACTGGTGGGGCGAGACAGGTGCTGGGCGATGGGTTCCTGGTGGCCCGTCACCATGTCCACCATGTACACGCCATGCGTGTACCAGTCTGAGTAGAAGAGCAGGTGGTCAAAGACGACCAGTCCGTACACATGGAACAAAGTGCCTTTCAGGAAGGACAACTCCCGCACGCTGGAGCCTGTTTCGAAAACAACACATTTATAAGGCTTTTTTATCTCTACCATTTTATTTTCTTTTCCGAACACATGTACATGGTTTTGTCTCTATTCTCTTTCTTTTTTTTTCTCTTAAGTAGAACCTATTGCCGCCCCAAAATACAACTGCCGAAAGTCTGAAAATCAAATTTTACAGAAGACAAAAAAAAAAAAAAAGATTCTTATCCCCACAAGATATACTGCGAGCTATGATGCAAGTATTTTGATTACAGCATGTTTATTTCTGGGATAATGTGATTGGGACTTGGCTATGTTATGTCCCTTGGTCTGCTCTTATAGTATAAGAAAATCTAAAAAAATGCAAAAAATTCGAGTTACATCAGTTATATTTCCGGGCGGCGATACGAACCAAGCTTTTGTCTCCTTTCCTCTTCTTTTTTCTTTTTTTTCGTTTGCTTTCTTACTTGGTCTATTTCCTCTCCTTTTTCCTTCTTTGTTTTGTGCAAGGTTGGGCGGATAACAATTTTCTGATCTGACCAAATGTAACTTAGATTCCATTTTTTTTCTTTCTTTCTTCCTTTCTTTTGAATAGAATGTATGTACTAAGTTTTTGCCTACTGTCTTTATTTTACTTAAAAACAAAAAAATCATGGTCTGCTTTCTTACGTAGTCTACTTTCTCCTCTTTTTTTCTTCCTCTGTATTTGTCTTCTTTTTTTTGTTGTTGTTGCTTCTATTGATTTCCTCAGATTCTTCTTCTTTCTGTACTCTGATGCTGACCAATTGAAAATCATCTCCTCTTCTGATCACCAGGACATCAATTCTCTTAACTTTTCACACAGAAAAAACTAAGGTCACATTACTCTGAAAATCCATGGTGAAGACCCAGCAAGCAAGGATCATCTCATCTTCCGATCATCAAGATATCAACTCTGTAAAGGTTTCACAAAGACAAATGTAAGGTCACGTTACCCTGAAAATCCATGATGAACACCCCCTGCCAGCGCCATCCCCCACGTACAGTTCGTCCCCGTGGATGGCCAGGGCATTGGGCCAGAACAGGCCGGTGGACATGAGGCGTTTCTTCCGTCGCCCGTTGATCCTGGCTCGCATCACGCTGGGGGGATTGTTTTTGTCTCCATACTCTGTCCAGAACATCAGTCTGCAAAGGACAGAGCAGTCTGATTATTTGCTGACTGAGGGGTAACATGGTTCTGCACTCCTCCCGTGACATCTGTTTGTGTCTCAGCTGGCTGCATAACTGCTAACTGCTTGGGTAATATTTTGCTAATATGAGGAGTGTTATCATTTTGAAACACCCCCTTTTGTGTAGAGATAACTGAACGAACACAAAATGCTGATTAAAAAAAAAAAAAAAGACTAATGTCCTAATCCCTTGTGTACCTAAGCACTGTACTATGCTCATCACTCTCCGCCCCATGGGAGCTAGTCAAGTTTCCACTTGAGAGTGAATGGTTTTGAGAGCCTGCCATCGTTTTCAGGTTCTAATGAAAAATACTTGCTTTATTGCTTTCTTCCGTTAGGCATGGCTATAAAGTACAATAAAACACAGAACTTCTTCCCTAAAATTGTGTAAATGTTTAAATTAATGATTCAAAATAAAAGCAGTATAAATACTTTGAACATCAAAATTGGTTAGTAAAAGAGAGAAAAATCACTGTCCTGCAAACAGTTATCAATTCAAAAGACTGACTTATTATCATGCAAGACATGTAGAACTGAAATGTAAATCAATCCTTTCCTTGCATTAGAAATACAATTCTTTTTCATCCGAACTCAAATATAAAAGTTGTGTTAGACTTTTTCAAGCATGCTGGACACACAAAAAAAAATGTCATGTTCATTCAGGGGTGAATGGTGGCCTGTGTATCTTTCTGCCTCATAGACTACCAGAACTGGAGAAAAACAGCAAAACATGGAGACTGTTTCAAAAAACAAATAGCTGACATTCATAAAACACAGATCATTAACACAAATGAATCTCATCAACATCAAAATTCACATACTGAAGCACTGAAATGTGTTTGTCAGTGATGCCACTGTTTGCCGGTTTTGGGGTTTTTTTTTTTTTTTTTTTTGTTTGTTTTTGATGGTTTTGAAAGTTAACTTGCTTTTTTTCTTTAACTAGCAATGACATTCGATACAATGGATGGACTAATCATTCCATGAACTGATCTTATTTCAACATGCATTTTGAAACTCATGCAAGTCAGAGTTGGTTTTTTGCCCAAAATGATTACAGACATTGATCAAATCTCTACATGAAATGTTCGGTCACACACAGTATCTTGCCTTTCACAACGTGATCAAACAAATCTTCATCAGCCTGCATTTTCGCAATCAATCTGAAGCAGCCTTGTCACAAACTTTGAAAAACCAGCAACCAATTGAGATTTTCCACACAACCAAGTTGGCTTCGTCAGAATCAGTCTCCTATCTCAGTCACAAAAGTAGCATGTCAGTAAAGTAGCATGTCTGTATTTTCATTTCTGGTGATATATCCGAAATAAGTCCGCTATTTTTGTGAAATTCATAATGACACTGATGCTGTCATTGCTCAACAAGGTTTCACATGTGCTACCGCAGTAACAAGTCTAGTTTTACATTAAATCAGATTCAAGCTATATTCTGAATCGGGGCACCCTTCTGTCAAAACATTGCTGAATCATCGCTGGTACCAGTGATGTAAATGGTTTAAAAGTGTGTAATGTTGTAACAAGTCAATCTTGTTGTTTGAATAAGAGTACATGTGGGGTACTCATGTATGCGCATCATGGTAATTGAGTACCTACATTCTTATGTGCACATCCTGTCAGTTGTGGTCCGTACGCAAATTCCATCAAATCTGGGTTAAAATCACTTCCACACTTAAACAACACTGGTATGGCTACGGCTAAAATGTCTATGTTCTGAATTCCAGCAGAAATTCACAATTCTCAACACCGCACGCTCTACAACTGTCCCAAAACTGATTATGATATCAACTCCCACAACCTTTATACTTCATTCTTGGGAAAAATAACCAAAACCTCAGTTCTTCACCCTCTTTTTCTTTGGGTGTGTAGAAATGGAGAAATGAAAACAGACTGATCACCTGTTTCTGATGCAGTCCTCTCACTGTGCAACTAGCCAGTAACTGCTTTTTCTTCCTCAGTTCTAATTCTGCTTTCTTTCTCTTCTTCACATTTAAAGCTGATCCCAACTTCTTTTTCATTTCTTTCAGATCCCCGTAAGTATCTGTTTCTTCCAAGATCTTCGCAATGACTCTCTTCTCTCCACACACACACACCCCCCCCCCCCCATCCTCCCCCAAATTCATGTTGAGTAAACTCCCTCATAAAGACCAACAGAAGTCCCTCAAGGCTGGGGTCTATAATCAGAGGAAGCCCTCACTGAAAGGGGATGCAGCCTAGACAAAACTGTTGCCAGGGGGAAACAAAACCCTTTAAAGCGAGCACATCATTAACTGGAGGTAACTGTAGATTAGACAGAATTTTTTCAAGACAAAAAAAAAAAAAAAAGCCTACAAAGGCGGTGAGTTTTAGTAGTGGGGACAAGAACAAAAAAAATACCAGAATAAAAGTTTTCAATACTATCCAGCCACAGGCAGCACACGTGGAACTATTTCCTGCTCCTGTGTATCCCGCCTCACGTACAGTCCCGGATGATGAGTATGTTTTGCCTCTCTTGTCATTTTTTTCTCTTTATTATAGTAACTGGCTAGTCAACACCTGGCAGTGTTGCAAAAGACCCACCATTCAACTAAAGTGTTGCAAAAGACCAAACATTCAACTATCTGTTTATGGCACCTTTGATTCAAATACCTTTCCCATGAACAGACTACCTTGTCTAAATCATCTCTGTTTACAGTCTGTTCCATTCTTTCATAACAACAAATAAGGAGATAATGAGAAAGAAATTCCACTTTTATCTTCAAAATCATCCAGATCTACTTTACAAAATAATTTCAAGTGCTCCACTGAGTGAAACGATCATTCCACCTCTCCCACCTACCCCCCCCCCCCCCCCCCCCGACAAGATACACCAGTCGCATTTAGTGGCGGAAAATCAGTGCTGGCTTCTTGGTAACAAAGCTGCAGAGGTTAAAGTTCAAATCAGAGCATCACTCTGAGGGTCTACAACTTGCTCAGACATCTCCAAAGCTGAATTATAGAGGTTACTTCCCCTTGTTTATATATTACCGAAAGTCTATAGGTTTTTTTTTTTTCCTTTTTTTTTTTTTTTATTTCCAGTCCCCAAACGCTGCAGCACACTGTAGCAGGACATGTTTTGCTCGTCTGCCTGCATACAGTGATGAAGATGATGGAGCAGGAAAACCAGATGGCCTCTCTCAGCAGAAATGGCTGCTAAAGATCAGTAACGGTTGGAAAAACTAATGGCCTCTTTCGCTAGATACGGTTGCTACAGGTAAAAGTGAGGGGATCTTTATTCAAAGCAGGTAAAATTTAGACAGAGACAAACATGAGCTATAAAAATAAGTCTACTAAAGTATGGAGGTATCGTTGGGGGGTAACCCTAACAGACAGAATTTTTTTCTTTAGATAATCTAAATGTCAATACAGGCTAGTTTCTTTACTGGCAAGTAAACTGTTTGTTGACACAGATACAAAAAAAATTCTGAAAGTCTGTAAAAGCCAGGGGGTCTTTCCTCGATGTAGACAAAGACAGACAAACAACAAAAGTCTAGAAAGGCAGGGCCTCCTCAATGGATAGTAAACAGTGTGGAGGAAGCTGGTTGCAAAGTTTCCAACGGCGCCCCAACGGTCTGTAAGACTCTGGGATAGGTGATAGGCAAAACAGAGTGTATACAGCGCGATAAAAATATTCCAGAAACACAAGCCTATAAAGTAAGGGAGTCTTTTTGTTAACAGAGACATTTTTGTGAAGTCTCACTGCACAAAATATCAAAACCCATGCTCCACAAATTTAATCCACCAATCAAATCACGTGTGTACAATTTTCTCGATCCGGTCCTTACTTTTTTTTCCCGGTGTGCAGGTGAATGGCGCGGGGGTTGTGCAGGTCAGTCATCACTCGGTGAGGGCTGTTGCCATGGCGCTGGAGGTTGATGCGAGCAATCATCCCCCACCCCGAGGTGTTGTAGCCGGTGAAATACAGCCTCTGGCGCTCTGTGTCGACGGCCAGGCCGTCCATGAACAGGTTGTCGGTGTACACTTCGTGCGGAGCAACATAGTTGAATGGAGAGCCATAGATGCGCTTTCTGCAATGTGCAAACAAAGCATCATGTCATCCATCGATCTGTAGGCTGGGAAGGCTTCAGCAAGAGAAGCAGTACACAATTTCAGAGACATGGACAGGTGAAAATGCCTATAAATCACAGTCAAAACACAAACAATTTGAGGAATGCATGTAAATTATGTTTTCTTTTTATGCTGTCAAGCACATTAGAAAATTACATGAATGCATATAAATCATGTGAACGGTCAAGTATACTAGTAGTTTGAGGAATGCCTCTAAATTATGCATACAGCCAAATATATCAGGCATTAAGGAGTGCCTATAATGTAAAGTTAAGTGCACAGGAAATCTGAAGAATGCATTTTAACAACACTTCGACGGCTAATTACAGGCATATATGGTGTGAAAATGGAGAATGTGTAGTTGAAAACACTGGAAATCCGAAGAACATCAATGAATTATATTGGATGACCTGAAAATTTAAAAGCTCAGTCATTTCAGCTTCTAGGTTAAACATTATTATTCAACTGTGCATGTATAGCACTGAAAAAAAAAAAAAAAAGAAACTGCTAAAGCATGACAATTTTGGCACTTTCAATGGTCAATAGCATTTCCTGGCCTCTTCTTGTAATGCTGAGATGTGGCCGTTTTGTTGTTGTTGGCTGTTTGTTTTTTTAATATGTAATTTGTCAACAAAATACATAAAAGAAAGTGTACCAGCATAAGCGTAACAGGGCTGTGCATACTGTCCAATCTTTCTCACCCCCCCACCACTTACTTACCCCCCCTCTCTCTCTCCCCCCACCAATCCCTATCCCCCCCCCCCCCCCTTCCCCCCAATTCAGACCTGGTCAGGTCACTCCAGTAAATGGTGTCTGTCGTTTCGTCATAGGTCAAGGCCACAAAGTTGCTGACGACGTCATCATAGAGCAGCACATGAGGCGTGGCTTCAGTGCCCTTGTCCAGCGACACCAGCAGCTGCAAGGTGTTGAGGTCAGCGTACATCAACAGATTCTGGGGCCCTGAAAGGGAACAAAATGTGTATGGTTGATTTGTTTCTGTGGAACTGCATACAATGTAGCTGTAAATGCAAAAAAAAAAGCGTTAACCCTTTCTGTCCCTCCATGGACACAACCTGAGGGGCGGGCCTTTCTTGCCTGGCAGGTTTGGATTGATCTGCTGGAAAGAAAAGAACACTTCACTCAAACTACAATTGGTGGAAAGAAAAGAACACTTCACTGAAACCCTAACTGCTGGAAAGAAAAGAATACTTCACTGAAACTCTCTAACTGCTGGAAGGAAAAGAATACTTCACTGAAACCCTAACTGATGGAAAGAAAAGAACACTTCACTGAAACCCTAACTGCTGGAATGAAAAGAACACTTCACTGAAACCCTAATTGCTGGAATGAAAAGAACACTTCACTGAAACCCTAACTGCTGGAATGAAAAGAATACTTCACTGAAACCCTAACTGCTGGAATGAAAAGAATACTTCACTGAAACTCTACTGCTGGAATGAAAAGAATACTTCACTGAAACTCTCCTAACTGCTGGAATGAAAAGAATACTTCACTGAAACCCTAACTGCTGGAATGAAAAGAATACTTCACTGAAACCCTAACTGCTGGTATGAAAAGAATACTTCACTGAAACTCTAACTGCTGGAATGAAAAGAACACTTCACTGAAACCCTAACTGCTGGAAAGAAAAGAACACTTCACCGAAACCCTAACTGCTGGAATGAAAAGAACACTTCACTGAAACCCTAACTGCTGGAATGAAAAGAACACTTCACCGAAACTAACTGCTGGAATGAAAAGAACACTTCATTGAAACCCTAACTGTTGGAGTGAAAAGAATACTTCAGTGAAACTCTTGACCACTGGAAGAAAAAGAATACTTCACTGAAAGGCCTCTAATCAAGTGAATGATACAGCAAAACTGTATATGTGCCAGATCTGCCAGAACATCTGCTAGAGTTCTTTTCATTGACTGTAAGTATAATATGCTTCTGTATGATCACTGAAACCAGCTGACTGAAATGATTATTTAGATGCCTGACCTCCCTAGTGGAGGTGGAAAATGACTCATTTGATCCACCACACTACTGACCCTGAACCATCAGGGTGTCAGTTCCATTTCATTCATTGCCACATGATCACCACGTGTAGAGGCGCCAACACAGAAACTGGACCTAACAATGAACAACAAAATTTGTCCTTTGTGTGAATGCTAGTCAATGCGTTTCAATGGCCATGAGAAATGGTTGGTGCCGCTTACCTCCTTCTCAAAGTACTCACGTGCATGCAGTATTTTCATGTTTTCCACAGACAACCAAATGCTGACAATGATTACAAGGATCACTAACATGCGAATCCGATCTTCAATGCCTGTCCACATACAGAAGTCATCAACAGATCTATACATAGGCTGACCAAACATAAGAGAAGGCATGGGCACCTATCCTCGACCAGATATTGCCTGGACTGCAACCTATGAAAGTCAGTAATTATAATCACTTTGTCCTCACACCTATTGCTGTCAGTACAATGACACCTCTCTCTTAAGAATGTTACAGTTACAATGCCCTCCCTTTAAAGACTGGGTTTTTCTGGAACATCGTTCTCTTTATTTCTTTTAGGTCTACCATCCAGTTACCAGGTAAGATTACCTCCAGTTCATGACTTGGTTTTCAAGTATTTCTTAAGGTTCTGATGGACAGGTTCCACAGTACAGGGAATATGCGAAGCAGTTCTCTTGTTTATTATACTTTGTGATGCATTTTAGACTTCATTCATGTCAGAAATTGATCATAACATCATGTACGGTAATGCTTCAAATGGCGGTTTGCTTGCTTGATTTCCACATAGCAATGCCGTTTCAAAATCAACAGCAACAGCTGAATTCAAACAGCAAGTAATGTTATATGAAGGTAGGTGCACATACCAATACTACAATACTTTTTCCACACAGGAGGCTAAGTATACCTACCAGTATTACAACACTTTTTTTCCAGTATACGTACCAATGATGCTTCTGTTTTTACTTAGCAGTATCTGACGGTAAATCATTCACCATTCAGATAACTAAAACAACTTTTGCAACAACTGCACGTCCACTCACGATCGCACGTAGCCAAGTTGCTGGACAGGATCTTAGAAGACTGGTCAGGGCACAGGCAGTGGAAAGATTTGTCCGAGGCGGACGGCACTCGCACACAGGTGTGGCTACAGGATGATTCGTCACACTCTCCATCAGAGGAATCTGCAAGGTGTGTACATTGGTCAGGAGTTACTGGCATGGTCTGATTCCTTTCAGCCCTTCCCAGTTTACACCCTGGACAGCCTCTCCTGACTGGCCAGTTTTGGGGGTGATTTGCATGCATAAAAGGGGCACAGGTTTTACAGAGGGACAAATACATTCTTCTTCTTTTTTCTTTTAGTGTCCACAATCATGTTGATTAGTCTGATACTCTTGTGTGTATGACTATTTTTTATCCCACCATTAAGGCAGCCATACTCAACTTTGGGGAAGGTGCATGCTATGTGTAACGTGTCATCCATACCAACTGCCAAACTGGCCTTCTCTTCCGAAAGTTGGTGATGGGATTTTACGTGTGTGCAAGATGTTGCGCATGCGTTTCACACATGGAACCTCCGTATATAGTCTCATTCGAAGGACTGTATGGGGAATGGAGTCAGAACCAATGTTAATTACGAGGAAAAAATCCCCCTGTACCGAAACAGCCCGGCGGAGATGCGAACCTGCAACCCCAAGATTATGAGTCTGATGCTCTACCAACTGAGCTATTCTGGCCCCCATTCACATGAGTACTGCCAAATGCACAGCTGCAGCCTTCTGCAGTTGAAATTTGGGGGTCAGGGAATGGAGGTGGTGGCGTGGGGGCTGAAAAGGGGGACAGTACAGCTTTTGACTGAAAGCATTTCCAACCCCCTTATGTTCTTGTCGACAAATGAAAAGTTTAAAAATAAAGTGCATTTTCCGCACATGTAACTGCCAACATCCACATAACATCGTTTGGGCTTTGTTCCGCAAAACTTTCATCTTTCCTATTAAAGTTACTCCTTAAACACCACTTTTTTTCTTTCTTTTTCTTTTAATTTTGAAATTCTGGATTTTGTCACTAAATTCGGTATTTCATCAATAACATCTCAATCAGGGAAATTCTAGAAATATTTGAATGGGTTGGCAGCCCTTCAAATAACTGTAACCACACATACAAAACTCACGTAATATGAGGCGCTTGTGAATTTTTTTTATGCTTTGATAAATTAAAACAGTACATTCATTTTCTTACCTGAATGGATGGAATCTTTAACTTCAATGTCTTGAGAACAATTATATCAACACGTAAAAAAAAAAAAATAAATAATAAAATGAAAAAAAAAAGAAGCAAAAAGAAAAAAAAACAAAAACCTTCATACAGTTTGCATTGATGATTGAAAGAAATATTCATATTTCACATAACATTATGCACTTTAGAGCTTTCAATGTTTTGACAACTTTAAACAGTAATTTTTTTTTTTTTTTTTTTTTTCTGTAATAACCCTTGTATTTGACACAGTTTATATCCAAACACTTTAAAATTTTAACGTAACATAGAAAAATCTTTGACTGTAAGGCATGTCAAATTTGCTTACTGTTACTTGTACCTGTATAGTAGAGTTTAACCACTTTGAGTAAACCGCTTTCAGATTTGTTCACACAAAAAAGACTGATATACTATTCAACCCATCTTAATATATTGACTGGTTTTATGGAAACAAACAAACAAAAAAAAAATACTCTTTCCGTCTTTTCCACTTCTTTTTATATCCTGAGAGAAGAGTGAACAACCAGAAAGAACACAAGAGATTAACTCTTTCTATACTAAGATGTGATCTCATCGCACCTGCCATGCACAACGCTTTGTTACCGAGGGTGCAATGTGAGCACACCTCCATTTAGTTCACAGGTCAACAGTCTTGCATGGTTCAAAGTTGGTCAAACAATTGCTTTGAAACTTTTCACGGTATTAGTTCAATTTGTTGTACACATGTAGCGAAAATTTTACATTGGTATGTCATCACATACTTTTTAATATTTTTTTTGATAACCCACAAAATCAGCCAGTGTAGAGTGTTTGCAAAGGGAAGCAATTGCCCAGAACAGAACGGGTTGAAAAAAACTAATAGTGCTGACAACATGCATGGACTTTAATAATTGTGAGAACCTGGAACACATTTTTCCTGGCTAAGAAACAGGGTCCGCTGTGGACAGGGGTGTTGGAATGAGCAGTGTGTGTGCACTGCCTCTGAGGTGGCGCAGAGGTTGGGAAAGCAAAAAAAAAAAAAAAAAAAGAAACAGGGTCCTCACCAACCTGTAGTATGGAAAAAAAATAGCCCTACCTCTTTCGTCCCTCGAAAAGAGAAAAAAAGAAAGAAAAGAAGAAAAAAAAAGAAGAAAGAAAAAAACAAACAAAAGGAAAGAAAATAAAAACAAAAGAATTAGGCAGCAAAACCCAGTGTCTAACGCCCATGCTGGAGGAGACAATTCTGATTCATTGCGCAACACTGTGATGCTGTGATGTAAGGCTTGGAAATCAGGGCCTGGTGTGCTGATAATCAAACGGAAAAAGGTTCTGCAATAATGCCAACAGCGGCATCGACCATCTCAGAGAGAGCCCAGTGACAGGAGTGAATGCCCCTGACGATCCTGAGCGCATGAAATTGTGAAGAATGTGATTAGCTATTTCTGCGCGGACTGCTGTACTGGCTGGTAATAGAAAACAAGAGCTCTGTTATTGCTCTCTTTCTGGGGAGTGTGTGTGTGTGTGTGTGTGTGTGTGTGTGTGTGTGTGTGTGTGTGTGTGCGCGCGCGAGTGTGTGTGTATGTCTGTGTGTGTGTTTGTGTGGGTGTCTTCCCCCACTCTCTCTCCATCTTGCTTTCTCTCATATACCCTCCCCCCCACCCTCCCTCCCCTGAACTCTCTCTGTCTTCATCTGGGTATCTCTCTTTCATCTCACTCTCTCTTTTCCTCCTGCCCCCCCCCCCCCCCCCCCCCCCCCTCTCAATCACTTTCTCCCTGTCTCTTTCTGTCTCTCAACGCATTCTCTCTTCCTTTCTCACATCCTTTCCAACTTACTGTCAGTCTCTCCCTCCCTTCCCTCTTCTCCATCTCTTTCTTTCTTTGTTGTTCTTCCCTCCCCTCTCCCACCCCCACCCTTCGCTCACACATGTGTATGTGTACATATGTATGTGAGTGTGTGTGTGCGTGTG
>JADBJO010001726.1:210000-217500 GCA_016801955.1 Conus betulinus
GTAGAACAAAAACCTGAGTGGAACAGAATATGGTTGTGTGTGTGTGTGTGTGTGTGTGTGTGTGTGTGTGTGTGTGTGTGTGTGTGTGTGTGTGTGTTGTGTGTGTTGCTTGTTGTGTGTGTTGTGTGTGTGTTGTGTGTCTGTGGTTGTACGTGTTGTATGGCGTGTGTGTGTGCGTGCGTGTGTGTGTGTGTGTGTGTGTGTGTGTGTGTGTGTGTGTGTGTGTGTGTGTGTGTGTGTGTGTGTGTGTGTGTGTGTGTGCGTGCGTGCATGCACAAGTGTTTGAGCGTGCGTGTGTGCATGCATGCATGTGCCTGCAGTTTGTGATTATCTGTGTGTGTGTGTGCGTGTGTGTGCATACACGTGCATGTGTGCTTGCATATGTACATGTGTGTACACACACACACACACGGCACCCCCCCACAGACTGACCCGTTGACCCGTTATCAATATCAATGTCCAGTCCCCGAGGCCTCTCCAGGTTGTTGATGATGGTCTTCCTGTGCGCCTTGTGAAGGGAGATCATTTCTATGCGGTGCCAGGCGTACACTGCTCCGTCCAGACCGGGCTCCGAGAACCCCATGTTGGTAAAGTACAGGTGGCGGGACACCCAGTCCAGCGCCAGGCCTGAAACACACCCGGGAGTTATCTCCCCTGCCCACCAGTAAAATACATTGCATCACAGTGTAACACATTGCAGCACAGTGTAACATATTGCAGCACAGTGTAACATATTGCAGCACAGTGTAACATACTGCAGCACAGTGTAACACATTGCAGCACAGTGTAACATATTGCAGCAGAGTGTAACACATTGCAGCAGAGTGTAACACATTGCAGCACAGTGTAACACATTGCAGCACAGTATAACACATTGCAGCAGTGTAACATATTGCAGCAGAGTTTGGTTTTCTGTCTATAAAACAAAGGGACAAGGAGCTGCAACCATCAACTCAACACGCTTGCTCATAACTCACAGGCCTTCTCTGTCCATCGACAGAGCTGCCTACTTTTCATTACCGTACTGGGTAACTGGGAAGTACTTTGTGGCAGAATTTTTACCGGGTAGTTTTAATTCATGTGGCCACCATTTGCAATGTCTTTAAAACCAGCACAGAAAAAAAAAAATTTGCCTTATAATTCCTACTGTATCAGGTATGACTGTCAACAGCATTAAGTGACAGTAACAGATACACCTTATCTGACATGACCGTGAATGAATTCAGGTTCACGTGTCACTAAATCAGACATGTCACCTGATAAATTGTCTAGTCTTGACTAATGTGATTGAATCAAATCAAAGTTCAGCGACGATGAATTCCATCACCTAGATGCAGTGAGTTGGCAAGGATGAACTGAATCAAGGAGTTCAGCAGTGTGACCAGAGCCATCAGTCACAAAAAAGTGAGTGACCCCAGTGACCAGCCATAAACGTCAGCAACACATGAACAGACACAGGCACATGAAACTACACCCCTTCTTCATTTTTTACACAACACTTGGGGCCATTCTCGACTTGGAAAAGCATTTCTTCTAAACAGTATCACAGTTCGTATAGCGCTCTTACTCTTGAAATCATTTTATTTAACTGTGCCACAGTTTGCCTAGCACTATAGAAATCAGTCTAGTGGTTTGGTATATTTCGTTCATAATACACTGGAAGTGAACATATCAACGCTTACTGCGTGCATCTGATGGTTTCCTGATGCAAAACTGGCACATGGCAGAAAGAAAAAGTGGTGGTAGCACTGAGCAATGGAACAGATGTCAGGGAAAGGATGACATTGTTTTGCTACATTTGTGCAGGAGACTGACTGTCTTACAGCGTGGGTTTGTGCCCTCTTCTTGGCAGCCATTTTCATGTGGAGTTGAAATCAATGGAATTAGTTTTCACACAAACAAAAATTTACCCCCCCCCCCCCCCTTTCAGCTCTCTCTGTACCTCTCTTGTATTCACACACACACACACACACACACACACACACACACACACACACACACACACACACATTTTGTCCACACCACACCCCACATAGTCTGGTTTCACCATGCAAATATAAGATCACCAAGTCTGGAATGGGAAAAGCGGAACAACCATTGTTTACTTCTGGATTGAGAGAGAAACTATCAATGATCTCATCTGACCGGGCAACAGCCCCCTCATGCATTTGTCAATGCAAACGGTTGTAGCAAGACCATATGTTTTACAGCAGAAATACTGATCTGCACTATCTGAAACAGACAGTGGCCAACACTGACAAGGACTTTGGTAGATGTTGCTTATGTCCGCCCAAAAGGGCAAAAATTGGCAGTATCACAAGACATGATAGCAAATTTTCCCTACAATTCTATACACATACACACAAGTTAGCAAAAGAATTCAAATATAATTGTAAAAAAAAAAAATGCACGAGTTAATAAAATGTAAATTACAGCTGGGGGCAGCCTGGCCTCAAATCTACAACACATAATAGACATCCTGTGCGAGCGCCGAAAGGAAATGTGACCTATCATAACAGGAAAGAGATACTGCATCTCAAAGGCCAACACAGCAGCCATCGGCATGGCTACCTGCAGCTGGAGGAGCGGAAGTTCAAATGTCATCGCTACCATTATCATTGCAAAAATGTCCAGGAAGAAAGGAGGAAGTGGGTGTAATGTGTGGATGGATCCTGTGCACTGGATTTCACCTTTCATCTCCTCCAAAAGTTTGCTTACAAACAGCTGGTCTACAAACTGAACGATGGTTTGTCGCGTTAAGAGTGAATCTACTGCACGCTATTTTTTTTTTTTTTTTTTTTTTCAAGAATCACAAACTCTGTATCATTATCATCCAGTCAGCAATGCTTCTACGGCAAGCTAGTCAATCTGAGAATGAAATAATTATTGCTTTGATATTTTTGAATTCATCAGGTCCAGATGTGGAGCACAGAATTTGATGTCATGTGATAGTGATCTCTATCTTGGCGCTTGATGAGCCATTTCAACTACAAAAAACCGTTCCCACAGAATATTCTTTATCTGGTTGGGCTTGCATGTGGGTTTAAACATCACAGAACATACATAAATGATTACACCTAACAAATGGACAGACATACTCATATACATACATGTGCACACAGACAGACACACACACAACACACACATGCACACATAGATAAACAGACAGACATACACACACAAACTGCCATTATTTCTGGTGAGCTAAGACAATCACAATCAGACTATCATACACATTCTCAAATATTTCAACACAGTAAAGATAGCCCCAAAAGAACTACTGTTCAGTTACTTTTGTACAACCAAGACCACAGTCACCTGATTCAAGACAATCTTTGGGGGTTATTTCTGCAGAGTTAAGATGATGACACTCAATTCCATTTCAACACCTGATCAGTTTGATCCAATCATGCACATGTTTTCTATGTGGTGGCTCCTCTCTTTAATGACTACCATTTCATGACATTCTCTGGGTTATTGTAAAGTGATTGTACACTGAAATCTGCGAGTGAACAATCCCTCTTTTTTCCAAAGACTCCCCTCTTTCAAACATTTTTCTGATGACTTCATTCCTTTAAGGACAACCTCTCCCTTCAGCATCTCTTCCTCTGAAGATTTTTCCCCCTTTAGCGACTATCTCCCTTCGAAGTTTACTCCCTATACAGATTTCATTTCCTTAAAGACTTTCATTCTGGAACACTTTTTGTCTCTGCCTGTATTACAAGCACCTGCTGAGAAAAGACTTCTTTCTTGTCTCTGTCTATATTACAAAACCCTGCAGAGAAAGACTTCTTTCTTGTCTCTGTCTATATTACAAGCACCTGCAGAGAAAGACGTCTTTTTGTGTGTCTGTCTTTATTACAAGCACCTGCAGAGAAAGACTCCTTTCTTGTCTCTGTCTACATTACAAGCACCTGCAGAGAAAGATTCCTTTCTTGTCTCTGTCTGTATTACAAACACCTGCTGAGAAAGACTCCTTTCTTGTCTCTGTCTGTATTACAAGCACCTGCTGAGAAAGACTACTTTCTTGTCTCTGTCTGTATTACAAGCACCTGCTGAGAAAGACTCCTTTCTTGTCTCTGTCTATATTACAAGCACCTGCAGAGAAAGACTCCTTTCTTGTCTCTGTCTGTATTACAAGCACCTGCTGAGAAAGACTTTTTTCTTGTCTCTGTCTATATTACAAGCACCTGCAGAGAAAGACTCCTTTCTTGTCTCTGTCTATACTACAAGCACCTGCAGAGAAAGACTTCTTTCTTGTCTCTGTCTGTATTACAAGCACCTGCACAGAAAGACTTCTTTCTTGTCTCTGTCTGTATTACAAGCACCTGCACAGAGAGACTTCTTTCTTTTTTTTTTTTTTTTTTTGTGTGACATTTTCGTATTTGTCTGTACTCAAAAAGCTTTCATTTCATTTTCACCACCCATTACACTGCAGATTCTTCTTCCTGGCGGCGATCACTTGCTCTTGCATTAACTAAGGTCAAAATAGGTTCTTTCTAAGACAAAAATTAATTCATCAGCATGCTTTGGCACAAACTCATGCTCTCTCACCATTTTTTTTTTTTTTTTTTTTTTATTTCATCTTTCAGAGCATGTTGTCAAAGAAGCAGACCCAGTCTGATGCCATTTCACACAGAAATTACCATGAGTTGTCGATCTTTGAACCCCCCCCCCCCCCCCCCACCATGATCATACTCTGCTACAGCAATCACCACTTAAGAAGTTTGTCTAAAGAATTTTCTTTCCACTCTCTCTCTCTCTCTTTTCTGAATAAATTTTAATACTCTGTTGCATTTGTCATATTTTCTTTTTTTCTTTCGTTTTTTTTTTTTTGTGGCATCAGTTATCGGATCAATGGAGCACATAAGGCAGTGATTCTTTTTTTTTTCTTTCTTTCTTTTTTTTTTTTCCCCTAAGGCCAAAATCCAACTCTCTTCATTTTTTGGTGTTTCACACCATCCTCTTCATCTCAAAAAAAAAAAAAAAAAAAAAAAAAAAAAAAAAAAAACAAAAAAAAAAGCAATTTCCACTACTACCTTTTTTTTTTCTCTTTCTTTTCATTTTGGTCATATTTTCACCATACACATGTACAAAATACAGCAAAATCGCATGAATGAACAGGTCTGCATATTGCACATCCACCTTCCGGTAACACCTCCTTCATTGTCAAGACCTAGGTTTGTTTCTGGTAAGCGGTTGTGGAGAGGTTTCAGAGTATGGTGTGGTGGTGGGGAACTGTGCGCATGACAGAGAGTGTGCGCTGCCAACTCACCGTCCACGACGCCCACACCATGGGAGCTGTTGAGGAAGACCTCCCGTTTCTCCCCCTGCCAGGCTGACTCTGTAGATGGAGTGTTCTTTCACGTCACTCCAGTACACCACCTGACCCAGAACCATTCACACTGCATCACTGATCCTCCCGTACAGTTCATCAGTGTGCGCCTCTATGCCACTAGTTTAGCAAGAACTCTTCTTTTTTTTCCTTTATTTTATACATATATGCACATCACAAACGAACATACATACACACATACCGTGAACATACATACGTAACACAAAAATAAACACATGCATGTAATAAACAAACACATGTCGTACACACGCAAACATAATCACATGTATGTAAACAAAACAAAAAACACATGTAATGTAACAAACACACACAAACACAAATAAACACATGTATGTAAATAAACAAACACATGTCGTGCACACACACAAACACAAATAAACACATGTATGTAAATAAACACATGATATACATACACAAACACACATAAACACATGTATGTAAATAAACACATGTTCTACACACACAACACAAATAAACACATGTATGTAAATAAACAAACACATGTTGTACACACACACAAACAACAAACACATGTATGTAAATAAACACAACACACATGTCAAACACACACACAAACACAAATAAACACATGCATATAAATAAACAAACACATGATATACAAACACAAACAAAAACATATGTATGTAAACAAACAAACGCATGTTGTACACACACAAACACAAATAAACACATGCATGTAAACAAACAGATATATTACTATGCATACATACAACCTCCCCACCTTCTCCAGAAGTGCAAGCCTGCGAATGTGCCCACACAATGCACATAACATTAATGCTCACTCACGCATACACACGCACACACACACACACACACACCATCTGTCCACACACACATTCACATCAATTCACACTGTGTATCGTGACAGCCAGTTTATCAGTCAGACAATCTGAAGCCATTTGGCTAGATGCTCCTCTTTTTTTTTTGGTCTATACATGCATAATGTGCATATACACACAAATAAAAAGTTATGATATAAATATATACAGATGCCACATCATATGTGCACATATGTATGACACACACATACACATGTGCACATGCACATGCACACGCACACACACACACACACACTCCATCCTCATACATCATCCATGGTCATACACACACACATCATCCATGCATACACGCATGTGCACGCGCATGTACACACACATACCTCCCATACTCTTACATAATTTACATATACACACACACACACAAACACATGTACTTACATACCACATATCCACATCACACACACATTTCTCTCGCTCTCTCTGACTACAATTCTAACAAATCAAACTGAGCAAAAAAAAAAAAAAAAATTGAATGTTCACTGATACATACAGAAGATAAAATGTTATTCACAGGAGACAACTCTGAAACAAATACACACATATTTGGCAGACAGTCTGAATGTCATTTATGCGCTCTTTACCTGTTCTATGGGGTCATAGGTCACAGCCGAGGGGGGGGGGCTGTGCGACCGGCCAGGGTCAGGTCATGTGACTCTGCGCCTGTTAATGAGATGAACCCTACTTCCCCGGATTCCTTCAGCGTGAAGAAGAGCAATTCACTGGGAGCTGAAAATGACATGACGGCTTTAATGGACGATGTTAGGAAATTTTGTGACTCTCGGACAGACAAGCTGCATCAATTCTGCATGAACAATCAAAGTGTAGACTGATAAGGTTTTCTTGACCCCTTTCTCAGCCAGTCTCTTGCATACATAGACACATTACAAGCATGTGTTTGAACAACATTCTCAAAGATCAGAAACAACAGTTGTGTGTCCCATACCCAATGTTTAGAGTAGAACATGGACAGATATAAAAAACAACAATCACCACCACAATAACAACAAGAGATCAAAAAGAAACTTCACAACTATCACCTGTAATACCTAAAGAGACTTCACAACTATCACCTGCAATGCCTAAAGAGGACTGACATTTTCCAAATAAATGTGAGCATCCATGCTAGCGCAGGAAATACTGCTCCAAAATATCTGCTCTGAGACTGCTCAGCTCAACAGGAATCCTTTAACTCAAAACTGGCCAACAGTAGTGGAATTTCGTCGAGAAAACAAACAAACATACAAAAACCTCTGAAGACCAGCAGAGACATTGCCCTCTGCACTT
>JADBJO010001726.1:227500-230000 GCA_016801955.1 Conus betulinus
CAAATCAGAATGAGACTGTGTGGCACCAGTGCTCACATGGCACCCAATTTGATGAACAATCGTTGGGGATCTCGGCCAGACTCCATCAGCAGGGAAGGTAGGGATAGGATGGTGAGGGGCATTCTATCGAACGTTGCACAAAATGGGCTCAGTGAGCGCCAGTAGCAGTTAATCTTCTACTGCCGGTCGATTTTCTTTCTTGAACTTGCCCTTTCTCAAGCCCTCCCATCTCTTCCCTCTCTCTTTCTCCCTCTGTCCGTGTGTGTGTGTGTGTGTGTGTGTGTGTGTGTGTGTGTGTGTGTGTGTGTGTGTGTGTGTGTGTGTGTGTGAATAACTGTTCCTTGTCCCACGCAAGGATTAGCTCCTTCGTCTCAACCTTACCCTATTTTCCCAATTCAGAAAAGTTAAAAAAAAAAAAAATATTCAGTCGTGGTTTGTTTCTACCATTTATTCTTCAGCCCATACGACTTGTTTCAAACCACCCACAATCTCTTTTTCGTCCACTTCCTCTCTCTTGAATTGAACTGATTCATTCTATTTTCTCTATATTTAAAATCTCTTAACCTTCCTTCCCTTAGTCTCTGGAACATCTTGCACACGTGACACTCTTGGCCAAGTGGACGACAGAACTCTGTGACGAAACTCAGAAAATGTATCCTTTCTATGCAGAATAACCATCACAAGAGGGCAGGCACCTCACGGCCCCATCGATCTACTCAAAATGAAAATATCGCTGGGAAAAGTCAGGAACAGATGCTTTCGAACTAAAAGATGGAACGGCCTTCATCACTTCATTACTGGCTAGGGTCTACAGGCTGGAGGACAGAGAGGACCAGGCCAATCAGGACTGCGATCAAGCATCTTGGAAAAGGTCACTTCCACAGGGGAAGAGTTATATATAGCTGCTCTAACAAGGCAGGAGACAGAAAAAGATCCCATGAAGTCGATGGTTTGAAAACAAAATACAGGAAAGCAAGGGCTATGTGCAAAACACCAACAATGGCGACAACGGGGGAGCCGAAGACTGCACTGGCCAGATCGTCAGGTCTGGAGTAGGTTGACTCCCTTCGTAGGTGTCAGCGGAATCTTTTTTGGAGATGAAAACTAACAGACTCTGCACCCAGGAGTCCAAAGGGCTGCAGATCGATTCCCAAGTACAGAAAACTGGGAAACAAGACCAGGCAAGCTTATCAAACACTTCACTGCGATCAACCTGAAACTATACAAAACGCCTCGTCTAGGAAGCCCTTGCCATCGCTGCCTTGGGACAAGAAGGCGGACAACAGACGGCCGGATCAACCAGTCAGTAATTAACAAGAGAGAGAGAGAGAGAGAGAGAGAGAGAGAGAGAGAGAGAGAGAGAGAGAGAGAGAGAGAGGAGAGAGAGAGAAATAGCCCTGCTGCAAAGAGACTTCTGTCAATTTGAACCTCTTTCAAATCTAGTCGTTCAGAGAATATTGCGTATGGAGGTCGAGCAACTGGCAAGAAAAAAAAATTATTTGAAGTCTGACTTTTGTTCCGGTTATACGGAGTAAACGCGTACTTTTTCGATTAGCTTTGCCTTCTCTGTCTCCACTGCTCTTAAAGGCAAAGGTCTCTCGGACACTGTTCTCACATAACTCTATCGTATTCCATAATAGATTCCTCTGTTTGTACGCTGCTGCTTTCTCCTTTAAGAGGCAATCGCCTCAGCGCAACATAACCTACATATATGCGATCTGTGTGTTACGTGTTTCCTCCTTTGCGCAAAGAAGTGTACACGGTATAATTATTCCGGCTATGATCATCTCCATGTGCAGGAAAAAAACAAAGGGCAGGCTGCCTAGCCAGGCACTTCCTGTCATAATCGAAATGTCAGCGGACGACCTTTTGTTTCCTTTCTGCCTCTTTCCTAACTAGGCGGTACACAGTGCCACTGGACCATCTTGTATTTGAGATCTGTATGTGTGTGTGCGTGTTCGTGTGCGTGCGTGCGTGCTTGCTTGCGTGCGTGCGTGCGTGTGTGCGTGTGTGTGTGTGTGTGTGTGTGTGTGTGTGTGTGTGTTTGTGTGTTTCCTGTTTCGTTTTGTCGGCGCACCGTCCATTTTTCTATGTCCTCGAGTTGTTAAAAGATGAATGCCTTCGTTTCTATGTATAAGATTTGTTTTTCATATTCCTGTTCATTGTTGCTGTCCTATTGTTGAAGCAATATGTGCGCGTTGCAGATTAGGCATAACAGGGCAGCAGCACTCGGATCGATTTGAGCTTGATTTCTTCTTCAGCATGGCATGTGCATGTTGCTTGTCCTTCGCTGGTGATGGAGGCATTCCTTTTTCCACCTCTCCATCACTGCGGCTTATTCTCTGCTTTCCTTTTACCTTATGGTCTGTCCCCTTTCCTCTGAATGTGCTCTCTCTCTCTGTCTCTCCCCCCCCCCCACCCCTTCTTTTTTCCCTGTCTGTTGGTCTTGCTTCTGCAGAGTGGTTCTTTATTCTGTGTTTCTTCTTTCCTTTGCCCCTTA